>OY720444.1:39836408-40026547 GCA_963082915.1 Dolichopus griseipennis | reverse complement strand
ATTAACTTTGGTATGGTGTTTGTAACCACCTAAAGGAAGCGAGCTAGATATGGAAAAGTATATATATTTGTGATCAGCGTGACCGCCTTAGTCGATATAGCCATGTCCGTCCGTCCGTCCGTAGGCACGATAACTCAAAAAATAATGGAGCTATCTTGATGAAATTTTAACTGTAGGTTACTAGGACTGAAAGTACGGCGGGGATTGCATATGGGCGAAATCGGCCCATGGGTTCGGATTCTGGACCTTTTAATCGGTTTCAGAGCTAACGAAAAAATATAAAAAATCACGATAACTCAACAACTAATGACGCTATCTTCATCAAATTTGTGCTGTAGGTTACTAGTAATGAAGCTACTTCGGGAATTGCGTAAGGTCGGGATTGGACCATGGGTTCGGAACCTAGAACTTTTTGATCGAATTTAGGCCAAACGAGCATAATTCCGAAACCAATGAAGATAGAACCTCCAAATTTAGTATCAGGGTGTCCTTTCCTATTTCCTAAGTGTCTTGTGAAATTGGGTCCCATTGGAGTAGTGGGTCGGGGACCAGCCACACATTTCCGAAGACCTTAAAGCATATCTTTAAAATTAATAAAGATAACAACTTGAAAAAATGTAGAAGCTTCCAATTTGCCACAAGGGTGTTCTTTACTATCTCTTGCGTGTTCTTCTAATTTGGGATCAATTGGAGTGGTGGTTCTGTACCCCTCTCAGACCTCCCAAGTTTTAAAGGCTTATAATCGAAATTACTAAAAATAGTTACTTAAAATTAGGATAGACCGTTCAAATTGTGTACAAGGGTTAACTAGTACTATAAGTACAGCGCGGACTATATAAGGGCGAAATCAGCCCAACGGTTCGGATTCCGGACCTTTTAATCGATGTCAGGGCTAAGGAATATATATAAAAAATCACGATAACTCAACAACTAATGAGGCTATCTTCATGAAATTTGTGCTGTAGGTTATTGGCAGCGAAACTACGGCGGTTATTACGTACGGTGAGGATTGGACAATGGGTTCGGAACTTAGAACTTTTTGATCGAATTTAGGTCAAACGAGCATAATTCCGAAACCAATGAAGATAGAACCTCCAAATTTGGTATCAGGGTGTCCCTTCCTATTTCGTAAGTGTCTTTGAAATTTGGGCCCCATTGGAGTAGTGGATCGGGGACCAGCCACTCAGTTCTTAGGCCCTTAAAGCATATTTTCGAAATTAATAAAGATAGTAACTTGAAACAAATGTAGAAGCTTCCAATTTGCCACAGGGGTGTTCTTTACTATTTCTTGCGTGCCCCCCTAATTTGGGATCAATTGGAGTGGTGGTTCAGAACCTCTCTTAGACCCCCCAATATGTAAAATCTTATCATCGAAATTAATAAAACTAGTAACTTAAAATTAAGATAGAGCGTTCCAATTGTGTACAAGGGTTAACTAGTATTGAAAGTATGACGGGACTGCATATGGGCGAAATCGTACCATAATTTCGGGTCCTGGAACCCTTGAAAAGTTCAAGGACTAACAAACATATATCTTACAAACACCATAACTCAAAAAATAATGCCGGTATTTTGATGAAATTTAACAGTAGGTTACTAGTAATGAAAGTACCATGGGAATTGGTTGTGGTCGAGTTTAATTTCGAAGCCAAAGAATATATTTCCTATGTCCTATGTGTCTCCGAAATCTAGACTTAATTGTAGTGGTTCAGCTATGTTCAAAGGTACTTGCTGCATTTATGTAAAATTTATTTTTATATTTAAATGAATTATATGAAAAGGTGTAAATTTTTAATTGTATTTTAGAAATACATTTATTGCATATTTTGCGTTTATAAGCTTTTCTATTAGGTATATAAACTAACCATTTAAAATAATTGCAATTTTTAAAAATTTGGATTATTAAATATATTATGCTTTGATTATCTTTTTATCACAAAATTTAATAATTAGAATTTTTTCATTTTGTAATTGAATTGGAATAAATATATTTTCATTTATTTCAAGTTTGTTTGTTTTTTAATATTTTTAAATAGATAAATTAGTAAGAATTTGTAGTATTTTTTAATAGATAGGGTAATTAGAAAATGTTTTTAGTATTATACAGTTAATTTGGTTAGCTATGTCTTACGATCAAATTAATAACAGCTTCTATGGTGTTAAAATGACTTATGGATATGTCCTTAAATTTGAACCAAATAGGTGTAGGGTATTTCTAAGTCGGTTGCACCGACTGACTGTTTCTTTACTTGTTTTTAATTTAAATTTAAATTACTTAATCAAAGTGATCAAATTACGATTAAGCACAAGCCAAAAAAAAATAATTAAAAGTACACAAAAGTTTTTTTATTATTTTTTATTATATTATTAAATTGTTCATTAAAAAAAAGCAAAATAAATTATGAGTGATCAAATTACATATGAAAACAATTGCACCACATTAAAATTTTATTTTTGTTAATTAATTAGAAAAAAAAAGACACTATTGTTTTCTTTTTATTTAAATAATTAATATAAACCGTAGTTTCGCGAAAAGCGTGTGATTCAATTGAGTAGTTTGATAATACTGATATATAAAATAAAATACTAATAAAGCTAAATATTTGTTTATTTTTTACCTAAGCAAAGTTAATATTGAAGATTTTTAACTTATTTCTTTAAATTTAATACAAGTAAATTTAAAAATACTTTAATTAGTTTTAGTTTTGAAATATTGATGTATTTATTTCAACCATAAAAGATATTCATATTATGGGTGTTTAACAAGAAGTAAACAGGTTTTGAAAAATGGTGTTCACACTTGTTTAAATTTGACAGCTATCAAAATTAAAAATGGATAGAAGAAAAAAGTTATTAGGTTTATATGTCATTAAAAATAAAAATAAACTAAAAAAAAAAATTTTGAAATTAAATATTTCTATTGATAATAGAAAAAGGAAAAATAAAATATTATTTAAAAAGAGATTAAGGATTAGATTTGCTGTTATGCAGGAATATCAGAAGTTATTGCAGCTTGGTTTATCATTTAAAAAAACTTTAGAAAGAACTTTATGGAAAAAGGTATGTTTCTCTTTAAATACACATGCATTTTAATAACATTGTGTACATATATTTATATTTCAAATTAAATGATTTGTACCTTTAATTTTATCAAAGGCAGAACGCTTTCTTCGAAAATGAACTATTCAATTATGGTGAGATATTTTTCAAAGAAAATTTAAGAATGAATCCGGCATCCTTTAATGAGTTATGTTCTCTTTTGCCGAATTTGGAAAAAGAAATTAACCATTTGAATCAAACAATTCCATTAAAGAAAAGAATTGCTATTGCTGTCTATGCTTTGGGATCTTCGGCGGAATACAGAACAATTGCAAACAAGTTTGGGGTTGGAAAATCAACAGTTTGTGAAATTGTTTTAGATTTTTGTTATGAAGTGTGGAATGTTTTAAAAACAAAATATCTTTCGTCGTATCCACTGACAAATACAATAGTTAAAAAAAATATTGAGGGGTTCGAAAGAATGGGGTTTCCACAGTGTATTGGTGCCATTGGTAAGTTAACAGAAAATTTAAAGAGTAAATCTTTTTTGTTTTGTTTTATATGGATGCCATATTGAAGTTAAGCCGCATAAAGAAGATGCCATTGATTATTACAACTTTAAGGGGTGGTATTCAACTATTTTGCTCGCAGTTGTGGATCATCAGTATAATATTATGTACATTAATGTCGGCTGTACTGGAAGATGTAATGATTCTATAATTTTCGAGCAGTCGAAATTAAAATTGCATCACTTAAACAATCCTATACTGCAGCAAAATAGAAGAACAATAATGTCAGTTGATGTACCCCCTTTATTAATTGGCGATTCAACACAAGAACAACAAGAATACGAAAGAAATAGAAATCGATCACGCCCTGATTTCGAACTAAATATAAATGATACAAATGGTGTTTTAATAAGAAATGCTATTAGTTCGTATTTTGGTAAGTAATTTTATTAATATAAAAACTTTTATTTTTACATTTTTTCCAAAAAAAATTGGTTAAATTTTTGTTGCTCTGCTAAATTTTTTTGCTTTTCTAATAATATTTTTTCCAGAGCTACAGTTTTGCGTCGCTCGAACTCGCACAATTCTCTTTCATTTTCTAATATCTGTTTGTCCACATCTTCGCAATGTTTAATAAAGTTTTCCATTGCTTTAGCTCCACTATCCATTCTATTTAGTAACTCTGAGTTATACGTTTTACTTAACTTTATTCTTTTTGCAGACGAATTAGATGCTGGTGGTAATGTCGACCTAGATGTTGATGGTAATGTTGACGTAGATGCTGATGGTAATATTGACGTAGATGCTGGTGGTAATATTGAATCAGAGGAATCTGAACTTGGAAACTGGGTTGAACAGGTGTTATCTTAAAAATTATAATAATTATTACAAATAAAATTTTTTATATTATGTTAATTAAAATTAAAATGTTTTTTATATTACCATCAAAACTGTCTTCCATAATTTCGGCCGAATTTATGAATTTACTGGTTCCATAAATTTCTTTTAAATCTTCGAAAAACGGCCATTCGGATGGAGATCCACCAGAGGGTCCGACAATTTTCTTTTCATTCCTAAAAAAAAATGCAATCAATTAATATTTTAGGTAGGTACTTTAAATGTAGGTATTAATTATAATTATTGCATGTTATTACAAATTATTACCTATATTTGGTTTTCAAGTTATCCATTTTTGATTTGATTTCTTCAACCGAAACAAAAATGTTTTGAACTTCTAACTCCTTTTTAATTTCCTGGATGATGTGACCGTTTCTTTTATTTCCTCTAAAATCATCCAACCTTTCCTTCCACAACGCCAACAACGCACTGATTATTTCAGAGAAACTCCACAGTTTTTTTTTATTTTTTGCCTCCATATTTACGTTTTTTATTCTTATATTAATACCCTATTCACACTACTCGAAAGTAACATGTTACCTGCGTTAACGTGTTACTTAGTTGTTAAAATTTCTAAGTAACTAGAAATTTGTATGAAAAAAAATTGTCAAAAGTATTGTGAAAGTAACATGTTACTCAGTTTAACATGTTATTTTTTAAGGTTGTGTACTTCAGTTTTTTAATATAATCGATATTTTTTCGATTCATCGAAGTTTTTTTGAGTCTTCATACCCTTGGATTACAGCTGTTTTGAAATTTTAAATTTGAAATTTGAATCAATAATAGTTAATTATAAAAAAAAAATATAATTTGAAGCAATAATTATTCGTTATTTGCAATATAGAAAGGTAAGTATATAATTTAAATTTGTAATACTAATTTTTAATAAAAATTATATATGTACGTGAAAAATATTAACTAAATTTTTATTTGCAGATGTCTGAAAAAAAAGAAAAAAAAATCTGGAATGATGAACAATTCAAAATTTTTATAAATATTTGGAAAGAGAAAAAAGGAGACTTAAACAAAGCTAAGAGAAATTCCCATATCATTTTAGAAATACAAAACGAACTTGAAATCAATGGAATTATAGCAAGTGTGGCTGATATAAAATCGAGGATGCACAATTTAAAATCAAAATATAGGTATGTCATTTTTTTTTCAACATATTTTTATAACAGTAACAAGATTTATTTTTAGGAAAGAAAAAAAAGATATTGGTCCAACAGGAGTATCACCTTCTGAGTGGGAATTCTTCGATGATATGAAGGATATTCTGGGGTCCAGCAAATTCATAAATTCCATGGATTTTATGGACGAATGCTTTGAAGATAAAATGAAAATAAGTTAATATCATTTGAAGAAAGAAAAACTATAACTTTAGAAAAATTATATGAAGAGACTGTTAAATTCAATGAATTATTGCTAAAAAAATTATAAATCCATAAAATGAAATAAAAAATAAACTTACTGATAAATATAAACTAATAGCATTTCTTATTGAAATTCCGCTACGTGCATTTAAATTTATATTTATATTATATTAATTATTATATATATATTATATTTCATTTTTATATTTAATTATGAACTCTGTTGATAAAAAACATAAATAAAAATTTTAAATCAAACTGTCAAATTTAACAACTAAAAACGTAGTCTGAAACGAATTTTACTTAACATGAAATATGACGCAGATAACATGTTACTTTCGCGTAGTGTGAATAGGGCATAAAATGACATTTAAATTATAAAAGGGTTATGAAAAATACAAAAAACTTCGATACATCTAAAAAGAAAAGGATTATGACAAAAATTTAAATACACAACCTTGTAAATTAACCAGTGTACCATAGAATTACTAGTTCTAGAATGGCAAAAGAATGTTCCCGACTCTTTTCTTCTAATGTGATTTCCTATCCTGAGGTATTCAGACAAAAAAATCCATATGCAATTTCGTATGCGTATACAAATGGTACGGCTACTTCATCTGTCATTGCTTAAATTTGAGTAAATGAGAATGTTTATTAGGCAGTTTCTCATTAGTTTTTTTATTTACATTTTTACATAGAAATACATTTGGATTGGGAAGTTTGTATATTGTAAGTTATTTCGAATAAAGATATTTACTATTTGATTTAATTTACTTTTACTTTAAATATTTACTTTTAATATTAAATATATAAATGAACAAAACACCAAGAAAAAAATTTGAATAATATTAGAAGAAATTGCAGTCAATTATTTTTAAAAATAATGGAAACTCCAACAAGTATATTTTTAGTTTAATTTTAATTAACTTACATATCTATTTTGATTTATCTTAAGGTTTATCGTAGGTTTATTTATTCATCGTGAAAATGAATATAAGTAATTCAAAAACAAATCATAATTTTTTGAACAAAACAAAAAGTATTTATAGTCTTGTGAATATATAAACATTTTTAGCCATTTTTAAATATGAACGAACCTTTTGCAAATATGAAATCTACATTTATGTTAACCGTAAGGAGGATTTTGATTTCTGTTTCAAATAACTTAACGTTTCCGAATAAAGAATTAAAAGGTTTTTTCTTTACCCTTTTTTTATTCAATCAAAATTTCACTTATTATTTAAAAAATTTAGCATTACAATATGATTTTCAAATTGATTCTATTCGAAAATATACTATGTTTTGGTAAATTTACAGAACGGTCACTTAATAATAATGAAAAATGGAAAGCAAAAACCATGGGAAAATACCTTTAAAATAATTTTAAAAAAATCGGCTAATATTTGTAAAACCTCAAGAAATAAAAAAAAATCTTTAAGCAACACTTTCTTCCCATCTAATAATCCTTTATTTAATTTAATGTATTTTAAAAAACTTCAAAAAGCACAACAACACACAAATTTTTTGAATATAATATTTTCTAATTTATTTTCATTTACTTTTAACTTTGAAATCTTACTTAAATCGTACTTAAAAGTTTCTTTTATATTTCACTTTCAAAATGAAATGAATCGCGGAGAAACTAGTAAATACATTTATGTTAACCGTAAGGGGGATTTTGATTTCTGTTTCAAATAACTTAACGTTTCCGAATAAAGAATTAAAAGGTTTTTTCTTTACCCTTTTTTTATTCAATCAAAATTTCACTTATTATTTAAAAAATTTAGCATTACAATATGATTTTCAAATTGATTCTATTCGAAAATATACGTACCAAATTTTGAAATTTGTCTGAAAATTTTTTCTCTATTGCCATTCTAGTACTAGTAATTCTATAAGTTAACAGATAAACTGTTTTAGAAATGTCAAATTTTTTCATACAATATTTTCCTGTTTATCAAGAATTGAACTGGTTTATCGAGATAAACAGGTTTTTCTCTGTAGTATGAACATAGTATATAACATTGAATCAAAGTTTGAGTGTCAAAAATTGTACATTTTTCACATGTCAATAGTTTTACTCGGGGTGTCAATAACTTTATCTTTAGCTACTTTTTGAAAAGTTGTTTTGTTTTATTTGAAACTTCATTTATTTTTACTTCATTTATTTTGAAGTAATTTTAGAATTTTTTAATTCTATATTTATAATTTATTATTTATTATATTGTAAATAAAAGTAATGTTACATTTTAAATAAATAATTGCAGTGCAATAGCGTAACCGATACAGTTATTGGCACCCTTAAGAAAGTTATTTGTTATTATAACCTTTGAGTTATTATAACGAATTAAAGAAAAGTGTTTAAATTCATATTTTTTGTTCTCTAATGTTATACGAAATTAATAAAACAATAGGAAACCACTCTAATATAACTAATTTACGCACACTTATCGAGATTTTGTACACTGCATATGTAACAGATTTGTAGGCTCAAACTCAGATGGATGGACTCTCATCCATTTTACAGAGCAGCTATGGGTTGTAGGCGATTTAAGTGTCTGATAAAATTTATTCGATTTGATAATTCTAATAGGATAAATCTTAGATTGCTTACAGATAAAACAACTCCCATTATTGACATATGGCTGACGCTCAATGCAAATTTAAAATCAAATTATGTACCAGGAAGCAATCTGACCGTAGGCGAGCAATTATTCCCATTAAAGGGGCGAACTTCAAAACCTGCCAAATATGGAATAAAAGTTGTTAGGTATGTGACTCAAAAACATTATATCCATTAAATGGTCTAATTTATACAGGCTTAAACCCCTCTGGGAAAGTGATATTAACCAAGGTGAGCGTGTTGTAAAAGAACTAGTTGCGATTACAAAGTGTCTCGTACAAATGTAACATGCGATATTTTTTTTACGTCGCTGAATTTAGCAAGTCCTTTTGGACTTTTACAAGGAGGTTAAAGGAGGACATAAGCGAGTCCTTTTTTACCCCACTTGTTGATAAAAATAACAGAATTGTTTCAGATTCTAAAGAAAAAGCAAACTTGTTTCGTGAGCACTTTGCTTCCAATTCAACACAAAATCCACCTCGTAATCAACGCGTTGGCTGTTCCTTTGGTATAATTTACTTCAGGACACGAACAGTGATGAAAATATTGAAGAATCTTGACGCGAACAACTCGGCCGATCCGGATGAAATCACTTCAATGGTTCTCAAAAAAACTTATTCCACTATTTCAAAACCTCTCCGTAACCTTTTTTTCTTTCCTTTACGTCGGGTACTCATCCTGTTCAATGAAAGGTTGCGAATGTTTTTTCAGTTCCAAAAAAAGGTAATAAAAGCGATCCCTTTAACTACCGCCTTATTGCTATAACTCGGTTCTTTTCAAAGTAATGGAAAAATTGTAAATATAAAGGGTCTGAAATACATTGATCGCAAATATTTGCTTCATGATTGACAATACGGGTTCAGAGCCCGTCATTCAAAGGGTGATATCATGACTTACCTTTGCGAAAAGCTAAACATCAGTCTTCACCACTCTGGTGGTCCTCACCTCCTCAACTAAAGGTTTTAGACCAATTGTAAGACCTGGATCTGAGTCATCCTCTCTCCGAATACATAGTGATGAATTGATTCAGTTAAAATCACTCATTTTAGTTCATCCGGTAGGTTTTACTTTGATGTGAGGATTCCTACGGACCTGGAACTGTTTATCACATTACTTCGGGTTAGGTCTTGCTCTCTATGCCTTTAATCAGACTTTCTCCAAAGCCCTACCTTCAAAGATGTCCAATTTGGCCTTTTTCCCTATCAAGATTTCCCTCACGTAATGTGATATGCAGGCCCAAACCTCTTGGCTTTCAATCATGAGGTTTATATGGTGTCCGGCACCAACTTCAAATTTTCCCTTACCATACTCCAGTTTCCGCAGGCAAAGAATGTATGCTCGGCATCATTGTACACACCGTCATAGTATATACAATACGCGGAGATCACCTTCCCCATCCTATGCTGGTACGACCAAGTTCTTGCAGCTATGAGTGCCGCAACATCGTCGGTGGTCTCCTCCGGCATTTCGGAGGAGAGGGTATCATATGCTACGTTCCAGAGGTCTGGTACTAATACAGGGCCCTGAGCTACATCTGCTGTAACGCCATCTCGCGTATGACTTCGGTTGTGTGTTTGCTGATGCTGCGGTTTTTGAGATAGTCGCTTATTACGCGAAACAGGTATTCCGGTATATTGAAGTTTCGTTCCAACACTTGAAGCATGTTGGCCTATCTAACGGAGTTAAAAGCTTTTCTAACGTCTAATGATATAAGCAACACTATGCGCTGTGAGAAATGGTTTGTATTCTCAGCCTGCCGCACCGCTGCCATTATCTCTGTCGCAGCGTCAGCCGTCACCACTGCAGAAGCCATATTACCTCGGTGAGAAATCTCCCGCGGCCTCAATAGCACGGCGTAGTCTTCTTCTCAGAAGCTTCTCTAATACTTTTCAGATGTCCAGAAGACGCTGTGTCCAGCCTTCAGACACGCGTTTAACATATTCTTTAGGGTGAAGCAACTTTAGGCTTCATTATTCGTTGGTCAAAAGAGTTTTGCGACTCATACATGACGAAACATCATTTTATTACCAACATTAGACCAATCCTTGAATATTCAAGGCAAATTTGGTCTTCGTATCGCGATATTGATATTTCTCGCATTGACTCAGTTCAAAAGATATTTTTATTTTAAAGACTTTGCGCAATCTACCATGGACTGATCCAATCCGCCTTCCAGCTTATAAAGTTAGACTTTCTCTGATAAATCACACTTTTTTACAGTCACGCCGTTAAGTGGTGGACGTTTTGTTCGTGCTGTCACCTCCACGCGGTGGACCTCGGTAACCTTGGATGATGCAAAGGCAAATATGGGCCCTGGTATAGTCAGATTCGCATCTCTGGTCATGTCTCACGGCAAATCTGAGTATACCAGAACCCTAGCCAAGTACTATCCAAGGGCTAATGACAGACGTCCCAAGTCCAGGTAGAACAGCATACGCCGAGGACAACCAGTTTTAGTAGCCCTCTCTTGGTACGGCGGGGCTTACCTTAGCAGAGGTGGAGTTGGCTTAAGTACGACACGTGATCCCCAGGAGCAAGCCATGATAAATTAATAAAGCCATGAGGACTAAGAATACAGAACTGCACTGAAGGAGTACAAATCAGAATGCAGATCTGCGAAGCGAAAGCTCTGGAGAGATTACACAGAGCAAATAGAAAAGACCAGTGAAGCCTCAAGACTTAGGAAAATATTGTCTAAAGGCCACCCACAACCAGAATTGCTTGAAAGGCAAAACGGAACCATGTCTGGATGAATCCATAGATATCCTTATGACAAAGAACTTCCCTGAGGACGAACTAGATAGTGAGACCTCCCAGGAAGAAATGACAAACACGAACTTAGATAACAGATCAGTAGATGATCTCGAACAAAATATTAATCTACTGATAACAGATAAAAAGGTCACAAGGGCGCTGAATTCATTTGACTCGTTCAAATCACTAGGGCCAGACAACCTTTACCTAAAACATATTCAGGAAGGTATGGGACTCCTGAAGAAAATCAGAGCAATCTACAAAGGTTGCTTAAGATTAAGGTATACATCGCGGAGGTGGGAAGAATCGAAAGTAATTTTCCTACCTAAACCAAATAAACTGAGCTATAACAAAGCTAACGCATATATGCCAATAAGCCGAACGTCATTCCTCCTAAAGGGATTAGAAAAGATAATAGAACTGGAAATAAGACACCAGCTAAATTCAAGACTATCGATAAACCGGCACGCCTATATTAAAGGCAAATCGGCTGATAGGGCCATACATGAGGTCGTACAAATAATTGAAGAAAATTTCAGCAAAAGGAAGGTATCACGCATTTGTTTTATCGTCATAAAGGGGGCTTTCAATAATGTGAAATCCTGAAACATAATTGATAACCTAAAAAGAAGAGGTATCGATGAAATGCTCATTGAGTGGACTAACGAAATGTTAAGAAACAGGGTAATAACATCAACCTATGATGTCAGCAGATAATGTTGTAATAATAGTCACCGAAAAGCACACTAACAAAACAACACCCAAAATTACAGGCTGCAATCGACAAACAGCGATATGGGCGGTCAAGAACGGTCTGAAACTTAACGCAAGTAAGACAAAAATATGCCTATTTAATAGGAAAAGAGAAATGGTCTATCCACAAGCACCTAAAATAGGTATTAACGTGTTGGAATTTTCTAAACACATCAAATACCTTGATATACAACTAGACGAGAAGCTCAGATGGGGAAAGCATTTGAGCGAAAAGAAAGGAATAGGGCTGCAGAAATGCAGTCGGAAAAATCTGGGGCCTATCGCCAAATATAATGATGTGGATATACACTTGTGTTATAAAACCTATGATAACATACGGAGCGTTAGTTTGGTGGCCGGCTATAAAAAAGAAGACATATATTAAAATATTAACACAAGTCCAGCGCCACGGCTGCTTGGGTATAACTGGTTCCATTAGAACCACATCAACCAAAGCCATGGAGGCAATCTTGGACATAGAACCAATTGAAATAGAGGTAAAGAGAAGAGCAATAGATACCGTTCTTCGACTTTACATGACAGGTAACTGGCTAAACATTGACAGTCAGTAAGTACTTAAACGGAAATAGCCTGTATCAACACTAGAACGTCACCAAATACGGTAGACATTTATACCGACGCGGCTAAAAAATATAACCGTTGCGTATAGGGATAATATGTGACGAACCAGTTGTAAGGATTGCCAAACCAATAGCAAGCCACGCAACAGTACGTCAACTAGAAGCAACTGCTATAGGGAAAGCAGTGAAAGAATTGCAACGAAGACAGATTCGAGGCAAAATGATAAATATCTTACAGACTGCAAATCCATAATAAATATAATGGAGGGTAGTCAGCACAGATGAAAGTCTACGCTGAATTGCTGGAGGGCCGTAAACGAGTTGGGAGAAACCAATGCAGTTAAACTGCACTGGATCCCGGCACACTCAGGTTTCCCCGGCAATGAAAGAGCAGATGAAATAGCAAAGAGTGCTATAAGAGAACATAGGGCGAATACAGAACCGCTTGAGCTCTCACACTCAGAGGTGAAACTGTTTACAAGAGCCTGGGCTAAAACCCAGAATATGCTGAGGCTGCGGTAGAGGGGACGAAACGGATGTGTAATGCTAGAAAAGCTTAGACTGAGAACCTTAGGAGGAAGGTACTGGGATGACTTCAGCATGGTAAGGGAGTTAAACCAGGGAAAATTGATAACCTTCATGAAGGGTATAGAATGGCACAATGATGCGCTGTAGGTATTACGAGCGACTCTGAGAGCAGGGGTGCATAACAGGCCGGAACGCCTTGGTGTAACGGAGACTCGCTTTCCCCCCCGTCTAAACAACAACAACAATTGAAATTTGTGACAAAATTCAACGCATAGGTAGATACGCATAGAAGATACATCGCCAGCATTTAAATTTTATTCTTAATAAAATTTTAAACTTACTTGTTTATTTTTTAATATGTAGATATTATTTTAAATTTATAAAACTATATTTTAAATTTGTTTAAGTTACTTGTTTACTTTAGTTTATAATTTTAATATTGTGTATTTTTGGTTTTTGTTTTAATTAAAAAATGGATTAATTGTTATAACATGTTTTTATTTATAACAAAAAAACTATTCTCATTTTTTAGATGAAAATTTTGAAATTTATTCGGCATACCTACTTCATACAAGATAAACAATCATTTTTATTTCTTGGATATTTTTTTCGAAGACAGCCCATAAAAAAGACAAAAAACCGGCGTAAGGCTACCTACAGAATAAACAAAAAATGTTATTTTATACCGCGAATTTTTTATAGGTAATGTTCGAAAAATCATAAAAAATCCAAATAATTAAAATTATGTAATTATGCATTATTATATGAAATAGACAAGAATATGAAAATCTAGAAATATAATTTAAATTCTTATTTTTTAAGCCAAAAATAGTGGAATTGCCCTTTTCTAGACAATAAAAAATTATTTAATAAATAGCTTTATTGGTTTATTTATATTTCTTTTAGAAAAAATGGACAACCCTTTTCAAGTAAAATTTTAAAATAAAAAAATTTCATTACGGCAGTACTGTTCTTATAATATGGAGAGTAAACTTAAAGTCATGAAATTTCAAAACGTCAGTCAGCAGCCTCAGTTTAAAAAAAAAATGTTTTCAGAAAAAATGTGTTGCGCAAGCAATAACGGTAAATTATAAAACATTTTGTGAAATTTTTGAGGTGTGCCGCCCGCGCTGCATTAATTAAACGCAACTTACTACAAGGATTAACTACCCACATTTTATATAAATTGTTCCATATTTATTCGTTTCTTTCACTCGACTGGGCAGTCGGCAGTTCTCAGTCCTCACACGTTTCATCTAAATCAGGGTTAACACTGTTCTTATGGAAACCGAATAAAAAAAAATTCACTTAATAAATTTTATGGAAAAGTTTTGTTTTCTTTGAATAATTTTGGTAAAAATAAACAGTCTTTGTATTGCAATACAATAAAAATTGAAGTAAGAAAATGATTGATTATTTTCAATCATCTAGAGAAATGAAAGGATATAAAATTACGGATAATCAGCGTTCAAAAAAATACGGAATTGGTGCGAATTCCTTAAAAATGTTAAAAGAAAAGGCAAAATCTAAATTTCCAGTAAGTTAAAATTGAATATGTATTTTTGTATTTAAAAATTCATAGTTTTAATTATTTAAAAAATTTTCTAAATTTCTAAAATTTATAGTTTGTCCTTCGCAAACATTTTCAAGGATACTTTTATTTTCAATAGTTTTTTTTCTCTGTATACGCCTAAATATATACAGGTTTAATTTAAAAAATTGTACATGACTAAAGTTATAGCCATATAAGTGCTATGCTATGTAATAGAATGTTATTAAAAACTTAGTTTTAAATTTCTTATTTTTTTTTTGGAAAAACAAACGACGAAAAACAATTTTGAACTATATTAAGAATTTTCAAAGTTTTTATGATTTGCAATGTCTTATTTTAGTAGTTGTATTTGAAGTTTTAATTTTTTAGTTAGGGTCCAAAGATAGGCAGAAATTCAAAATTTAGAAACCTACCATAATATATTTTTTTCCTTATCCCTCCCATCATTGGTTTTGAAGGAATTTTTAAAAATATTAAATTAAATTTTTTTAATACTGCTTAAAATTTAATTTTTATTGATTGTTTTATTTTATTAATATTAATCGCACTTTAATTTTGACCAAACTTTTACTTAAATTTTTTAGATAAAAGATTTGCGAATTTACATTGCTAAAGATGGTTTTGAAGTGTCGGATGAAGATTATTTTGAAACTATTGAACCGCAGACACTTTTTGTTGTTAGTGAACCTGAAACAGGAATTACTACTGGTAATGCGTATTAAATATTTGGTTTTACAAAAAACAAAAAACTTAACTTTGTGTTTCAGAATCTGAACTAGAGTATCAAAAGTTAAAAGCTGAAACACCAATGCTTCAAGTAGCTGACATTGTTTATGATTTTATAGAAAAAAATCCAGAAAAATTCAGAAAAATTATAAGTGAATATGAAAAACGTAAACCTATGATTAATAATAATGAAAAAACACTTTTTAGCCAAAAATGCGATCATTCAGAATGGTTTGAAGGTTCAGAGATTCGTTGTCAAACAAAAGAAGAAGCAATGGCTAGAAAATCTCAGGATCGTATACGGGGCTATTATTATAAAACAAAAGATGAATTGATCAAATCCAAGATATATAGAACCAATTTAAAGGGTCGCCAAGTAATTGACAAAATTTTGGAGAAATTTCGTTATCTTTTAATTGGATGCGATTATTTTTCTATGCTTTTCGATCGCAGTTGTTCCAAAAAACATGAAATTTTGCAAGAACTAGATGAAATTGATGCTAGAGGTTGTAATACAAAAATTCCCAACAAAAAGATTAAGCAAATGATAAAGGAATACACAATTAAAACAGAACTTCTCGATGAATGGACTGTTTCATTATGTACTGAAAATGGTGATTTTTATTGTCATGGACCATTTAGTAGTGCAAAAAAGGATTTTAAAACAGATCGTAACGATAACAATTTATCAAAATACAAAACATTTTGTAGTAACAAACATCAAATAAATCCATATGCATCTCGGGAGAATTTAATTCTTTTTCAGGTATGGAATTTAGATCATCAAATTGAATTATCAAGAACTATTTTACCATCATTAATTGAAAATATTAAACAGCTGGTTGAAGAATCAAATCCTAAATGTAAGATCCACAAACGAAAGCAGGTTGTTGATATAAGTATTTTAGAATATTTTCTCGAAATATTCAGTGTAAAAAATTTAAAATTGGTGCATATTGTTTGCCACGAGAAATGTCAAAGAGCAAATAAATCAAATGGAAGATTAATTTGTGAAGATTGTGATGAATACAAAATTTTAAAAGAACTTAGTGATATATCATGTCCTGAAGAATTTGACATATGTTAAATCAAAATTATGTTTATCATATGAGAAGCTCAGATTCAAACCGTACAATGTACATATAAGATAATTTTGTCACCATTTAAGAAAATTTGAGATGCCTCTTAATTAACAAGGTCCCAAAAAGAAATGTAAAATTATTTTTAGTATAGAAACCCCAATTTAAACTTTGAATCACAAAAAGATAAAAAAAAATAGAATTTCTAATTCTTGCTAAAATCTATCATAAAGTCAATTTGTCAGAAGATAGACATTTCACGTTTTGAATCGGAGCTCCTCATTATTAAGAATTTTGAATTAAAGAAATATTTATTTTTCATATGCAAGTATAGCAACCAAAGTCCAGTTTCCTGTAACAGTATTTCTAAAAAATGTTTTTAACCTTATCCTTGTCTGAGACAAAGAAATTATTAATTTAAATGTAATTATTTAAAAATTTTGTACAGCAATTTCAACACGATTTAAAAATACATAACTGGAATTTTTTCATATAATGAAAGCTTTTTTGAGTATTTTCAATACAACAGCAAGGTTTATATTTTTATAGTTTTTATATATACGTACTTTTTAGAGATAATTTTATAGAGAGAAAGGTTATTTGAAAGCTTATTCTGTTTTGTTATTTTTACAGATTTTTAAAATCATAAATAAAAAGTCATTATATCACGTAGATCATAAATAAGAAAAAAAAATTAAAATAATGTATTCTTTTAGCTATAATGTTGTTGGTTAATGTTCGAATATTTAACTAGAAAAAAATAATTATGTGCATCATAAATATATTTTACTTATTTCTTAAGATAATTTTACATTTGTTTAATTTTAAATATCCCCTTTTATTTTCAAAATTTACAAAAAATTTTTTTTTTTTTATATTATTTTTTGTTCTTAATTTTTTTATATTTTATAAGGAATCTGTTTTATTTCTAAGCAACCACATAAACATTTAAATGTAATTTATTAATGTAAATTTTTTGCAATCCATGGTAAAAATGATGTTACTCTTGAATAAACTCCTGGGTATTGTCCTTTACCACAGCCTATTCCCCATGAAACAATACCAACTTGGATCCATCTTTCGCCTCCTTCATTCACCATCATTGGACCTCCAGAATCACCCTAAAATATAAAAAATTCTTAGTCATAAATATAAAACATTTTTTACCAAAAATTATCTTGTATTGGACACTTAGCTTAAAAGTAAATAAAAAAATGTTAGTTTATATTATTAAATATTTTTGCCACAGTTTTCTTCAAAACCTACCAAAATGGGGTATTTGAGCCGAATCAATCTTATTTAAATAGTTTAGTTCCCCCATCTCATTCAACTTTTGACATTAGATTATTCTTATAACTGAAGAAGGGGGCCCCGAAGGGTACATAAGCAGGGGCTCGTGATGAAGTTAGGAATTATAGACCAGTTGCTAAATTATCATCTATTCCAAAATTGTTTGAAAAAATAATTTGCTCCCACTTCGTTGACTATTGTCAACAATTTTTACCACCAGAACAGCATGGCTTTCAAAAGGGTAGGTCTACGGTTACCGATCTAACCAAATTTGTTTCTGATACATTAAAAACCATGGGAATCAAAAAAACAAGTGGACATATAGGACATAAATCCAATGAAAGAAACTTAATTCAACTATAAAAAAAGAATTTAAGGAGTACAACATTATTTTAATCGAGTATTTAGGGAGTATAAATATTTTGGGAAGTAAAAACGCTTTCAAAGGAGTATAAGCTTCCGAAAATAGAATAGACGGTTACCTTAATTTAATAAATATTTTGAATATTTATATGGCGGGAATCGCTTGCGAATAAAATCATCAATACATTTAAATACGTGGGCAATCCAACCGACAGGAATTTAATGTATTTATTTCCCAAAGATCCTACAGAGATAAATAAAATTATTTTGGTTTTAAAAGGCAAAGCTTCTCCGGGCATGAATGGAACTACGCCTACTGACATTAAAAATATAAAAAAAGGTATTGATTAACTTAAGCTGTATCATAAATAGGATGTAACAAACGATATCTTCCCAAACGTTTTCTGAAATATAAAATATAATTAGAATAGTCAGTTTTATCAATAACACATACGAATTTGACCAGAGACAATTTAATTCCCAAAATGCTACGCAAATCGAATTAGTGTTAGCAGAAATGGTATTAATGATAATCGAATGGAATAACTATGTTGCAGCTACAATAATTATTGATATGAGAAAAGTCTTTGTTCATGTAGACCATGGCATTTACTCCAACATGGAGATGAGCTGGGCATTAGAGGCCTTCCTAATCAAATGTTTAGGAGTTACTTATGTGAAAGGGAAGTTGTAACTAAAGTTAACAATATGATTAGCAATAGATAAGAACTGAAAAGCGGGATTAAATGTACAATATCTTCAGGCCTTGCAGATGTACAAAATATTTTTATTTCTTATTTCTTCCGTCTACATATTATATAATAAACTATCCTACAGTAATTATGTTGTTGTTTGAATGATTAGTATGCAAGTACAATAATATATAGATGCTCCATATATTATGTAAATAGTACCTATATGTTATGTAGGTACTATTTTTTTTTCATATTTTTATCGATTGCTTAATTTTTTTGTATTTTTTTGTTTTTAGAAAAAATGAAGTATTTATTGTTTAAAATTTTTTGATTTGATATTTTAAATTTTTCATGCTTTTGAAAAAAGTACACATTAAGAGAACAACTAAAAAGAACAAATTAAAAACAGAAATGTGCAAAGAAATTTATAGTAGTTAGAAATTTATAGTAAATATTAATATGAAAAATAAAGAGAGAAAACAATTAAGTTAATTTTAGTAGGGAAAAAACCAACTGGAAAATTTAAAAATAATGAATTAATATCTAATATCGATTTTAAATTTATAATTCATTTTACTTCGTAAATGAGAGAGTTTCAAGGTGGTTACCTTATTTACATTTTAATCTAAATATTCTAATATATTCAATACTGTAATCAATATTATATATTTCGTCAAGAGTAATCAACGCTTTTCAATCATTTAAAAAATTTTAACTTTAAATTTTATATTTTACTTCCAAAACACTTGAAAATAAAACACTTGTAAAAAGGAAAAAATATGTGCGTGCCTTTTACAATGACATTTAAAAACATTAAACAACAAAAAGAAAAAAAATTAAGCCCGCTCTTTACAATAAAAATAAGAAACCGAGAGTTTTTTAAAGAATAGTAAATAACAAACAATAAGAAAATTTTTCTCATCAATGAACTTATGAATTAATCATAACATATATGCATAAATATATCCATATCTACAGATCTAGATAAAGCAAAAAAAATTTCTTTTCATTTAAAAATATTAAAATTTAGAAGCAAACAATTTATTCATATTCTCTATTATTTTTAAAACCAATTTTTTTTACTATAAAGAGTGCATATACATAGGTACAAATAAAAGTATATGTACATATTTTTAGGTGTATGCTTTGCTATTAAAAATATGCTAATACATTCACACCAATGACGAAGTTTCCAGCTGTTATTATAATAAAAAATAAACTAATACACTCTTCCAAGTACCAAGAATACTGATTGGGTATTTCAGAATTTAATAAAATTGCCTAAAATTTTTGTTCTACGTAAATCCTCTATATTATATTTACCTTATGGTATTATGATGAAAATACAAATTTATTTAAAAGAATATAATTTATAATTTTTCCTAAATTAAAACTATAAGAGCTTAAAATCAAAAAATCCAATTAAGCATTAGTAATGGTATTATTATTTTTTTTTTTTTGCCGGCACCTCTACGTGCTAACTGTTCACTGTGATAGGCTAAACAGCCTGATTATATATGTGCATGTCGTTCCAGGGAGATATATTCATATATTTAAAATTGTTTAAATTGTTAAAATTTAAAATTTATTTATAAAAATTGTTTTAAATACCATAGCAAACAAAGAAGTTCGATATTACTAAAAGGTGAGGTGATAAAAAAAATTAAAATTTATTAAATACAAAAGCAAAAATATTTAAAAAAAAAATATGTATTACAAGGAAAAGCAAAACAAAATAAAACGAGGAAGAGTGTGGTAGAGTAGACTGTGTCAACTCTGGGATACCCGTATGATCGTTATATAATCATTATATCATTATTATTATTATAAAAATTATTTACTTTTGGCAAAATTTCAAACATACCAGCTTTATTAGGTTTAGTGTAATGCTCATATAAAAGAAGGAGTTGTATGGCAGCTACTTGAATCCTATGCTGTAAACCAACCAAATTTTGCAGTAACTTTGGTCATTACACTAAACTATTTTTGGCAAAATTTCAGACACCCAACTTCAATAGTATAGATCAATGCTCGTATAAACTAAGAAGTTGTATGGCAGCTACTCGAATCCTTTGCAGTAGGCCAACCAAATTTTGCAGTAACTTTGGTCATTACACTAAACTATTTTTGTCAAAAATTCAGACACCCGGCTTCATTAGGTGTAGAGTAATGCTCATATAAAATAAGAAGTTGTATGGCAGCTACTCGAACCCACTGCAGTACACCAACCAAATTTTGCAGAAACTTTGGCAATAAAACTAAACTACTTTTCGCAAAATTTCAGACACGCAGCTGTAATAGGTACAGAGTAATTCTTATATAAAAAGAGAAGTTGTATGGCAGCTCCCCGAACCCATGAACCAAAATGGCTGGATTTAAATAGAGATAACGGCTATTGCAAAAAACCTAATTTGCGAAAATTTCAAGATCCTAGCTCTTTTAGTTTTTGAGTTATCGTGGTGACGGACGGACAGACGAACGGACGAACATACTTAGCTAAATCGACTTTTTTTTCGATTCTGATCTGATTCATACACTTGGATCTATATCTACCCCCCTCCTTCTCAGCGTCACAAACGTAATTTATTATACCCTTTGACTATATAGTCATAGGGGTATAAAAAGAAACAAAATTAAAGGGAAGCAAGTAATGAATGAATAATTTCTGTATCGAATAAGAAAAAAATTTATAAGTACCACACATTTAAATTTAATTAAGTAAATGCTTAATTGCATTATGATCAAACTGCAGAAGCCAACGCTTAACAAGTCTTAGAAACTTACTCAAAAATGTAATCTTCCTGATATTAAATAATCTTGCTGTTGTTATGAAGTAGAAGTTTCGAAAGTTTGTAGTCCTTAAATAAGGAATAACAACAGTTTAATCAAAATTAGAACGCAAATTTTAGCTGTTTCTAGAATTCAGATAACCACACTTTTTGTAAAATATATTTAGGACCATCAAGGATAAATGTCTTACTGTAAGAACTTTAAGTTTTTTGAAAAGATCAAATAAGTGATATCCTTCGTTTTTTTTGAAATTTTTTTCGCATAATCGACTTTTGGACTATTAGAATCAGGTCAATCTAGTTACGGTAAGTCCCTCTCCAAAAAGTTATCCCATATACAACCTAGAATGGAAAATTCCATGATAAGCTGTTTTGAGTAATTTTATTTAAGAAAACCTTTGTGAATATGTAGTAAAATTTTCGCGAAGTAGTCAAAAAGTATTTTCCTACTATGACTGTATGAAGTAACCAGTTTATATTGGTATCAAAGTAAACACCGAGGCACTTCAAGCTGTTAACTATTTGAATTTTTAAACATTTATCAATACAGCTAGTATTTTCATCAAACAAATTACAAAAAACCTGAAGAACACTAATCTATTACACTCCAAACCATGAAAAAGATTAAAAAAATTAAATAGCTCAGTAAGATTAAAAAACATAGCTTTAGTTTTGCAACTAATCAATAATTTATGATTAAAGGAACACTCCCTGGGTATGCTTAAATCGTGATTCATGTCTGCTATTAAATTAAAGTAATTATTGAAAACATAAGAATATGGCAGGTCATCAGCAAAAGCTGTAATCTTACCAATAAATTCTAAAAAATGGAATTAATGAATATTAAAAATCATATAGGGCCAAGTACAAATTCTTGGGGTACTCCAATATTACTATTCTTCGGGCAACTTAGTTTATCTTCAATTTTCACCATTTGTGTCTTATTTACTAAGTAGGACTTAAACCAGCTTAACATAAAGCCTCTAAAACGTTTAATCTCTAAATTTTTAAGAAGTAATGTCTTTTGTAATATATACAAATAAAGCTGCACAACTTTTTCTATCATCAATGCCTTTTTGAATTTTAAAGCAGATGAAATGCATCTTCGGTAAACAATCCCTTTTTAAACCCAAATTGACAATTGCTAAAAAAGACTATTTTGCTAAGATATTTTAAAATTCTACACTAAAATTCTACTAAAAATTTGGGAATGGATGGAAACAGATAGGTCTATAATTACTAAAATCCTTTACGTTACCTTTTTTATACAGTAACATGACAATTGCACATTTGAGCTCCATAGAAAAAACACCATTTAGAATACTGCTGTTAAATAAACAAGTTAGGACATCAACAATATTCAGTGAAATTTTTTTAAAAGTTTAGTTGTTATTCCATCAAAGCCGCAAGAATCTGCGTTCTCCAAGGAGTTAAATAATTTTAGTACCTACACAGGGCAAATATGCTCAAAAAAGAAAATCTACCTTTTGGTAATTTTCCTCCTCTAAACCTAAATTTATAATGAATTTAAATTTTTTATGAATTTAAAAAGTTTCGCTATTGCTTAACAATTTCTTTTTTTAAAAGTTTGCACAATTTATTGTGGATTAAACTTCATTCTAAATTTGATGGGTGCTATAGACACATTACTTTTAATTTATTTTTTGTATTAGTTTTAGGTTTAGTTTTTGTATTTACCCAGGGCTAATTTACATATAAACTCAGAAAATTCTTCTAAAAATCTAATAACAATTCTTCTTAAAATCTAAGTTTTATAGACAGGAATGATGTATATTTAAACACCTACAAAACAAAAGCAAATAACAGTTACAGTTACAGACCAAAAATAATGCATAAATCCGCCACTCTCTCAAAGAAAACCTCAACAAAAAGTCCCATTTGTCCACAATTTGCATATTTACCTCGGAATTCAAATCCAAACCCTAGATTCCAACATTCAGCTTACACCCATCAAAAATAATTTCGACCAAATTTTAGAGTACAACAACACGGATCAACTAAAGAAGAAGTCATTCCAGCCAATTACATATTCGAACCAGCTCCATTAATACAAGATATAGAAATGAAAACTTGGCAAATAAGAGGTGTAAACAATTTCAATAGGCAACAGTAAAACTAGTTTATCAGTAAACGGTAACCACAATCTCAAAGAACACACGCAGCAGGAGGAAAATTCCAAAGAAATTTCCATATCGAAGAAATTTCCATATATACAACTCAACCGGACGTGAGAAACTACACGGGTGAAGCAGCATACAACGATGTGTATCAAATTTTAAGTGTCTATATTTATTAATTTCCAATATATGCTTTAAGCTCTTCGGAATAGTGGAGGTGGTACGCAAACCGCTATTCCAATTCCTTCAAAATTTAACGTACACAAAACAAATAAGTAGAAAATATTTTTATTAATTTCGATGATAAGCCTTAGAACCTGGGAAGATCTAAGAGAGTTACCAGATCCACAAATATATGATCACAAATATATATACTTTTCCATATCTATCTCGCTTCCTTTAGGTATAAAAATACTTATCATTAGCTTTTTTATCGAAAATTTTTTCAATTTGTTTTTAGATGTGTATGAATAATTTTTAATTTATTTTTAATTTATGTTTTTATTGAATTTAATCTTTGAATTTATATTCTAAATAAATTACTTTGTTTTAAGAATTTTTTTAATTAATTCCTAGAGGTCCAAAAAATATTCATAACAAATTTATATAATTTTATAAAAATATAAGAGTATAAAATTTTAAAATTTGACTAAGCCTCCAGATGTTTTATTTATTTTAATTTTAGAATAATACCAAAATGGCCTAACCAAAAAATAAAGAACTTTTTTTAAGGATAATAAAAATATCAAAAACGTGGTGAAAAGCAAATGAAAAACCATGAATAATTTGCTTTTGATTCACTTAATTTGCTCTTAAAAGAAAGATTTAACAATCTTTTTAAATATTTAAAATTTCAAAATTAATTTATTTGCGAAAAAACTAAATGTGGGTTAGACCACTCTGACTTTGAGCTACTCATAATAATTTCCATAGTTTCTAGAATCATTCCCTGCCTTTTCAATACTTTTAATAACATGTTTATTTTTAATTTCCTTAATTAATTTTTCTACTTTCTTTTTGAATAGAATATATTTTACTCTTTTTATACCCTACACCTGTGAAATAGGGAAAGGGTATATTAACTTTGGTATGGTGTTTGTAACCACCTAAAGGAAGCGAGCTAGATATGGAAAAGTATATATATTTGTGATCAGTGTGGCCTCCTGAGTTGATATAGCCATGCCTGTCTGTCCGTCCGACCGTAGGTACGATAACTCAAAAACTAATGGAGCTATCTTGATGAAATTTTAACTGTAGGTAAAATTAAGATAGTTCCAATTTGTACAAGAGATCAACAGTATTAAAAGAACGGCGCGGACTGCATATAGGTGAAATACGACCATGGGTGGGATCTTGGAACTTTTTCATCGAATTTAGGCCAAACAAGTATGATTCCGAATTCAAAGAAGTTAGAACCTCCAAATTCGGTATCCGGGTGTCCCTTTCTATTCCCATCGTGTCCTAGAAAATTGAAACCAATTGAAATAGTGGGTCGGGGACCATCCACTTAGTTTCGAAGACCTTAAAGCATATTTTCGAAAATAATAGAGATAGTAACTCCAAAAAAATGTAGAAGCTTCAAATTTGGCACAAGGCTGTTCTTTACTATTTCCTACGTGTTCCCTTAGTGTATTATCACTTGGAGTGGTGGTTTAGGTAACTCTCTTAGACCTCTAAAGGTTGAAAGGCTTATCATCGAAATTAATAAAAATAGTAACTTAAAATTAATATAGAAAGTTCCAATTGTGTTAGGGTTGTCAAGTGTTAATTTAAAAAAAAAAGAGAACATTATAAAAATGATTTTATTCATATTAATTTTTTTTTTTTAAATTGTAATATATACTAAAAAAAATTGCACTTCCAATTCATTTGCAAATAAAAAAAATAAGTCAATGTAATTTAATCATCTTCATCCTCTTCTTCAGCATCTTTTTCATTATATTTATCTACACTGCTAATTTGGTTTAAAAGTTTTCCATTTTCTTTGATTTCTTGATAAAATTCAGTGCATATCTTTATAATTATACACGACGCTCAAATACCTCGAACAGTTGAAATTTTCAATTTATTTCTTTCCTTAGTCCACTGTCCGCTGATCATTGAAAATATTCTTTAGACATTGGCATTTTGACCAGGTATTGCAAAAAAAAAAATTCGCAAATTTTCAAAAATTCGGAATGATATTCGACAGTATTTTCTTTAAAATATTCTTTCAATTTCAAACAGGAAATCAAATTTTTAAAATAGTCCACTGTCCGCTGATCATTGAAAATATTCTTTCGACATTGGCATTTTGACCAGGTATTGCAAAAAAAAAATTCGCAAATTTTCAAAAATTCGGAATGATATTCGACAGTATTTTCTTTAAAATATTCTTTCCATTTCAAGCAGGAAATCAAATTTTTAAAATTTTCAAAATTAAGATTTTTTTCAACAAATATTTTTAAATTACAAAACTGATCAAAACATTTTGCATCATCTACAATAATATTTTTGGTGGCAAGAAAAATTATTGATTTTTCAACTTCATCCCATGTTAGAAGCCTATCCAATTTCATCCAAACAAAGTTATTTAGATTTGATAATTGATTAGTTCACAATTGTAAATATTCTAATGATTTTTTATAGCAATTCATGCAATTTAAATTTAATTTATTTATTTCACTGTGCAATTCCCTTTCTTCAATTTCAGATAAAATAGATTTCACTTTGATTGGTAAAAATGATTCGCTATATCTATGTCTCAATGTTTCTGTCAATGAGTTTATTGTAGCCATTACTTCAAGCACAGATTTTAGCTCAGCTTGAATTTCTAAAATTTTTCCATGAAACATATGCATAAGTGAACTTGCAAATTCTAAATAAGCTTTGCTAAAATCGTTTTCAAAAAACGATTTTAAAATATGTGGAGAGTTGTCGAGTGATACAAAATATGCTTTTAAAGCAGAATAAACTTTCAGAACCCTCTTAACAGCAGGATAAAGTGATAACCAACGCGTTTTTGAGTGTTTTAATAACGATTTATACTGAATGTCTACAAATTCGAAGAAACTTTTCAACGATTCAGTCCTTATGGTGTAAATAGAAAAATAGTTATACAGTTTTACAATTATTGATTCTAAGTCTATTGTCATTAAATCAAATCCATGCTGCGCGGAATTATGAACAATATGAGCTGGACAACCAATGCCTATCAAATCCTTTTGAAATTTAATTTTTAAATGGCTGTAAACATTATTCTTCCCAGTTCGTCTCAATCCTCCAAAATTCGTATTGCAGTTATCTGCAGAAAATGCAATACATTTGTCTACAATATTGTATTTTTTTAAACATGTATGTAAATGTTCACTTATTGTTTCTGATGTTTCGTTTGGCAAAGAATATAAATCGATCATTTTTTTTAATATGCCACTATTTTTTTCAAAAAACTGAATTATGACTGGAAACATTTTAACTGCACCATGATTACTACCATCAGTTGAAACTGATAAGAATGATATTTGTGATAATGAATACATTATATTTTCTATATAATATGGAGCAATGACGTTATTGGCGGTGCATTTTGTTTTTGTCTTTCCAGATGAAATCCGTTTAGCTACTTCTGAATCATCAAACATTTTTGCCAGCAGTTTGTTTGTACAAACGGTGGAGTTATAACTATAATGATGCTTTAATGTGTGAAAAGCTAAAGTTCCTTCAACAGCTGATACTTTGTGATCCAGAGCTGAAAATTTTTTTGTAAAAAATCACATACGGATTTAGAACTAGCTCCTATACGAATGGTCTGTGTATGTTTTTTTGAAGCTACATGCTGTTCCAAATCGTATTTTCCTTTGTTTGCGACCGAAACGGTTGTGTTGCACACCGTGCAAATTGCCTCCGACTTCCAATTCGGTGTTGGTTTAAAACATTTGAATTTAGCTTGTAGTTCTTCACTAAATAAGCACTTTCGCTTACTCATTTTGGAGCTAAGAATTAAAAAATCAAATAATATATCACTATCATGTAATTGTAAGTAATAGCTTTTTTACTTACATGTTTATTTTCACAGAAAATTAATAAAGTCAATTGCTATTGCAACTGAAAATATAGTCAGAAAATCCGAATACGACTGATAAAAGTTTTTTGCTTATTTTATTAAATAAATTACCAATCAAACGCGATGTCAGAAACAGAATAATTTATCGATATGTTACATATTGTTTTGTCAGGGTGAAAAGTGATAAATTATTCATGGATTGCGAAGCTTCTTTTGTGCACTTATTTAAATTTAGGACATAAAAATGCATGTGTGCAAAGTGTTTATGTGAAACAGATGTTTAGGCGCTCAAAAGTTTTATGCGCCTAAAAATATGCTAAAAATTCATATACCAAAAAAATTACTAGTTAATTAAGCAAATATAATGCATAATTAAAATTTCGCGAAATAAAAAATGAGAACATTTTTGAAAATATGTAAAAAATATAGAGAACAAAAGAATTATGTTTAAAAAGAGAACATGTTCTCTTTAAAAGAGACCTGTTGTGTTGGCAACCATAAATTGTGTACAAGAGTTAATTAGTATTGAAATTATGACTAGGACTGCATATGGGCGAAATCGTACCTTGGTTTCGGGTTCTGGAACCTTTGAAAAGTTCAAAAGCTAACAAACATATATTAAAAACACAAAAACTCAGAAACTAATTACGTTTTTTTGATGAAATTTATATACCCCCACTACTCCCAAGAACTTAAAGCATAATATATTCGAAATTAATAAAGATAAAAAAATCGAATTTGATATATATACTATTTCCTGTTTCTGTTCCTATTTAACACTTTTATATTTTTAAAAGGCTAAGAGTTTTACTATTAAACATATTATGTATTATATTTTTTTAATTTTTATTATATCATATCTATATTTTATAGAATTATTACCATAGGTAATAATTAAGAAATTGTGTACGATACTCAAGTTGTAAAATATATTTTTGTATTAAAATTAATTATATGAAACTGTTCAAAATTTATTATTGTATTTTAGAAATACATTTATTGCATATTTTGATTATTAAATTTTGTGATAACAAGCTAATGAAAGCATTAATGGTTTTAACTAACATTAAAAACCATGAAATTATATAAACTTTTATATTTATATTATTACAAATTAATATTTCTTTCGAATAATTCTTTTGAATTTAATTCTATAGAATATTAAAAGAATAAATTTAAAAATTATTGAAAGGGTAACTAAATCATTCAACGGTACTAAATCATCCAAGGGTACTAAATCATTCAACGGTAAATGCACTACAGCTTAAAATCCTGAAAAGGAGTAAGTGCTGCATGTGTGTAATTTTTTTTTGAATTGGATAAAAGTTTTAAATATGTAATTTTGTAATTGCATTTTACGAATCCATTTATCTCAATTAATATTTTAAATAGATAAGTTAGTAAAAATTTTCAATATTTTTGAATTGATAAAATAATTAGCAAATGTTTTTAGTATTATAAAAAAATTTTGTTTAGCCATGTCTTATGATCAAACTAATAAAAACTTTTATGATTTTAAAATAATTTATGGACTTCCCATTAAATTTGAACCAAATAGGTGTAGGGTATTTCTAAGTCGGTTGCACCGACTGACAGTTTCTTTATTTGTTTCACTATTGTTTGGATTTTTGTGTGTGCATTATATAGGGATTTTCTGTTTTTAAGTTTTTCAAATATCATAGGTATAGTCCAGCTATTATTTCTATTATTTCTGACAGTTACTGTTTTAGCACACATTTTTTTTGCTTCCTGTATTGTTTTAACTAGTGTATTAATATCCACAAAGTTTGTATTTTCTACTTTAGTTTTTACGACGTTACGCATTTGAATGTAGTCGTTTTATTTATAGTATAGTTTTGCATAGGTATTTTCTTAACATTAATTGTTTTGATTTATGCTACGGCTATTTGGCGATCAGATAAACTGTTATCCTTTCTGGTGAAAGAAACCTGATATTTTCATTGAAGTTTGCTATTATATGATCTATTAGAGTTTTAGATTGAGCTGTATTTCTTGTACTTTGCCTCTTATTAAGTGGGTTATAATAATAGTGGTTTTCATTAATACCTATTTCATTCTTATTTACTATTACTTCACGCTCAATATTTTTTTTATTATTATTGAATTTATTTATATTAATATTATTATTGATCTGATTATTTAAAACATTATTATTGTTTGTATTATAATTATAGTTGTTTTAATTAATACATATTTCATTCTTATTTACTCTTGCTACACCTTCAATATTTCTTTCATTATTATTATTACTATTATATGATATTTATGATATATCAACAATAAATTCTGGAACACTTTTTGCACAATTATTCATTATATTTTCATCCTCTTCCCATTTTATTAATTGCTAGTAGCCAATATTTAGCTTTCTTTCATTAATTTTTTTTTATATACTGGACAGAATCTACTAAAAGTTATATGTTTTACATCTAGTCCAGCTTGAATTTTTATACCCTACACCTATAGAATAGGTAAAGGGGTATATTAAATTTGGTATGGTGTTTGTAACCACCTAAAGGAAGCGAGCTAGATATGGAAAAGTATATATATTTGTGATCAGCGTGACCTCCTGAGTCGATATAGCCATGTCCGCCCGTCCGCCCGTTCGTAGGCACGATAACTCAAAAAATAATGGAGCTATCTTGATGAAATTTTAACTGTAGGGTACTAGGACTGAAAGTACGGCGGGGATTGAAAATGGGCGAAATCCGCCCATGGGTTCGGATTCTGGACCTTTTAATCGATCCAAAGGCTAATGAACATATATAAAAAATCACGATAACTCAACAACTAATGACGCTATATTCATCAAATTTGTGCTGAGGGTTACTAGTAATGAAGCTACGGCGGGGATTGCGTACGGTCGAGATTGGACCATGGGCTGGGAACTTAGAACTTTTTGATCGAATTTACGCCAAACGAGTATAATTTCGAAACCAATGAAGATAGAACCTCCAAATTTGGTATCATGGAGTCCTTTCCTATTTCCTGACTGTCCTTGAAATTTGGGCCCTATTGGAGTAGTGGGTCAGGAACCATTCACACATTTCCGAAAACCTTAAAGCATATCTTCAAAATTAATAAAGATAGCAACTTGAAAAATGTAGAAGCTTCAAATTTGGCACAAAAGGGCTGTTCTTTACTGTTTCTTGCGTGTCCCTCAAAGTCGGGATCAATTGGAGTGGTAGTTCAGTATCCCTCTTAGAATTCCCAAGGTTTTAAAGCTTGTAATCGAAATTACTAAAAATAGTAACTTAAAATTAAGATAGAACGTTCCAATTGTGTACAAGGGTTAACTAATATTTAAAGTACAGCGCGGACTACGCATCGGCGAAATCAGCCCTTGGGTTCACATTCTGGACCTGTTAATCTGTCTAAGGGCTAACGAATATATATAAACAAGGGAAGAAAAAACCAAGTGTAAAAGCACATTTTCAAAATAATATAGTGTTTCATACTGAGTATTTTGTCGGAATATAATGTGGAAGCTTCAATGTTAACGTTTAATTTAAGAAATATATACGTTGGTGACTAAGTTACTACTTACTTATAGAAACAGTAAATTTTTTAATTTTTAAGTCCTAATAGCCCCTATATGTTGTTCGGTTTTGCCAACTTTGAGGGGCTGCAGCTCAGTAACGGGTGGGGCTACAGACAAAAATTCTTCTACAAAATTATTTTTTTTGTAATACCTACTTGTGGTTAAAAATTCTTTTCTCTATTTCAAACGATGTAAAAGTTTTTTTAAACATACGGACAGACGGACGGACGGACAGAGTGAAACTATATAGGCACATTTTTACAAAAAATAATTATAAATTGATTTACAAACCTGGAAAAGCTAATGTAGTGGCAGATGCTCTTTCAAGACCACCACAAAATAACCAAATCAATTCTGTTACTACAACAATACATAGCGATGAAAATTTTTCACACAATCTAATCCCTGCGGTTGAATCACCAATAAACGTTTTTAAAAATCGAATTTAGATGTTAACAGGTGACGAAGGATTTTGCCAATTCGAAATTCCATTTTTCTTCATTTCATAGACATATATTTAGCTAACCAGATTATTCTGAACAAGAATTAATTTCCGCCTTAAAAAGATATCTTAATCCCTCAGTAATAAACGGTTTATTTACAAATGAATTCATAATTGGCAAAATACAGGAAATTTATCCTTTACATTTGAAGTCTGATTCCCAAACCGAAGGTTGAGGACTTAACAAACGAATTAAGATAAGACGAAGAAATTATCAAAGAACTTAAAAGAGCTCACAGAAACCATAACGAAAACAAAGAACAACTTTTTCAAAAATTTTATTTTCCAAAAATAAACATGAATAAAAAAATTTTCAAACAATGCAGTGTCTGTAAAGAACAAAAATATGATAGACATCCTGAAAATCCTGAGTTGAAAGCAACACCAATACCCGAATACCCAGGATAAATCATCCACATTTACATTTATTCTATAGAAAATAAATTAGTTCTTTCAGTATTAGATAAATTTTCAAAATATGTACAATGTAAAATAGCAATAGAACATATAAGAGAACCTCTAAGACAAATTCGTTACGCATTCGGTATACCAAAATTCGTCATAATGGGCAATGAAAAATCTTTTAACTCCGCCACCATAACAACGGGAAAGAAACCAATATAAGTTTACTTTGGTAGGCGTGTCACCACTGATCCCTAACAATTAGAAAAATCACGCGTAGAAAATCTGAAAAATTAAAAGAAAAACAAGAAAAAGATTTAAGATATCACAATAAGAAAAAACAAACAATAAAAAATTATTCAATAGGTGACATAATCTACGCAAAAACAAACCGAAGAATAGGTTCAAAATTATCACCGAGATTTCGAAATAAAGCAGAAAATAACGATACAACTATTAAAACTCAATCTGCAAAACTTGTACACAAAAATAATATTAAATTTTAATTTTCTTTTAGGATCAACCTTTCAACATGTGAAAACGTAAATTATGGACTTCACGAACTTACAGATGATTGCAATAAAAGAGGTCTTTGCCAAAATACAATCTGGCACTTTAAAAAATGTGCACACCATTGACCTGGACAATTACGAAAGAATAACTGAAGACATCGAAAACCCGACATTAAATACATTAAACTCTAGCTATGTTCTCTATCCTTACATTTTAGAAACAATAAACGAAATTAAAATTTCAATTAACAAACTTAAACCAGTTAAACTTGAACAAGTAAAGAATGAGTAAGTCGAAGAAACCGACTTAGAAATGCCCTACACCTATTTGGTATAAATCTAATAAGAAGTCCATAAGTAATTTTAAAACCATAAAAGCTTTTATTAGTTTGATTATAAGACATAGCTAACCAAATTAACTTTGTAATACTCAAAACATTTTATCAATAGAAATCAACAATAGAAATTATACAGCCGAAGAATTAACATACACAAAACTTGTATTGGTGGTAATACAATTTTTCAACATTGATCAATATAAAAATTCCCGAAGAATTTTTATGACTCGAAATGATGAAGGAACTTTAAATAAACACGAAACATCTTACACTTTTTAACACTGAGACCGGAATTAAATCAAATATAAATTTTACAATAACAAGCACCATGTTCATCACAGTACCGATTTTTTTATGGATTTATAAAAATATAAATTAAACTAACATCGAACAAAAAACATTAAGCAATTGTAATGATAATACAGAACAGCCTGAAACAATAATTCAAACATGCACAGCAAATCAATTTCATTGAAGACAAACCAACATCTATTATCAAAATTCAACTTTTTCAAGTATCAAGTTGATACTAATCCAACAAGGACGTTCGAGATTCAAGGCGGAAGTGTTAATTTCATAAAAGCTTAAACTACATTTTTTGTTAATATTTATTATTCCCATAAATATTTTCCAACAAACATAATTTATGCTGACGCTATGTCTACCTGTAACACAACACACGAAAACATAATTTGGACAGAACATACGAGTTATCTTTTAATTAATTTAAATATAATTATTTTTTGATCATTGTTAAATTAACTTTCAGACATTACAGTACGTTTCTTTTTAAAAACGTATTTTTTATTTAAAATAAAATAATTTATATTAAAATTAAAAAAAAAAGCTTACAAGTATATTCAATTAAAAAAAAAAGCTTACAAGTATATTAATGGAAACCGAAACTGTGTTCACAGTCCAGTGATATTCACAACAGGAAAAGCAATTGTTGCAAACTATTGTCTGTTTATTCTTGAGCTGTTGGTTCATAAATCAGAATGAATTAATTGCCCAAAATAATACAAATTAATTACGCAAAAAAAGAGGGCTCAGTTAGATCATTTTTCTGTAGGTATTAAAAGCGCTATTTTTAAATGCATAGGTGTATTGTAATGAAATGTTGATAAAATTATTTATAAATATTTACAAGTTTATTTGAAAATACTAATGGTAAATAAAAACATAAATATTTACCTAACTAGAATTGACTTAAATTTTAATTTAATCACATTGTTCTGAACATTCTTTTTGCCTTTAATATTTTTACTTTTCGCTTTAATTAAATATTTATATTGTTACGTAAGCAAAATGCATACATCTATTTAAACAGTCAATTTATAAACTGTACTTTTAAATTTTAATCGCATTCCTTAAAATGCATAACTGTACTTTAACTATCAAATTTCGTAAACGCTAATTTACGAAAATAACAAAACAAAAAACCAAACTTGATTATAATCGTATGATTCTAATCAAGTTAAATATTGAAATATCCATTTAAACATAAAACAAATTGAATTATAAAATTTAAATTTGTATTAAAATCAGTCTGTAAGAACAACTCAAATAAACAACATAAAACTGGCGCAGTCGGTGAAATGAAAAAAAAAACTAACTAATTGTAAAAGATTACAATTAGAATAAAACAAAATTATAAAAATTATAAATAAAATAAAAAAAAAATTATAAAAAAAAATAATAATTAAAACAAAAAAATAAAAAAAAAAAATCTGGTCATCACCAACAACAATTGGATCTCCCGCAGCAAAAGCATTCATAACAAATAATTCATCTGTGTCAGCATCCACCAATTTCGGATAATATTTTGATCATCATCATCATCAACAGCAACATCAGCAACAACAGCAATATCATTCGCAACAAACAAAGACAACATTTACAACAACAGTTTCAACAAACCACAAATACCACAAATAGCTAGTTAATTGGTTCACAGGGACAAGAAACAGCAACATTGGTAAAAACAACATTGGTAGCAGCTACATTTGTAAGAACATTTACCAAACAAAAGTTAAGTAATATTTTAAAATTTTTACTATTAAAATTTCCAAATAAAAGGAAAATAAAAATCCTCAAACCTTATTATTATAATAAAAAAAAAAAACAAAAAAAAAATAAATCAAAGTATTAATTCTCTTCTAATTAAATTAATAAAATTTTATTTATTTTTATAAAAGAAAAAATTTATTTAAAATTTTAAAACTTATTATTATAAAAGTGTAAATGTTTTATCCCAATAATATTTCAAATAGAGGAAATAAATATTATTAAAATTCGTGTCTTAAATAAACTTCAAAAAAAAAATTTTATAAATAAGATTTCTTTTTTTAAAATATTTCTAAGTAAATTACAATTACAAAAAATAAAAGTAAATCGTTCTATAGTGAATTTTATGATTTGAATTCAATTATAATTCTTTTTATAATTTTTTAACTCTAGTTCAATTAAAGTTTAATTGTGAATTCTTTCTACAATTGTTGAATTTTAATTTAATTTAAATCTATCCTACTACTAAACAGGATATTAAACTTACTTTAATTTAATTATAATTTATAAGTCTTCATCAATTTTTTTGTTATATTTCTCTATTGCTAACGTCTTCTTTTGACAATTTTACAATTTTAATTTTGTTACATGTATTGTTTTCGAATACAGTTATTTTTCCTTTTTGGTTCATCAAGAAAACGAATTGTGAATCTTTCATAATTTTGTTTTAGTTACAGTTTATAGGTTCAAGTAAATCCTTAACTTCTACGTAAATACTTCGAATTTTTTTGAATAAAATCGTTAAACAAAAAAATAATAAGGCTCTTAATTTTATTTAGCTATTATTAGAATAAATTGCATTTTATTTTATTAAACCTAAACAATTTTAAAATGTCTAACGCCAATGAAAGCGAAATTCCTAACTTCAACCTAATTTTTAAGTGCATCGCCCAATTGCCACCTTTTACTGGCGATCAACGCGACTTAACTAATTTTATACAAAGGATAGAATCCTTTATCCCACTTATATAAACTTCAGTATAAAAAACTTCTTTTCGGACATATCCAAGATAAAATAATAGGAAAAGCTAAACAAATCTTACTTTCTCACGGGCCAGTCGAAACATGGACCGAATTAAAATCAATACCAACAAGTAAAGAAACAGTCAGTCGGTGCAACCGACTTAGAAATACCCTACACCTATTTGGTTCAAATTTAAGGACATATCCATAAGTCATTTTAACACCATAGAAGCTGTTATTAATTTGATCGTAAGACATAGCTAACCAAATTAACTGTATAATACTAAAAACATTTTCTAATTACCCTATCTATTAAAAAATACTACAAATTCTTACTAATTTATCTATTTAAAAATATTAAAAAACAAACAAACTTGAAATAAATGAAAATATATTTATTCCAATTCAATTACAAAATGAAAAAATTCTAATTATTAAATTTTGTGATAAAAAGATAATCAAAGCATAATATATTTAATAATCCAAATTTTTAAAAATTGCAATAATTTTAAATGGTTAGTTTATATACCTAATAGAAAAGCTTATAAACGCAAAATATGCAATAAATGTATTTCTAAAATACAATTAAAAGTTTACACCTTTTCATATAATTCATTTAAATATAAAAATAAATTTTACATAAATGCAGCAAGTACCATTGAACATAGCTGAACCACTACAATTAAGTCTAGATTTCGGAGACACATAGGACATAGGAAATATATTCTTTGGCTTCGAAATTAAACTCGACCACAACCAATTCCCATGGTACTTTCATTACTAGTAACCTACTGTTAAATTTCATCAAAATACCAAATTTTTTGAGTTATGGTGTTTGTAAGATATATGTTTGTTAGTCCTTGAACTTTTCAAGGGTTCCAGGACCCGAAATTATGGTACGATTTCGCCCATATGCAGTCCCGTCATACTTTCAATACTAGTTAACCCTTGTACACAATTGGAACGCTCTATCTTAATTTTAAGTTACTAGTTTTATTAATTTCGATGATAAGCTTTTACACATTGGGGGGTCTAAGAGAGGTTCTGAACCACCACTCCAATTGATCCCAAATTAGGGGGGCACGCAAGAAATAGTAAAGAACACCCTTGTAGCAAATTGGAAGCTTCTATATTTGTTTCAAGTTACTATCTTTATTAATTTCGAAAATATGCTTTAAGGGCCTAAGAACTGAGTGGCTGGTCCCCGATTCACTACTCCAATGGGGCCCAAATTTCAAAGACACTTACGAAATAGGAAGGGACACCCTGATACCAAATTTGGAGGTTCTATCTTCATTGGTTTCGGAATTATGCTCGTTTGGCCTAAATTCGATCAAAAAGTTCTAAGTTCCGAACCCATTGTCCAATCCTCACCGTAATTAATCACCGCCGTAGTTTCGCTGTCAATAACCTACAGCACAAATTTCATGAAGATAGCCTCATTAGTTGTTGAGTTATCGTGATTTTTTATATATGTTCCTTAGCCCTGACATCGATTAAAAGGTCCGGAATCCGAACCGTTGGGCTGATTTCGCCCTTATATAGTCCGCGCTGTACTTATAGTACTAGTTAACCCTTGTACACAATTTGAACGGTCTATCCTAATTTTAAGTAACTATTTTTAGTAATTTCGATTATAAGCCTTTAAAACTTGGGAGGTCTGAGAGGGGTACAGAACCACAACTCAAATTGATCCCAAATTAGGGGAACACGCAAGAGATAGTAAAGAACACCCTTGTGGCAAATTGGAAGCTTCTACATTTTTTCAAGTTGTTATCTTTATTAATTTTAAAGATATGCTTTAAGGTCTTCGGAAATGTGTGGCTGGTCCCCAACCCACTACTCCAATGGGACCCAAATTCACAAGACACTTAGGGAATAGGAAGGGACACCCTGATACTAAATTTGGAGGTTCTATCTTCATTGGTTTCGGAATTATGCTCGTTTGGCCTAAATTCGATCAAAAAGTTCTAGGTTCCGAACCCATGGTCCAATCCCGACCTTACGCAATTCCCGAAGTAGTTTCATTACTAGTAACCTACAGCACAAATTTGATGAAGATAGCGTCATTAGTTGTTGAGTTATCGTGATTTTTTATATTTGTTCGTTAGCCCTGAAACCGATTAAAAGGTCCAGAATCCGAACCCATGGGCCGATTTCGCCCATATGCAATCCCCGCCGTACTTTCAGTCCTAGTAACCTACAGTTAAAATTTCATCAAGATAGCTCCATTATTTTTTGAGTTATCGTGCCTACGCACCGACGGACGGACGGACGGACATGGCTATATCGACTAAGGCGGTCACGCTGATCACAAATATATATACTTTTCTATATCTAGCTCGCATCCTTTAGGTGGTTACAAACACCATACCAAAGTTAATATACCCCTTTACCTATTCTATAGGTGTAGGGTATAATAAAAAACCATTGAGACACCGTCCCAGTTTCAAGTCTTGTAGACAATCTAATATTAGTTAGGTGTACTTCCACAATAAAAAATTTCTATGATGAAATTAACTTTAAACTAACACGTATCAACAACGCGTATTTGCTCCAAGGGGGAGACAATAAAGAAAAAATAGAAGCAAATAAAAGAATTGCTCTAAACACATTTAAAGATAATTTACCCGAACCAGTCAGGGGAATTATTGTTAATAGAAACCCTACAACGCTATTTGACGCTTACGAGATTATAGCACAAAATGACTACTTATACTTTAAGGTATTCAAAATAAAAATAATTATCCGAATAATAATATTGGAAATAAACAAAAAAAATTTAATAATTTTCTAGGGAAAAATTACAACCCTAATAATAATCAACAGCAAACCAATTTTAAAAATTCAAATTTCCCTACAAATAACCATCGCAACAATGGTTTCAATGAACGAAACTCATATAATTTTAACAATCAACAACAAACCAATTTCAAGAATTCAAATCTGCCTACAAATAATTATCACAATAATGGTTTTAATAAACGAAACTCACAACAAATTCATCATAATTATTCAAATCAGAATAGGTATAATAATTATGATTCTCAATCAATTAATCGTCCATCTAACATACAACCTTCTAGGTTTAATAGAACAAATAACTATTCAAACAATTATAACCGAAATCTAAATCTAGAACCAATGGACATCTCTATGAACTCAAATAATGAGACAAATACTGACTCAACTAATTTTCGCGTCAACGCCTCAAACAACTACCCTATATGATAATTAAACAAAAAAATCGACTACTTAGATTCATTATCGATACCGGTACAGAGTATAGTATCATTAATACCAACCTCTGTAATCCTAATGGAAAACCGTAATTAAACCTGTCCCACTTACGGCTTTCAATAGGAAACTTTCTTTAAATATTAGATGCAGGTTCCCTCTCTTTCAAATCTTTAATGAACCTAACTTCTTCGTTGATTTCCTGGAATTTCCGTTCCATAACTATTTTGATGGCCTAATAGGTAATAACATTTTGTCCACACTAAACATTAACATTGATTATAAAGAAAGGTTACATACAACACAAAAAGCTTCTATCCCGTTCTTCCTAAATTATGAAGAAGAACAGTACTACGAAAACAAATATGTTGATGATTCTATTTAAACATAGAATAATAACAAAAAACGATATACCAGTTTATTCAAAAGGATACCGTTATCCTGAAATCCATAGAGACGAGGTCGATCGTCAAATTAAAGAAATGTTACATCAAGGTATAATCGTTAATAGCATGTCACCATACGACGCACCTATTTGGATTGTTCCTAAGAAAATGGACAATTCTAACAAACAAAAGTGGAGAATTGTTATTGATTATCGTCGACTTAATGATAACACAGTCGATGACAAATTTCCAATACCCAACATCGAGGATCTTTTTGGGAAATTGGGAAATTGTCGCTATTTCAGCACGTTAGATCTGGCGAAAGGGTTTCATCAGATTGAAGTCCACCCAGATGATCGATGCAAAACAGCATTCTCAACTAGAAGTGGCCATTATGAGTTCACTCGTATGCCCTTCGGCTTAAAAAACTCACCCTCCACCTTTCAAAGATTAATGAACCATGTATTAAGTGAATTTATCAATAAAATATGCGTTGTCTACTTGGATGACATCCTAATCTTCTCGTCATCATTCGAAGAACACTTAGTTTCAATAAAAAAAATCTTAACTAAATTGCGTGAAGCAAACTTAATGATTCAAATAGACAAATTTTGCTCAACTGTCTACTAACTTCTTGGGTCATGTAATCACCCAAGGAGGTATAAAACCTGATCCATCAAAAATCAGCGCTATTCAAAATATTCCTCTTCCATCTTCACAAAAAGAGATAAAATCTTTTCTAGGATTAACCGGCTACTACCGGAAATTTGTAAAGGATTACTCCAAAGTAGCTTATCCGTTAATACGTTATTTAAAAAAAAAATCTAAAATTAGTAATGTCATTTTTACTTAAAGAATACATCGAGGCTTTTAAAAAACTAAAAACTCTATTAACAACAGAACCCATTCTAAAAAACCCAGACTTTTCTAAACATTTTACACTAACCACGGACGCGTCTAACTTCGCTTTAGGCGCCGTACTAAGCCAAAATAACCACCCGATAGCCTATGCCTCGAGAACACTGAACAACCATGAAATAAGATACTCGAAGATAGAGAAGGAACTTCTCGCTATCGTTTGGGCTACCAAACATTTTCATACTTACCTTTACGGTAGAAATTTTACTGTTCAATGTGATCATAAACCTTTGGTATGGCTTAACAATCTTAAAGAACCAAACATGAAACTACAAAGGTGGAAGATCGAATTAAACGAATATAAATTTACAATAAACTATCTTAAAGGGAAAGACAATAAAATCGCTGATGGTTTAAGTCGACTCCCTTGCACAAATGAAAACTCTTGCGACAAAAGCGAATCAATAATCGAGCCTTCAATTTTACAATTTTTAAACGAAGTAGAGCACACATAGTGCACCAAACATTGACAATAATGATGAAATTATGACCACTAACGTTACGATGCACTCTACAACGAACGATGATAATGATGATGAAATCATATCTACTGCAGCTACAGTACATAGCGCAAATGAAGATGACCTATATCATATTAAAATAACAGAAAAACCTGTTAACTTATTCAAAAATCAAATTTACCTAATCTTAAGTAATAACGAAAAATTCACCACGAAAATTATAAATAAAAAATGTCAAAATCTTCTCTATGTTACTAAAGATACTAACTTATTAGAAAAGATGAAACGCTGTCTATCCGAAAAAGGATTAGTATGTGTATACAGCGATAACATTGATATCTATCTCAACTTTCAAAACCTCTATCTTAAATTCTTTGCTAATAATCAACGTCTAAAAATATTAAAATCTAACAAAAAACTACAAGATATAACGGATAAAAATAAAATTCTTGAAATAATAAAAGCTGAACACCTTCGCAATAACCACCGCGGTATATCGGAAATTTTTTCCAAACTTAAGGAAATGTACCATTACCCTAAACTGCAATTACAAATACAAAAATTCATAAACAATTGTGAAGTGTGTACCTTAGCGAAACATGATAGGAGACCTTTAAAACTCCCATTTGAGATCACACAATCTCCTATACAATTTAATGACATCGTCCACATAGACATTTGGTTTCCATGCAGGAATGTTATGTATCTAACTATGATAGACAAATTCTCTAAACATACCATCCACAAACTTAATGATAGAACGTGGATCTCTATTTTAAAAGCACTAAAAGAAAGGCTAATTTATTTGGGAAACATGAAAAAATTAATAACAGATAACGAAAAATGTATAATACACAGTGCCATAGAACAATTTCTTATAGAAAACCAAATCGAATTTCACCAAACTACACCTAGGAATAAAACCGGCAACTCAGACGTTGAACGGTTACATGGCACACTAAACGAACATATTAGAATCTTAAAAATTGACAGAACTAATGAAACTGAAGACTTAAACGATAAAATCTTTAAAATTATCATGACATATGATAGAACAATTCACTCTACCACGAAACGTAGACCAATAGACTTTTTAAATAAAAACATTTCAAAAGAGGAGATCGAAATTTTACCAAAAAGATTTGAAGAAGAAAAAAGAAGAAGGTTAGCAAACTTAAATAAGAATAAAACTTTAAATGAAAATTTACTTGCAAACATTGTCGTTAATAGATATGTAGGTAAATGTAAACCTAAGTATAAAATTCTGAGAAACTTTAAAGTAGACGGCAAATACATAGTCGATACGAGCAATAAAAGAAAAACTAAATATTGCAAAAAGCAACAAAAACGAAAGTTTAAATTTCAATAAAACCTATTACCTATTTTATTACGATTTTATTGTAACCAAGGATTAGATGCTTTATCATCACCATCAATTTTTATTTTTATTATTATTTTTTTTACCAACTGAAAATATAGAAGTCTCTTTCGAGGTAGACTTCTTAAGTTAATTTTTATTATTGTTTTTCTCTCTATTCCAAATCCAATAAAAACTTCTTTTATAATTTTAGGAAATGGAACTACTACTTCTACTCATTCTCTCTATTCCACAAACGTCGCTCCAATCTATACAAATAAGCCAACTCAAGGATGAAAATGGTTTTGCTATTATAAAATTGGAAGAACAAAAAATTATTAATAACTACACAAAAACTTTACACATTGTAAACCTCACTGAATACCAAGAAATAATTGGAAACTTGTACCATAATTTCAATCTTCTTAATCTAATAGAAACAAGCACAGAACACAAAATTTTAACATTAGAATTGTTAAATTTACAACACACTCTAAACTCACTGATACCCAAACTTGACGGGAAAATTAGAAATAAACGTGGATTAATTAACGCCCTGGGTACAACAATGAAATTTTTGACAGGCACAATGGATAACGATGACTCAGAACAAATATTCAAGTAATTACAAAATTTAAACTTTAACACCAGACAAGAAACTAATAAAATTAACGACCAAGTAATTACTTAAAATTAACAAAAATTTTGAGAAAAATAACCACTCAATAGCCGAACATGTGAACAACCAGCAACTGGAAATAACTCAATACCTAACAAAAATCGAAAACCAAACTAACAACTTTATTGCAAAAATATCACAAACTCCTTTCACACTCCAACTTTTGGCACAAATGACCTCAATTAATAAACATTTACAACAAATTAAAGATATTATCTTGCTAAGTCGTCTGGAAGTTCTTGCTCACGACATACTTACAGACGACGAAATTCAAAAATACAACCTAACTATCGAAGAGATGCCGTACATAAAAGGTACTATTTTATTTAAGGACGGCCTTATAATAATCGTCCTATTCCTTCCAAACTTCACTATCGAAACCTATTTTAAAGCTTTAGTCATACCATTCGCGAACGATAAACATGTGCAATTAGACACACCAATAATAAATATTATTTTAAAAGATAAGGAAATATTTGAACAAAATAATAAAAAGGAACTGTAAAGAAAAACTTACAATATCCAAATAATAATTGTATTAAAAACTTACTAAAAGGAAACAGTACATGCAACTATAAAATAAATGAAATAGAATCTATAGAAAAAATTAACGACGAATTAATTGTAACTTTAAACTTAGAAAGAACAAAAATTGTACAAAACTGTATTAACCAAGAAATAATTATTAAAGAAAATAATTTAATCAAATTTAGCAATTGTAATTTGAATATTAAAAACAATGAATTTTCTAATAAAATTGTAAAATTTAAAGATTGACCTATTATACCAATTGTAAATGAATTAAATATAACAAAAACTATAAATAACTTTACTCTTAAGCAAATTCATGTAAACCAAATTGAAAACTTAAAAGCTATTGAATACTTAGAATATAAATCTAACGGTTAAAAACCTATTTGTAATAGTAATTGTAATTATGATAATAAGCTACTGTTATAAAAAAACAAAGTTAAATGAAAATATTAAAATAAGTATAAATCAATCAGATGTAAAACCAAAGGAACTTGAAACAAGTCTAAATTTTAAATTTGGGAGACCAAAATCTCTTAGGGATGGAGGTGTTACGTAAGCAAAATGCATACATCTATTTAAACAGTCAATTTATAAACTGTACTTTTAAATTTTAATCGCATTCCTTAAAATGCATAACTGTACTTTAACTATCAAATTTCGTAAACGCTAATTTACGAAAATAACAAAACAAAAAACCAAACTTGATTATAATCGTATGATTCTAATCAAGTTAAATATTGTCATGTATTAGAGTTTTGCTTACGTAGTATTTTATCCATTCAAACATAAAACAAATTGAATTATAAAATTTAAATTTGTATTAAAATCAGTCTGTAAGAACAACTCAAATAAACAACATAAAACTATATGCAAAGAATTTAGAATTTGATTAGAAAGAGAGAATTTGAAATAAAAATAAACTAGTATCGCCCTGTGTTCTAAATTCAAACTATTTTTGCTTTTAGTTTACATAAAAAATTCGTTTTGTGCAATTTATATTATATATTATTATAATTTTTTCAATTATAAAAACGTTTTTAAGTATTTTTGATTTTTATTCCTATAGCTTAAGCCGCTTTAAAGAGAGGATAATTTGGTATAGTTATTACACAAAAAAAGCAATTTAAAGTCTAAATACATATAAAATATTGTTCTAATAAGTATATAATGTTATAAAAAAGTGATTATACTTATTTCTAAACATATAAATTATTTTTTTGAAGTCAAGTAGCCAAAATTGGAGTTAACGCTGTCCTTCATATAGAAAACTGTACTTTTTTCTAAACATTTTAGTACGATTTTAATTATGTTGTATATATTCTGTATACTAATTAAAAACTTAATATTATATTAATTTAAACTTAATTATTATATTATTATATATAGTTACTTAGTATTATATTATATTGAAGCTGCCAGAAGTACAAAATAATAGTCAAGTTGACAGAAATTTTTTTTTTAATTTACTACCTACAAAAATATTTTTACAATATTTTTAATTTCAAGTTACAGGTATTTATAGTTACAGGTTTTTTGATTTATTTTGGTTATAAGATATTTTTTAATAAAAATTGTTTTAAAAAAGTATTATTTTTTAAAACATAACATTAGAAATATAAGAAAAACCTATAATAATATTTTTATACATTTTGTCAATATCTGTAAATTTTAAAAATCCGAGCTACATCGCTTTACGCGTATTTTGGCACATCGCGTTACGCGTATTTTAGCTACTCTCATGTAAATTCATGTACCTAATTATTTCTAAATTTTTTGACAGAAATTATACGCCGTACACGTTGATTTTGGTTAGGCCCAAAGTAACAACTCATTTAAATTACAACTTATTTTTTTAAGAAATATTATTTTTTTATTTTAATTTTTTGCAAATACATATATTTTTTGATATAATTGCTCTCAAACGTAATGGCAACTAAAGCATATATTTCAAAAGTCGGTTTTTTTATTTTTCAAAAAACTTAACAAAAAGCAACAACAATATACGATGTTACAAAATATTTTTTCTAGCAAAACAAAAAAAAAATTACGGTACTTTTCGCTTATAACGAACATGAAGGGATGGAATTTATTCGTAGTAAACGAATGTCGTTTTAAAAGAATGGTGTGAATTTTGAAAAATGAGTATAAGACTTGATCATTGTAGAATGTGCTAATTGATGGACACTTCGAACTCATTTGCTGGAATTTTATTTGATATGTCAGTCTCAAACCTATGTATAATGCTTTTTCTTATAATGAAATTTCTTTTTGATGCGTTTTTATTATATTTTTATTTTACGTTGATCTAAAAAAAACATAACACAATAAATGCTAAAAACCAAAACTATTATCTGTCAACATTTGCCGCTGTAAACATTTCAAGTTAAAACCGAGTTCGTTATAAACGAAAATGTTCATATTGCTTTCATTTGGAACTGAACTGATTTATTTTTTCATTAGAATTTTAATTCTTGTTCACTTGTTAAGATAAAGAAAGAAAAGAAAAACAAAAAAAAAAAATTAAAAAGATTTGTACTTTTGAACCAAACAAAAAAAGAAAGAAATAAGTCGGCGCCTATTATAGTTGATTGAACTGCGAGTTACAACCGGAAATGCATTACATTTTTTTAATTACACAGAAAGTCTGCGCATAATATTAGAGTCATAAGCCACAACTTTGAACCGCGTCACCATTATATTTAAATTTACGCTAAATTTATGACGGATTTTGACCTGGAAAAACGCTAAATTCTAAAAAAAATTTTTTATTGTAATATGAAACCAAAAAAAACTTTTCTTTTGGTTGTCCTTTCATTAAAATTGGTCAAATAGTTTGGGACGTTTATATTTGTATGGAAAAAATAAGAAGATTAAACATGATATTACAGAAATACAGATTACTGAAAGATTGCAGAATTCAGCACCAAAAAATTTTCACCCGTATTCTGTCATCATTTTTGTGATATGCTCCTCAATCGCGTCTCCTCTAAACAAATTACCACATCTGGCTGTTTTGAAAGACTTTTTAAAAAAGGAAAAATCTGACTGTTTTAAAAAGCTTTTTAAAAAAAGAAAGATCATTTTTGTGAAGAATTTTTGAGTTTTTCTTAATGTCAAAAGTTATGAAAATAAATATGTCTTATTTTTTTATTTTCATGATCCTTCTGAATAAAAAGAAAAAAAATTAATACAGAATATTAGAAAAAGTATAAGAGATAAGAATTAGATTTTTATTATTTAATATACATTTTTCAGATTAATAGGTTTAACCAACATACTTTTCATATTTTATCATATTCTGTCTGGTCTTTTTTCTAATTACAAATTATGTATGTAAGAAACATTAACAGTTAAATGTCTTAGCTTCTAAGACTTTTGGTATGGCTTTTTTTTTTGTTTTCGTAGTAGTAAAAATTTGTATTGGGTTTTTATGAACGAAGAATGAAAGTTCATACTATATTTGATAATACTTATTTCATATAATATCATATTATATATGAAGTTAATTTAATACTTAGATAAGCAAATATACATAGTTTCGTTAATGATATAGTTTTTCCTTCACATCACTTTATCTTGATCAACCAAAATTAACAAGAGTTTATTAAACTTTTATGAATGAATTAATTTAAAGAAAAAACTACATTATATTAGACATTCCATCTAGAACAAATTTTTTAGTAAAGAAAAAAAAAATAGGTCGTTGTCTCAAAAGATCGCGACATATATTTACTTGAACTTCTATAGTGTCCGACTCGATTTCCCCCACTACAGTTCCCGCAGACAAAGAATGTATGCTCAGCTTCATCATACAATCCGTTACAGTACATATAATCCGCGGAGATGACATTCCTCATCCTATGCAAGAACAACCTGAATTAGCCGTGCCCGCTCAGGAATTGGGTTATTCAGTAATCCGTCTCTCCATTCTTCTTATTACTCCTACGGACGACATCCTTAATTAGCCTTCTTGTCCATCTACCTTGAACATGTGCATCCCAGGAGGACTGCCATGTCTCCATTTTTCGGTTGTGCTCCTCCCGCCTCAGTTCCGCCAGATTCCTGTCGATTCTTCTACGATAACCGCTTGCTTTACATTTGCTAGTAGCAAGATCGGGGTCACGACTTCTATTACAAGCGGTGCGAGCTGAGGCTACGGTCTTTGAGATAGTCGTTAACCAATTCCCGCACGATTAACTCTGTATACGCGTGTCTGTCCATCCTTTCAACATTCTACCTTGAAACTTCTCTAGGAAAAGCTCTTGCTCGCTGTGGTTGTTATTTTAGGACCGTGAAGCCTTTATGTTCGTGGTTACTCCTTGTGTAGTCTAAAAGAATTCTCCATTCATTGACCGATCAGGCTATACGTTCCGACGCAAAGAGATATCTAGGATAGTCCGGGTGGCAGAACGTTGGCGTATTCCAAACTGCAAACTATCTCCATTACGTATCTGCCTCTGGAATCTGGAGCCACCATGCCCCACTCGATACCTCTATTGTTGAAATCTCCCGTGACCGCAATGTTTTTCCTAAATCAGATCTTCACGTCTGTCTACTTTCTCAAGGAACCTGGCAATGAGGTCGCTGGAAGACAGGTAAACACTCACGTAGATTGCCTCCGCAATCCTGATCATTTTAAAAAAAGTTTTCTTCTATTAAGGCTTCTCTGCAAACCCATGCCTGACGCATGACTTATTTAATTGCTTTTAGACAGTTATGAAAAAAAATATCAAATCAATAAAAACGGTTTATTTTGTTTTGAGAAAAACCTTTTATTTAACTTTCCAAATTAATACACTTTGACCTATAATTCAAGACTAACTTACAAAATTTCTTAATGCTAATTATTTAATAATTTACAATTAAAATTCTGCCAATTCAGCATTTACTTTATTTTAACACAAAAAACTATGTTATATAGCATTTGCATTTAGTTAATATATTATTAGTTACATAGTTTTTTCATTTTTATGCTCTAATCATAAAAATGAAAAAAGCATTTGAACTTGAAATTTGAGGAATTAAATTTTATTATAATTATTTTGTTGGGAAACTAATGGTTCCCACAGTTTTGTAAGCGGGAAATGCTGACAGGTAATATTTGGTGGAGTATACGTAACTTCCCCCTCGTTTGATTTTGAATTCTCCTGAATTTTTTTTACTATAATCTTATTTTTATAATTGTTACAATACCTAAAACTATAAAAATTGTTATAGTAGTTAGGACATACGGACATTTTTCGTTAATTTGATTTTTTTTAATTATAATTTCGTCAAAAGTTACTTTATTTTGAAAATTTGAAAATTTTTGTTTATTTGGATAATAAAATCTTTCATATTTTACATCTTTTTACATTTTACAGAGAACTAGTGATCAATAATTGTAAGTGTACAGTTATTAAAATGTATCAATATATTTCCAGATAAAGATATATTTCTTTTGTCACATGATTGATTTATTATATTTTTATTAGTATTTTTAATTACAATTGTTTCTTCGTCAATTTGAATTATTTCTGTTAAATTATTATTTATAAGTTTACAATTTTGTTTGAATATGCAATGTTTACTTTTTTCTAATTTATTTAGAGTTTTAAATGGTTTATATTGATATGTTAATTTATCGTACTCAAAAACCGTTTCTTGTATAAAATCGATTTTTTACTTAATTAATTTGGTAAAGGAATTATGATCCTTAATTGAATTTGTTTAATTTTACGCGGAATTTTAATGGCAAATAATAATGAACTTTTCTGTATAGTATCTATTTTTTCTTCGACTAATTGTATTTTGAATAATAAATCATGATATAAATTTTGTTGAAGTATTGGTTCACTCATTTTATTTATTTGATTTTCATTGATCGCTTTGTCATTTTCAATTACCGTTTTTAAATTATAAAAAGTTTTATTAAACTGATGATTTATTTTAATTTGCTCGTTGGCATTATTTATAAGATTATTTTGATTCTAAAATTTTAAAATGATTTTCTATATCTAATCTGTCTTGTTCGTCTAAAGTTCCAAAAAACCATTTTAATGTCATTCCTATTGCATTTACAAGTCCTCTTTTAATTCGTTTTGTTTTGCCTGTGGATCTGTATTCTTTATAGTTTTCGCGATTTTTATTCAATTCATTAATTTTAAGTATTTTTGCTTGTTCTATGTTTACTTTAATTTTTTCAAACTCTACCTGTCGATTTTGTACTTCATTTGGAGTACATCTAATTGTCGAGTGATACCTATTGTTATAGTTTCTAGTTGCTCGTTGTATGAGAATTTGTATATTTGATGGACTTTCAATAATTTCGAGGTTTAAAGGGTTTTCTGTCGTATTTTGCTGTTTGACATACTTCACACTGATTTATTCCTATTTGAATAAGTTCTAGTAATTTAGGGTAATATATTTTATTTTTAATGTTATTATAAGTTTCCTGAATTCCTGAATGAAAACTTTCCCTTACATGGTACAAAGAAATTTGCCTTACAGCTTCAGTTTCCGTTTTTAATTCTTATGCACTATAAGAGCACCTTATAAATTTTATATTTCTACTATTGGAATATAACTCAATTAATTTTTGGTGTAATTCATTATATTTACTATCAGAGAATATTTTACCATTTCCAATAGTCGTATATTTTCTAAAAATTTCTCCTAATCTTTCAAAATCATGCTGTGCTATATATATTATTTTTCTTCCTAATATATTTTCTATTTCTACAGTTTTATTATTGGTCAAGATAATTTGCGTTCTATATTTGTTGACAATCTCTTCTTTAATTGAAATGTGCTCTAAAAATTCCTCTTCCGCTGAATGTACTGTTGTCAAAGCTTCACTGTTACTTTCATTTTCGATTTTAAATAAACCAAAATTTGATGAATCTTTTTCATTTATATTAGTATTTTTATCTATTTCATTTTCATTTTTCCCTTTTTCATCGGTTTCCTCCTTAAGCTCAATACGACTTAGAAAATCTGCTACTTTGTTCTCCTTTCCTTTGATATTCCCCTAATTTTAGTAGCCATCTCTGATGTCTAGGTGAGATGTCTTTACCGTTATATTTCGCTTGTAAGTATTTGATAGTTAAGTGGTCTGTAAGGATTTTAAATTTTTTTCCATACAGATACGGTCTGAAGTAATTCACCGCCCAAATTATGGCAAGAAATTCTTTATCGATTGCCGAATAATTTTGTTCGTGTTGATTTAACGTCCTTGAAGCGAAAGATACTCGATGTCCTTCTTGAGATAAGAAAGCTCCAATCGCGTAGTTCGACACCCGTTGTTAAAACAAAGGATTTTTCAAAATTAGGATATTTATGTATAGGATGGCTGGTTATTAGAGTTTTTAGTTTTTCAAATGCATCTATGCAATTTGGATCCTTCGGGTTGATCTTAATATTTTTTCGTAAGTATTTCGTAATCGGTTGGGCTACTTTAGCGTAGTCCTTAACGAATTTACGATAGTAACCTGTTTACGATAGGCCCAAGAAGCTCTTAGTTTGTCTTTGAGTATTTGGAAATGCTAAGCTTTCAATAACCTTTATTTAATGAGGATTAGGTTTCAGTCCTTCTTCTGTCTCCTTCTTCATGAAATTACATTTGTCTGTCTGTATTTTTAGGTTGTGTTTTTCTAAAACTGTAAATATTTCCGTTGTTGCTCTGATATGTTCCTGTAAAGTTGTGCTGAATATTAGGATATCGTTCAAGTAAACAACACAAATTCGGTTTATATGTTTTCTTAAGATTTCGTTCATCAATCTTTGAAAGGTTGCCGGTGCATTTTTCAGTCAGAATGGCATCGTATTAAATTCGTAGAGTCCGTGAGGTCTAACAAAAGCCGTTTTCTTTTTGTTTTTCTCGTTTATTAAAATCTGGTGGTATCCTTTTGCGAGATCAATTGTACTGAAATATTGCGCCTTTCTTAATTTGTCCGAAATTTGGCATCTATATTAGGAAGTGGAAATTTGTCATCTACTGTTATATCGTTCAACTTCCTGTAATCCACTACAATTCTGAACTTCTTCTTACCAGAATTGTCAATTTTTTTTGGTATGACTATTAGTGGACTGGCATGTCTGGAATTGCTTTTCCTGATCATTCCTTCTTCTTCCATTTCTCTAACTTGTCTTCTTACTTCCTCCTCCACCGTTGTGGTGGAAATCTATATAACTTCGCGTTATTGCTTGGTCGGTGGTGGTTATAATTTCGTGTTCAATCGCTGTTGTACTGCTTAATTTATCTCCTTCTTTAAAAAATAATTTCCTAAAATTTTTTATAAGTTTATTTATTTCGACGTATTCTTCTTCATTTAAATGGTTTAATTTCAAATTTTCAAGATTAGGTTCAACGGGTTCTAAATAATGTATTTGGTTAAATATGTACGGCTTATTTTCTAATTTCAGTATTTGTCGATTAAGTATTACAGTACCTTGTTCTAAATTAATTGTACAATTTAAGCTTTTAAGTAAGTCTACACCTATTACAAAGTCATACGAACGATTGAGTAAGTCTTTTACTTTTCATTTGATTAAAGCTTTTTTATCAGCTTTTAACTCATCAAATGCTGGTGTATGAGCTTCTAACTTTATTGTGGTATTTCAACTTGTTTAAATATTATTACTTTTTTACCGATTATACTAAACGTTGAGCCAGTGTCTATTAAGGCTTAATATTTTATTTTATTAATTGTTATTGTAATAATGGGTAGCTCTTCCGAGTCTAGTTAAAAAAAAATTGATATTGTTGGATTCGTCGGTTTTTCTATGTTTTCAATTTCCATCTGGTCGTCCATCTGTTGGTCATTTTCTCTAAAAGTAATCTGTTTTGTATGGCTATATTGGCCCGAATTTGCCCTAAAGTTAACTGACCTAATTCTATTTTGATAGTAATTGTTATTTGAATTATGATTTCTATTATATATATTATCATTAGAATTTCTTCTGGAATAATGGTTGTTTGAATAATTATGCCTAAAACTCTGTTCATTATTATTTCTTTTTATGTCTTCCCGATTATTAAGATTTTTTCTAACATGAACTGTTTTATTAAAATTGATTGAATGCAAATAAATTTTATTATATTTATTTGTATAATTTGAGTACAGTAATTTTTATAATTATTTCACATATTTTTATTGTTATTATTTTTTCTATTAAAATTTAAATTATTTGGTTTTTTAAATACAGACCTAATACAAAGGTGTTCAAATCTTCTAAAATTCATTACATGTAAAATTTTGTCTAAATTATTCTCTTCATAAATTTTGTCAAGTAATGTTCCTTGCCTTATTTCTTTAATGGTATTGATTAAAATATAATGTACGTTATCTAAATTTATATAATTATCATTCTTATAATAAATTTTTAATTCATCTTCTTTAAATTTAATTTAAATTAAAAAATCGAATAGTTTCCTTTAATTTAACCAAATTAGCTTAACTTAACAGATACGCGTATTTCGTTTTAATTTCTGATTTCGTGAACTACTTGCAGACTTAGTGTTTGTACTCGAATCAGTTTTAAATTTTTAAAAAATTAAATTTTAATTTTTTTTTTAAATATTGAGGTTTTTAAAACTTAAATTAAAAAAAAATAAATTTTTTAACCATGCAAATGATATGGCAATTTTTTGTTACATACTTCATTAAAAAAAAAAAAAATTAACTCAAATATTGTACGGGGATATTAATAGTTTGATACTTGGTTTAATGGTTTGATACAGTCGGCGAATTCAAAATTTTATATTAGGTAAAAGAAATTTTAACTTGTAAATAAGTTTTATTTGAAAAAAGTAATAAAAAATAAAAGAACAGAGGTTATTTTTAAAATTTTTCTATATAAACTTGTATTTTGTCATTAAAGTTTAATAATCGTATTATTTTTATATTTGATACATATTCCACATATTTTTGATACCCAGAAAAACTATAAAGGCAAACTCTATGAATAGTGGAAGAAAGCATTAGTGAGAAAGAGATAGCATATGGGGCAATGGTTTTAAGAAAAAATTACGAGAATTTTTATAGACATTTTTTGTTCTACTTGCTTTATCTATATATGTATAATTTTTGGTGGAGTATGCGTAGCTCATGTGCGGCCATCCTTGATCTGAACCCTTCTCAGCGCAAATTACCTAATGCAACTTGCTCTGGCAATTCTTAGCTGTATGGCCCTCCTGTCAGCATTTGTAGCACAATTTCTATATGGGACCTTAGAGGTTCTAGCTGTATGCTCGAAACCCGGGAACTTATAGCATATTTGAATAATCAAGCGTTGCCTTACCCTACAGAGAACCCACCTCTTCTTTAACCTGCCCACTTTGACAATGACCATTGCTGCCCTCTCGTACGGTTCAACAATTACTACCCTTTGAAGCCTCTGGTTAGGCGTAGTGAGGTTCACCTTTATTTCTTCACTTTCCTCTAGCTGCTTCCTGGCGGCCTCTGCAACCTCCTCAACTTGGGTCAGGCAGTTCAAGACAGTCTGGTAGTTAGCTTTGAATATGACCTCTTTGCACTTATTCGAATCCTCTGTTTTCGCATCCAAATCAAAAAAGTTTTTCCGTTTTGTGTTTCTTTTATGGCCCTGATTTCTTTAGAATTACCAATTCCCTTGAGTTATTTTCAGATAAATGCATAAGATATACTTTCTTTAGGCCTTATGGCAATTGGCTTCCTCCATATTCTTGTTGCCATTATTTTCTGTTTTTCCAACGGGTTCTGTTTTGTGACAGCTACCTTAGTTTCCTTGGACATCATTCCACTGCGTCGTTCAGGACCGGCGCTAAACTTTTCGGCGCCCTTTGATATTTTGAAATTTAGCGCCCTAATAAACCCGTTTCCACATCACTCGTGAGGTTGGATTTCGATGCATTTTTTTAGTGTGGTGTCTCACGGTATAGGTATAATCCTCGTTTAACCTACTGAATACTTTTAAACTCATACAATTAAAAATTAAAAAATTCAACCGATTCAGAGAAAAATAAAGTTCTAGGAATTAACGAAATTAAAAAAATATTAACAAAAATAATAAATTTCATAAAAAAAATACAAAACAAAAATTGTTTACATTTATTTTATTAAACTTTAACAAAAATAGTAAAGAAACAGTCAGTCGGTGCAACCGACTTAGATTTACCCTACATCTATTTGTTCAAATTTAATGAGATATCCATAAGTCATTTTAAAACCATAAAAGCTGTTATTAGTTTGATAGTAAGATATAGCTAACCAAATTATCTTTATAATACTAAAAACATTTTCTAATTACACTATCTATTAAAAAATATTACAAATTCTTACTACTTTATCTATTTAAAAATATTAAAAAACAAAAAAACTTGAAATAAATGAAAATATATTTATTCCAATTCAATTACAAAATGAAAAAATTCTAATTATTAAATTTTGTGATAAAAAGATAATCAAAGCATAATATATTATACTTTCAATACTAGTCATACTTTCAATACTAGTTAACCCTTGTACATAATTGGAACGTTATATCTTAATTTTAAGTTACTAGTTTTATTAATTTCGATGATAAGCTTTTACACATTGGGGGTCTAAGAGAGGTATTGAACTACCACTCCAATTGATCCAAAATTAGATGGACACGCTCACTACGCAATCGCCGCCGTAGTTTCATTACCATTTAAAAGGTCCAGAATCCGAGCCCTTGGGCTGATTTCGCCCTTATATAGTCCGCGCTGTACTTAATTTGAACGTTCTATCTTAATTTTAAGTTGCTATTTTTAGTAATTTCGATTATAAGCTTTTAAAACTTCGGTGGTCTAAGAGGGGTACTGAACCACCACCCCAATTGATCCAAAATTAGGGGGACACGCAAGAGATAGTAAAGAACAACCTTGTGCCAAATTTGAAGTTTCTAAATTTTTTTTAAGTTGCTATCTTTATTAATTTTAAAGATATGCTTTAAGGTCTTCGGAAATGTGTAGCTGGTCCCCGACCCACTACTCCAATGGCGCCCAAATTTCCAAGACACTTAGGAAATAGGAAGGGACACCTTGATACCAAATTTGGAGGTTCTATCTTCATTTGTTCCGGAATTATGCTCGTTTGGCCTAAATTCGAATAAAAAGTTCTAGGTTCCGAACCCATGGTCCAATCCCGAACTTACGCAATCCCCAAAGTAGGTTCATTACTAGTAACCTACAGCACAAATTTGATGAAGATAGCGTCATTGAGTTATCGTGTTTTTTTTATACATGTTCGTTAGCCCTTGGACCGATTAAAAGGTCCAGAATCCGAACCCATGGGCCGATTTCGCCTATATGCAATCCCCGCCGTACTTTCAGTCCTAGTAACCTACAGTTAAAATTTCATCAAGTTAGCTCCATTATTTTTTGAGTTATCGTGCCTACGGACGGACGGACATGGCTATATCGACTCAGGAGGTCACGCTGATCACAAATATATATACTTTTCCATATCTAGCTCGATTCCTTTAGGTGGTTACAAACACCATACCAATGTTAATATACCCCTTTACCTATTCTATAGGTGTAGGGTATAAAAAGTATTAATGCCGTTAGAATTCAAAATAAAATTATTTGGGAAAAAATTGAATGTAAGCAAGTAAAGAAACAGTCAGTCGGTGCAACCGACTTAGAAATAACATACACCTATTTGATTCAAATTTAATGGGAAGTCCATAATTAGTTTGATCGTAAGACGTAGCTAACCAAACTAACTTTATAATACTAAAAACATTTTCTAATTACTTTATCTATTCAAAAATATCACAAATTCTTACTAATTTATCTATTTAAAAATATTAAAAAACAAAAAAACTTGAAATAAATGAAAATATTTTCTGTTTTGTGATAAAAAGCTAATCAAAGCATAATATATTTAATAATTAAAATTTTTCAAAATTGCAATTATTTTAAATTGTTAGCTTATTTTTAATTATTACCTATTAGAAAAGCTTATAAGCGCAAATTGATCAAAAGCTTCTATATTTCATACTCATTGATCAAACTCGACAAGAACCAATTCCCATGGTACTTTCATTACTAGTAACATAGAGTTTAAATTTCATCAAAATAGCGGCATCATTTTTTGAGTTATGTTGTTTTTAAGATATATGTTTGTTAGCCCTTGAACTTTTCAAAGGTACGATTTCGCCCATATGCAGTCCGCGCTGTAATAATTAAATACTAGTTAACCCTTGTACACAATTGCAACGTTCTATCTTGATTTTAAGTTACTATTTTTAATAATTTCGATTAGAAACTTTTAAACCTTGGGAGGTCTAAGAGGGGTACTGAACCACCACTTCGATTGAACCAAAATTAGGGGGACGCGCTGGAAATAGTAAAAACCACCCATGTGCCAAATTTGAAGCTTCTACATTTGTTTGAAGTTACTATCTTTATTAATTTCGAAAATGTGCTTTAAGGTCTTCGGAACTGTGTGGCTGGTCCTCGACCCACTAGTCCAATAAGGCCCAATTTTCAAGGACACTAAGGAAATAGGAAGGGGCACCTTGATACCAAATTTGGAGGTTCTATCTTCATTGGTTTCGGAATTATGCTCGTTTGACTTAAATTCGATCAAAAAGTTCTACGTTCCGAACCCATGGTCAAATCTCGACCGTACGCAAACCCCTCTGTAGTTTCATTACTAAGTTCGTTACCCCTTGGACCGAGTAAAAGGTCCAGAATCCGAATCCATGGGCCGATTTCACCCATTTGCAATCCCCGTCGTACTTTCAGTCCTAGTACCCTACAGTTAAAATTTCATCAAAATAGCTCCATTATTTTTTGAGTTATCGTGCCTACGGACGGACGGAAATGGCAGTATGGACGCAGGAGGTTACGCTGATCATAAATATATATATACTTTTCCATATCTAGCTCGCTTCCTTTGGATGGTTACAAACACCATACCAAACTTAATATACCCTTTTCCTATTTCATAGGTGTAGGGTATAAAAAGTTTATGCGTCGTTGAAAAATAAATCTATTTACAATGCAATAATAGAAGTTGATGGAAAATCTTTCAGAAAAATAATGGATTTAAAATGATTAATGATTGGTTGGAATTCATGTACAGCATATGAAAGATTGACTGTTCTTAGGTGTTTCAAATGCTAAGGCTTTAACCATAAAGCAAGTGTTTGCAAGGATAAAGCATACTGTCATAAATGTGAAAGTGATATGTTTAAAAATAAAATAAAATTATATGTCAAAGATTAAATAAAATTTATTATGTATATAAGTAAATATATATGTATATAAGTATTATTATATATATAAGTAAATTTTAATTATTTTGTAAAATGTTGATAATAATATTGTAATTATAAATAGTTTATATGAACTAAATAAAATTAAACTAAACTAAACTTTACTCTATCTATCACTTAATTTTGATATTGCTAAATGCTTGCTAAATTTATCAATAGTAGTCAAAAATATTTCTTTTTTCAGATAAAATACATAAGCATGGACGATTTCATTTAACTCAGAAGGAGTTTCAGATACTTGATACTTGTATTTATTTGGATGTCTATCATATTTAGCTAAATTGAGAATATCACAGTTATTAACAAATTTATAAATAAAATCTTTTAGTTTAGGGAAGTAATATAAATTTTTTCCGCGATGATTAGTTTGTTCATAAAATTGTTTAATTATATTTAATAAGTCTTCATCTTTTTCAACATCTTGAGTTAGTTTTGAACATCTTACAAATTTTATTTTTGTGTTATTGCTGAAAAGATTAATAAGTTTATTTTAATATTACGAATAGATTATCACTTATTTGAGTATAAATAGCTGCAATGCCTATTTTGATAAATCTTCTTAAAACATTGTTCAAATAACTCTCATTTTTAGGAAATATTTTTCTTTCAAACATTTTTCTATAGAAATATATAATTTTCTGTATTTTTAAAATTTAATTACTTCAGTTTTATCCTCCTTCTTTGAAGTTTAGAGTTCGGTTTTGATGATAAACTTAACACCGTAAATTAGTATGGCCTATAATACTTTGTAGCCCATACGATTGAAAGAAGTTCCTTTTCAATTGTGCTATATCTAGTTTTGTTCGTTAAGAGTGCGACTATAGCAAAAGAAATGGAGTAGCCGTTTTGTGATAGAACGGCCCCAATTGGCTTGCATCAGTTGTCAGAGTAAATCTCTGTTAAAAATCAAGATACGTAAGAATAGGATCCTCGGTAATAATTTTTTTTAGTTTTTCAAAAGCTTCTATATATTTCTTGTTATTTATATCAAATTTACTATTTTTTTTCAAACATTTAGTCAATGATTTAGCAATTTTCGCTTAATCGAGAATAAGCTAAAAAGCTCTTTATTGATTTTTTCGATGTTGGTAAATTTAATTTTTTTATTACTTTGACTTTGGCCGGGTTAGGTTTAATACATTTGTTGGTTAAAAGGTGTCCTAAATATTCAGATTTTTTAGCTAAAAATACACATTTATCAATTTGAATTTTTAAATTAAATTCTTTTAATTTTTGGAAAATGTTTGAAATAACCTCTAGATGTTCTTGGAGGGATGTGCTAAAAATAAGTATATCATCCAGATATACTACACAAGAAATATTAATGAAGTCACGTAAAACGTAATTAATTATACGTCGGAATGTGGCAGGAGCATTCTTTAATCCAAATGGCATCTGGAAATATTTATAGTGACCTTGTTGTGTCGGAAAATCTGTTTTAGCTTGGTCTTTTTTATCTACCAGAATCTGATAAAAGTCCAAGTTTGTAAACTATTGGGATCGACCTAACTTGTCGAATAATGATCTATATTTGGAATTGAGAATTTGTCGTCTACAGTAATCTCACTAAGTTTTTGGTAGTCGACAATAATTCTACATGTCCGACTGATGCATTTTCTTTGGAACAATCCGAACTAGTGAAATATAGGCGCAATTGCTATGTTTAATAATTTTTCGGTTCGGATTCTGGACCTTTTAATCAGTCTAAGGGCTAACGAACATATATAAAAAATTACGATAACTCAACAACAAATGATCTTCATAAAATTTGTGGTGTAGGGTACTAGAAATGAAACTACGGCGGGGATTGCGTTCGGTGGGTAATGTACACCGGGTTCGGAACTTAAAACCTTTTGATCGAATTTAGGCCAAACGAGCATAATTCCGAAACCAATGAAGATAGAACCTCCAAACTTGGTATCAGGGTGTCTCTTTCTATTTCCTTAGTTTCCTTGAAATTTGGAACCAATTGGAGTAGTGGGTTGGAGACCAGCCACACTTTTCCGAAGACTTTAAAGCTTATTTTCGAAATTAATAAAGATAGTAACTTCAAACAAATTTAGAAGTTTAAAATTTGGTACATGGGTGCTCTTTACTATTTCCTGCGCGTTCTCCTAATTTTGGATCAATCAGAGTGGGGGTTTCCGTACCCTTTTTAGACCCCCAAGGTTTAAAAGCATCATCGAAATTAATAAAAATATTAACTTAAAATTAAGATAGAACTTTCCAATTGTGTAAAGGGTCGAGTTGAAAGTATGACGGGGACTACATATGGGCGAAATATTACCATGGTTTCGGGTTCTGAAACCTTTAAAAGTTCAAAGGCTAGCGAACATATATCTTAAAAGCAGAGTAACTCAAAAAATAATGTCGCTATTTTGATGAAAATTAAACTCTAGGTTACTAATAATGAAAGTACCATTGGAGTTGGTTCTGGTTGAGTTCGGATTCTAGAAGCTTTTGATCGATCTGAGGCCAACCAAGTATAATTTCGAAGCCAAAGAATATATTTCCTATTTCTTATGTGTGCCCGAAATTTAGACTTAATTGTAGTATTGGTTCAGATGCCTCCTAAGAAATCCCAAAACTAAAAAGCTTATCTTCGAAATTCAAAGAGATAGAAACACTAAATTTGATACACGAGGGTTTTTTCCTATTTCCGTTTTTATTTAACACTTTTATATTTTTGAAAGGCTAAGAATTTTACCATAAAACATATTTTGTATAATATTTTATAAATTAAAAACAAAATATTTTTTTAACAAACGGTTAAATTCCTTTTTTTTAATGTTAATCATATGATATATTTTATTGAATTATTACTAAAGGTGATATATAATTAAGAAATTGTGTACAATACTTAAGCTATATTCAAAGGTACTTGCTGCATTTATGTAAAATTTATTTTTATATTTAAATGAATTCTATGAAAAGTTCTAAAATTGTAATTGTACTTAAGAAATATACTTATAGCATATTTTGCGTTTATAAGCTTTTCTAATAGGTACATAAACTAACAATTTAAAATAATTGCAATTTTGAAAAATTTGAATTATTAAATATATTATGCTTTGATTAGCTTTTTATCACAAAATTTAATAGTTCAAATTTTTTTACTTTTGTAATTGAATCGAAATAAATATTTCATTTATTTCAAGTTTTTTTGTTTTTCAATATTTTTAAATAGATAAATTAGTAAGAATTTGTAATATTTTTGAATAGATAAAGTAAATAGAAAATATTTTTTAGTACTATAAAGTTAATTTGGTTAGCCATGTCTTAAGATCAAACTAATAAAATCTTTTATGACTTTAAAATCACTTATTAACTTCCCATTAAATTTGAACCAAATATTTGTAGGGTTTATTTCTAAGTCAAAGGTGCAACCAACTGACTGTTTCTTTATTTGTTTATTTTTTAATTATAAGATTTTCCAAACCATATCAGCATATTGTTTGAATTCGGTTGGAACATCTGTAACTATTTCATACAGAATTTTATTTTGACCGAATAAGGTATAAATTATTAATGGTTTTTTTAAATTTTTTATTTTGATGTGTGGAAATAATGATTAATCTACTATAGAAACATTAGATCCTGAATCTGTTAAACAATTAATTTTGGTTTAACCGATAGTAAATTCTACTATTGGTAATGAATTTTCCGAGGCCGTAAATGAAAATTTTCCTCGACTTTAGAAGATCTACTTCCATTTCTTCAACACTTTGGTTATACTGACATTTATTGGAATAATTTCCACTAGAATTATAAAGGTCATATTGTTGTCTATTATTATTAAAATTATTATATGCTTGTCTATTATAGTTAGTACTATGTGGATTATAATAGCGATTTTGATTATATGAATTATTATAATTATCATTTTTGTTAAATTTATTTGGATAATAGGCCAATGGATTACTTTATTTTTGATAATTATTGTTTTTATTATTATTATTTTTAAAAGAACGCGGCGTTTAGTTCACATTATTTTAGTTATTTTTGTATTTATTGTTATTATTATTATTATTAAAATTATTATTATTTTTAAAATTAGGGAAATAACTATTTGATTTGTTAGAATAGCTAGAAATTCCAGTTTGGGCCAATTCGTGATAAGCTTCCTTTAAGGAAGTAACGTTTTTATTTCGAAGATACATGGAATCATTTCTTTGAATTTTATTTAAATATTTGTCGAGAATACTTTTTTCATTATTCTCATTAAACTCTATTGGTTTACTTACATCTAGATTATATTTTGTATATAACTCTAAAATTTTATATAATTCAAAATAAACTTGACTTACATTAATGAATTTAACTGCATCAGCGTGTTATTTTAATGCCAAATAGGATTCATGAACATCAAATGATTCAATTAATAGATCTCTAATTTGCTGTCATGTTGATAAAAATCACCTAATTGTAACTGCTGCTCGATCTTATTATTTATTTATTTTAATAAATCTCACCATTTTATTTATTTATTTTTATTGGTTTTTATTTTATTAATTTTTTTTTTTAAATTTAAGTTTCGATTATTTTTTAGTATATTATTTTTTTTAATTTAGTTTACAAGTTATGATTTTAATAATGTTGAATATGAATTTAAATAATATTTTTATTAAGTAAAATAATTTTATATTATTTTTATTATTGAGTAGATATTAATTTTAATAAATGTTTTTTTTTTGTTTATTTTAGCTAAGTAACAAAGTATATATATTTGTGATCAGCGTGACCTCCTGAATCAAAAACTAATGGATCTATCTTAGTGAAATTTTAACTGTAGGTTTCTAGGACTTACAGTATGGCGGGGTTAAATATGGGTGAAATCGGCACATGGGTTCGGATTCTGGACCCTTTAATCGGCCTAAGGGCTAAGTAACATAAATTTAAAATCATGACAACTCAACAACTAACGAGGTTATTTCATGAAATTTGTGCTGTAGTTTACTAGTAATGAGACTACGACGGGGATTGTGTACCCGATATCGAATCATGGGTTCGGATCCTGGAACTTTTTTATCGAATTTAGGCCAAACGAGCATAATTCCGAAACCAAAGAAAACAGAACCTCTAAATTTGGTATCAGGGTATCTCGTCTTATTCCCTTAATGTCTTCGAAATTTGGAATGAACTAGAGTTGTGGGTCGGGGACCATCCACACAGTTCCGAAGACCTTAAAGCATATCTTCGAAATTAATAAAGATAGTAATTTGAAGCAAATGTAGAAGCTTCAAGTTTGGCACATGGGTGGTTTTTACTATTTCCAGCGCGTCCCCCTAATTTTGGATCAATCGGAGTGGTGGTTCAGTACCCCTCTTAGACCTCCCAAGGTTTAAAAGCTTCTAATCGAAATTAATAAAACTAGTAACTTAAAATTAAGATAACACATTCCAATTGTGTACAAGAGTTAACTAGTATTGAAAGTATGATGGGGACTGCATATGGGCGAAATCGTACCATAGTTTCGGGTTCTGAAACCCTTGAAAAGCTCAAGGGCTAGCAAACATATATCTTAAAAGCAGTATAACTCAAAAAATAATGTCGCTATTGTACCGTGAAAGTACCGTGGGAACTGGTTCTGGACAATGAGTTCGGATTCTAGAAGCTTTTAATCGATTTGAGGCCGAACGAGTATAATTTCGAAGCCAAAGAAGATATTTCCTATTTCCTTTGTGTGTCCGAAATTTAAACTTAATTTTATTGGTGGTTCAAGTGCCTCCTAAGAAATCCCAAAATTAAAAAGCTTAACTTCGAAATTAATACAAATAGAAACTTAAAATTAGATACACTATTTCCTATTTCCGTTCTTATTTAACACTTTTAAATTTTTAAAAGACAAAGAATTTTACTATAAAACATATTAGGTATTATATTTTATGATACAAAACAAAATATTTTTTTAATAAACGACAAAATTTTTAATTTTTTTTTAAATTTTAATTAAATCATATTTTATTGAATTATTACCATAGGTAGTATATAATTAAGAAATTGTGTACGATACTTAAGTTTTGTTCAAAGGTATTTTCTGTATGTATGTAAAATTTATTTTTATATTTAAATGAATTATATGAAAAGTTCTAAACTTGTTAATGTATTTTAGAAATACATTTATTGCATATTTTGCATTTATAAGCTTTTCTAATAGGTACATATACTAAGAATTTATTTTTCCATTTTTGAAAAATTTGAATTATGAAATTTTGTGATAAAAAGCTAATTAAATTTTCCCAATTTTATAAATGAATTGAAATAAATGTATTATTCAACATTCAAAGTTTTATTTATATATATATTGTTTTAACTTCTATCCCCTTTATTTCTTTTACTTTAAAATTGTTTGTGTATATACATATATGCATAGTATGTATTATTTAAAGTTTACTAGAATAGTATAGTATCAAAATGTATTCAACATTTATTTCAAGTTTTTTTTTTTTTTTTATTATTTCTAAATTAATAAATTAGTAAGAATTTTTAATATTTTGGAATAGATAAAATAATTAGAATATGTTTTTAGTATTATAAAGTTAATTTGATTAGCTAGGTCTGACGATCAAACTAATAAAAGCTTTTATCGTTTTAAAATGACTTATGGACTTCTCATTAAATTTGAACCAAATAGGTGAAAGGTATTTCTAAGTTGGTTGTACCGACTGAAGTTTTCCTTACTTGCTTTTATTTATAATTTTCATTTATTCCGTTTGCAAAATCCAGTCCGACTGCGGCAATTTTAAGTTCAGTAAAGTTCGTTAGTTTCGCCACTTACTTTATTTTAAAACAACAAAAAACTACTTTGATTTTATTAAAACTTTTACTAATTTATTTCATCTTCCAACTGGTTGGCTTAAAATCCAAATTAAAACTGTACTTTAATTTCATTTTTATTTGTACAGTTGGAGATAACTCGTTGCAATTATTCGTGATATCATCATTTTTGATTGTGACAGTAAAAATGTTATGTGAAGAAAAAAAATATTTTATTGTAATTTGTTGCAAAAAGTTTAGTGGAAAGAACATTGTAAGTAATATAGAAATAATATATAATTTTAACAGAACAGAATTTACATGTTAAAAATTTAGGTTTACAGGATAGATAACTTGTACGATATTTAATTTGTGTTCACTGCTAATTAAGAGTACTTGACTGCTAATTAAGAGCATGTATGTAAAATTTATTTTTATTTTTAATTGATTTATATAAAAAATTCAAAATTTGTTATTGTATTTTGGAAATATATTTACTCCGTGTTTTGCATTCATAAAGTTTCATATACTAGGAATTTAAAATATTTTTGATTTTTAGAATTAAACTATTAACAATTGAATTATGAAAAAAAAAAATATTAAAAATTGAATTATGGTGCAATAATTAATGAAATTTACTAAACCATTCAACAATAACTGCAATACATTTGTTTGTAAAGTTTGATTGAACTGTATAAAAAGTATAATAGAAATTTGTAATTTTGTAATTGCATTTTATAAATACATTTATTTCATGTTCTTTTCTTATTTAAATAATTTTATAAAATAGATAAATCATAGATGTTTGAATAGATATTTACAAACACCATACTAAAGTTCATATAATATCCTCAACTCGTACATATTAGTTGTGGGGATAAAAAAGAATCAGCAAAAATAAAGTTATAGCGAATTATTATTTATAATTCTATATTACTGAATTGAAAAATAAAAAATAAAATTTAATATTTTGATGTTTAATATTACTTGTGCAACCATAAATGAGAATAATTGGTTATATTTATATAGTAAAATCACTTTGAACTGTAGTAATTTATTTGAGAGTATATGCGCATAGTTACTTACACTGCACGAATCTTTTGCTGTTTGTCCCGCACAAATCATTGAATCAGCAATTCCAGCTGGTGCAGCACTGCCATATTTCCGAGAACAATCTATATTCGACCAAATTGGAATGGTAACTTTTTGTAATACAGAAGGCTGTGGTCCATCTATTAATTTAATGAAAATAATTAGATTTATTCAAATTTAAAATTAAATATATTGACCAAAAAATTGTTGAAAATGTTTTTGAAAAATTGTTATTTTGTGTTTAGGACTACTAAGACATTGGTATTCCAAATTCAATAAATCGAAGTAGGAATTCTCAACTTAATTTTTGTGTAGAAATAATTAGTTTAAATTTCCTTTCTAGCACATTTTCAAAAAATTTTGTAAAAAATGTGGCTATAAAGCTTCACTCTGTCCGTCCGTCCCTTTTTACCTACCGCTGACTAAAAAATAACAGCAACGGGTAGATATTGTAATAAAAATAATTTAATGATAAAACTTTTTTTTGAACCTGAACGTGAACCCATTTTGTAGCAATTGTCTCTTAGTTTTAAACATTGTTGCTTAAATAAATTAATTCTACATAAAATTCCAAAATTGTGGTGGAGTTCACAATTGATTTCCTAGAACCTATAAAAATGGAAGGCTGATGACAGGAAGTTGATGGACAGATCCTCGAGAATCATAATAAGTTTGCTTAGCAAAAATTTGGGAACCTTCTTTCAAGGACTATTAGGACTTAAAAATTAAAACTTTTATGTTTTTATAAAACAGTAACTAATTCACTAGTGTATGTTTTTCCAAAATTAAACGTTAACATTGAAGTTCCAACATTACATTTCGTACTTGTTAACAAGTTTTCTTGAGTGCATTGGGATTATATTCCAAGTATTGGTTTCACTATTATTCATAATTATTAAATTTATGAAATAACTAAATTATAATATTATCATTTATTTTTATATGTATTTTTATAAAAATAAATGATAAAATACTCAGTAAGAAACCCTATATAATTTTGAAAATGTGCCTTTTATGAACCCTTGTTTTTTTTCGTCACTTGTTTTAATCTTAGTGTCCTAAATTATTTGTGATATGCGTTTATTTTGTTTTTTTATCTATAATTTCAGATAATTTTACAACATGATTATAAAATTATCTATAAGAAATTAAATATAAACACATTTTTTTTTATTTTTAACAAAAATTACTTTAACTTAAATTAAACTAAAAGTAAATATTTGGATATTTAACCTAGATAATATACTATTTCTAGTATATTATCTATGTTCAGGTTTCCCAAGACCCCTGAAGATTGAGAACAGTTTATTGAACAACGTGATTCAGAATTTTGGTAAAAGATTGGAAGCCTGCCGAAGTAGTAGAGGGGGGCATCATTTTTCATTATTAACCGGAACCTATTTGTAATAAATAAAAATAAAAATATATTTAATATTTAAAAAAAAAAGTCTTTTTTTATTAAAATTAAAATGATACCTCAATTTTGAACATACTAAAAATTTTAATTACGTTGAATTAAATATTGATGTACTAAATTATGAGATATAAAAAGCATTAATGTTTTTAGTTTATTTTATATATGAAACAAAAATATTTTATTACAAGTTAATGTTCTTAAAAATTACTTTGAATGCTAACGTATATTAGTGTCACAGACAACCGGAGAAATTTCGTCTCTTATACATATTATAAGAGATGTTGAGCGCTCCTTTTATCAATAAGTATTACAATCATAATTATAATATATGTATAAATGTAAAATTTATTTTAATATTTAAATTAATTATATAAAAAGTTCTAAATTTGAAATTGTATTTTTGTACAAGGCATTTAAATAATTTTTTATTTTTAAAATTTGAATTTCTAAATTTTGTAATAAAAAGCTAATCAAAGCTAATGTTTTTAGTGCATATTAAAAACCATCAAATCATATAAACCTATATATATATGTACTTCGAATAACTTTGGGTTTTAATGAAAATTAGTGTGACAGATAACAGGAGAATTATGATGGTAATACTTATTTATAATATAAGTTCTCAATATTCCTTATCATAAATATGAAAGTTGAAAAATAACCAGTTCTAATCCAAATATTTGAATCTGAAATTAATCCTTTCTATAACTGTAACCAGCATCACACGTCAAGGAAAAGTAAATATGAAGTAATTATAAATCTATAAGTTAAAGCAAATCAGAATTTTTCAAATTAATAGAATTAAACTATTAATAATTAAATTATGTACAACATAAAAAAGTAAATAAATTAAAAGAAAAATTTTTAAAATTATTTAAAATTGAAATATTTAATCAAAGGTATTACATTATTTAACAATAAACAAAAATTAATAATCCTGAAGAGAAGTAGTTGTCGAATGTGTGGGAAATTTAATTTTATTGCATTTTTGGTTTCGTATTTCAGACAAGTCGGCAATTCATTTAAAGATTTTAAAGACAATTTATCTTCGATTTTTGTGTCCTAAATAAAGTAAGATAATAGTTGAGTTAATTTTTTGTATTTTTATTTTCCTATTATGTATAAAATTTGTTTTTGATTTTTTTAATGAGAAATTATGTATTTTTTCATATTTAAAATTCAACTTTTGTAATCGAGATCAAATTTAGAAGTAGAAACTAGCAGAATTGAATGCAAATGTTCGTTCGTTAATTGTGTCCGAAATTTGTTTTTCATAAATTTGTGAAACTTTAAACTGTAGGTTACTAGGACTGAAAGTACGGCGGGGATTGCATATGCTAATGAACATATAAAAAAAATTAGGATAACTCAACAACTAATGGCGCTACCATCATACAATTTGTGCTAAGGATTGTTAATAATGACATTACGGCGGGGATTGTGTACGGTTGAGATCGGACAATGGGTTCGGATAGATAGAACCTCCAAATTTGATATCACGGTGTCTCTTTCTATTTCCTTAGTTTCCTTGAAAGTTGGGACCAATTGGAGTAGTGGGTTGGGGACCAGCCACACATTTCCGAAGACCTTAAAGTATATCTTCGAAAATAATAAAAATAATAACTTGAAACAAATGTAGAAGCTTCAAATTTGGCACAGGGGTGTGCTTTACTATTTCCTATGTGTTCTCCTAATTTATGATCAATTGGAGGTGTGGTTCCGGTACATCCCAAGGTTTAAGAACTTATCATCGAATTCATAAAAATAGTAACTTGAAGTTAAAATAGAAGGTCCCAATTGTGTACAAGGGTTAACTAGTATTGAAAGTATGGCGGGGAATGCATATGGGTGAAATCGGACAATGAGTTCGTACTCTAAAGAAGTTAGAACCTTAAAATTTGGACTTAATTGTATTGGTGGTTCAGGTGCCTCCTAAGAAACCCGAAAATTAAAAAGCTTAACTCTGAAATTAATAAAGATAGAAACTTCAAATTTGATACACTCTTTCCTATTTTCGTTCTTATTTAACACTTTTATATTTTTAAAAGGCTAAGAATTTTACTATAAAACATATTATATTTTATAGACCAAAAACAAAATATTTTTTTAATAAACGACAAAATTTTTTTTTTTGTTTTTAATTTTTATTATCGCATATATTTTATTATTACCATATTTTATATATTAAATTATTACCATAGGTACTATATAAGTAAGAAATTGTGTACGATACTTGAGTGGTGTTCAAAGGTACTTGCTGCATGAATATACAATTTATTTTTATATTTATATGAAAAGTTCTAAAATTGTCTTTATATTTGAGAAATATATTTAATGCATATTTTGCATTAATAAGTACATATACTAAGAATTTATTTTTTAAATTTTTCAAAAATTTTTATTTATTAAATATATTAATGCTTATCACAAAAATTAATAATCCAAATTTTTTCAATTTTTTAATTTAATTTACATAAATGTAGTTAACATTTATTTTAAGGTTTTTTGTTTTTTAATATTTTTAAATAGATAAGTTAGTAAGAATTTTAAATATTTTTGAATAGATTCAATAATTAGAAAGTGTTTCTAGTATTATAAAGTTAATTTGGTTAGCTAATTTGATCAAACCAATAATAGCTTTTATGGTTTTAAAATGACTTATGGACTTAGAAGTACTGAAATATTCATTTCATTTCTTTCCAATAAATAAAATTATTTAATTTAAATTTAATATAATTTTTTTTTTTTTTTTTTCCTAATAAGTAATTAATTATATTTTATAAAAATAATTTTACAGTAATTAAATTTATTTAATTTACATATGCGTGCGTACTTTTACTTGTACATAGATTTAGTGGTTTTGTGGTGTGTGGTTTTTTGGTTTTAACTAAGTTCAATAAAGTAAGTTAAAAATTTTTAAATGGTGTTTTAAATCGATTTCTCTTTCAGAGCAGAATATGTTAAAGGTATTGTTGGTAATATTTTATAAATATTATCAATTTTATTTTTTTTTTAAATATAATAAATATATAAATATTATTAATTTTTTTTATTTTATATTTATTATTATTAATAGTATTTTTATTTTTATAAACGATGATAACTTGTTCGGGTTGTATAAATAGTGCACATATTTTACTTTAATTTAAATTAGAATATTTCCTTATTTCATTATATATGAATAACAAATTTTTTTTTAATAGTAAAATTTTTCAAGATTTATTAAATTTTTTTTACTTTTTTTCTAAATTAATTTATTTTTTTTTTAAAAAACTTAAAGTTTTTATTTTTTTTTAATATGATATTATTAATTATATAATTTTTGTAATATTCGTGGCTTACAAGCTAATTTTCCTGCCGTGGAATGTTATCTTAACTCTACAAAACCAGAAGTCGTAGCCCTTGGTGAAAAACAAATTAGTGACTAAACTATCTAAATTAAAAATGACATTGCTTTCAACAGCCTGATAAATAGAAACCTTCTAGCCCAAACATCTACTATATTTGGGTTAAAATTTTCGTTGAAAAATGTAATACATTTCTGTTTTTTACACATATATCCCAACTCAAATGAACAAAAAACCGCTGTGGGAATTGACAATCTTTCAAACTAGATCAATGAAATTTTGATCATGTCCAGAAACTGAATTTGTTCCGGAGGGGGATTTCAGCGTAAACAACAAGGACTGACTTAATTTTTGAAATAACTCTTCTTTGAAAACTCATTTGGGAAACATTTTACTTGGAATGAAGTTGTTGACGGCAAATTTCAATCATATTCAAAACATTCAAGGTAAATTTGATTTTTCATATTTTAAAAATTTTCAAAAAGTATTAAATAAATTATATTAATTTTCAATTTACATTTAAAAATCATTTATTTAATTTCAAAAAGATTTAAGATTTTATTTAAAATAATCTTTCTACTTCTAATAGACACAATTTTTATATTAAAAAAGAAGTTACTTCATTGCGGTCAAAAAAGTAATAAAAAAGGTTCATAATTATACCACTTACCTTACATACAGCATAAGTTGTTTTGAATAGAGATTGTATTGATTATTTTAAAACGCATCATTTCTGTACTTAAACAAACGATATCTAATTTTTGTTCTTGTGCTTGTTTTGTTTTTGATAGAAAAAAAGGTGTCGATTAGAAAAGAAAAAAATGAGTTTGTCATTCGTTTTGATCAGTTTAGTCGAGAAAGGTAATAAAAATATTCATTTGTTTTATTTATTAAGAATAACTTTAAAAATAAATTATTAAAGCTTTGAAAAAAAATTATTTAGAAATTTAATATTTGAAGTGTTTGTGGACATTCTATAATAAAATATATTTAAATTAAATCGAAGTGCTTTTTTAATTAAAATAAAATGCATTTAACATTAAATTAGTGTTTGAAAATTATTATTTAATAAAAATTTGAACTTGGCAAAAACGCTTGCCAACATTTTTGGTGCCGAAACCCGGGAACCTTTAGAAAAACAGTGAAATATAAAAAAAAAAACATTAAAAATATTAAAAAATTGTTCATAAAAAGTGTAAATGCTGGTTATAGTTACATATCGGTTGCAGATAAAACCCACGCTAATAATTTGTTGCTAAGAGACTTTTTGCGCGGTAAAATAAACAATTTTAATGGACATTAAAATCGTAAAATTAACAATTAAACTAAAAAGAAACATTTTAAGATCATTTTGTAAAATAACGAAAATTTTTTAATTGAAAAAAGTAAATTTGGTGCGGAATCCATAAAAAAGTGATTTTGGTTTTTACTATATACAAAACAGAATCTTTAAAGAACAAACCAAATTTATTGAAATAATTTGTATACCATATTTATGAAAGAAGATCTAAAGGTTCATTTTTTGTTCGTTAGAGACATTTTTTGCAAGACAGTGCATATTAATTCATATATATATATATTCAATCGGTTCATATATAATAGAATAAGTGTTCTGAAACATAAAATAATTGCCAGTTAAAATTTTAAATCATTTAGAACCTTCATAACTTTGTAACTGTTGGGTATATGGGGATCATTAGTACACAAAAATTAAAGCTGACAATTTACTCTACAAAATGGATTTTCTTTATCTCTTTACAGGATGCTGATTAAAAGTTATTGATTTTTTTATGAAAAGTCTCCTAAAAATCTTTAATCCCTCATATCTCGAAAAGGGTTCACAATAGACCCCCTCCCTCTCCAATACAATTTTTTGTTTGTTTTAATGCCCCCAATCGCTAAGTGTAGTGCGCGTACTTGAGTCCCGGACACCCGTATATTTAAAAATTATGGCTTTTTAATTAATAAATTTTAATTAATTTTAAATAATTTGTTTAAAAAAAAAAAATGTTTAAAATCGAACTATAGCTTCATTTGTTAAAAACAGTTACATAAAGCCGTTATAACAGCAGTTAAAAAGAGTGCTTAAAAATAACTGATACTGGTTTCAAAATTTTTAAAAGAAAAAATATTTTAATTGAAACTAATAAAATTAATTTGATTAATTTTTAAACATTATTTTCGTTTATGGATTTTAAATTTTCAATTGAAGTGGTATTTTTTAATCGTCAAAAGCCATATAGCTAATTTAAAGTACATTTAAATAACATTCGTAAAACAAATTGAAATTACAAAGCAAATCTTTGAAAAAAAAATAAAATACTTCAACACAATAACCATCATCTATTGGATTGCTGTGGTCACAGACTCGGAGAAATCGTCTCAGGATTAATAAAAAATTTAAATCGTAAGAGTTTTTTCTTTTATAAATTAAATAACCTTATTTTTAGCCAATTTGAAATTAAATCATGACGGAAGAAGGTGAAGTAATTCTAGTTGACCCTAGAGTAGCTGAATTAAAAGCGTTAAGATCGAAAACAAAAGGCAACCTTAAAAGGTGTAAAACAGCAATCACTCAAAATGGTGAAAGTTACTCGTTGGCAGAATTAAACTGCAAATTACGTATTTTGGAGGCTCCCTTCAAACAATATTTAAATGTTCAAGCCTCTTTTGAGCAATTCAATGAAAATGATGACGACGAGATGAAAGGTAGGATTGAAGAGATCTATTGTGCTACTAAATCGAAAATTATATCGTTGAAAGAACACTTGCGCCTCCAGCATCAGAAGATTTGAATCGAACTGTTGTTTCTTTAGGTTCAAAAAGCTACCAACCCATCCACATTCCACGTTTCAGTGGAAAATATTCAGAATATCCAAACTTCATTGGTTTATTCAAAAATTTAGTTCACAAAAATTCGTCTTTATCAGAACGAGAAAAATTCAATGAACTTCGTAATCATTTGTCTGGTCAAGCTTTAGGAGCAATTAGCAAGTTGGAAGTCCAAACAGGCAATTATAGAAAAGCATTACAAATTTTGAAGGAAAGGTTTGACAACAAAAGTCTAATCTTCAAGCAACATATCCAAGAAATATTCGCAATGGGAAAAATGAAGAATGGTACTTCGGAAATTGAACTTCGAAATTTAATTGATGAAATAAATTCACACTTGAGTGCAATGTTGACAATCGGAAATCATAAAGATATCACAGAGGGTACAATCGTTCATCTCGTTATGTCAAAACTAGATGAAACTTCTCAGAAATATTATCAAACTTGCATCGTGGGAAAATTGTGCACAGATTCTAGGGCGCCATTGCCAAACTATAGAAGCACGGGAAACAATTGGTATAAACAGCTCAAGTAGATCTGAAAATCGATCGAAAAACTCCAAATTCAATAAAAAGTTTTCATCATTTGCCGTTACTCAAAGATTTTGTTTTTGTTGTGAAAAATCAAATCATTTCATAGAAAATTGTTTTAAGTTCAAGAAAATGAAACCTTTTGAACGATTTAAAGCTGTAAAGAAAGCTGGTTTATGTTTAATATGTCTAGTTAAGGGGCACAACATCAAAGAGTTCAAAGCGCAAAAATGAACACAATGTAATGGTAATCATCATGTTTTACTCCACCGAGAACAAAATACAAATCAATCAATGAACATTTCGGAAGTTTCAGAAATGTTCAACATAATCCGACGTCAATGGTTGGTTATAAAATGCAAGATCAAAATAAAGTTGTTATGCTGGGTACAGCTTTAGTACACATTAAAGATAGAAATAGTAACTATCAGCCGAGTCGGGCACTACTTGATTCAGTTCCCAGTTCAATTTTATCAGTGAAAGAATGATACAACATCTAAGGTTGAAGAAAACGTCACATCATATTGAAATCAATAGAATTGGTGAAACTAGCTCCACAATTCGTTATAAAGTGGGAGTTTCAATAAAATCAAGATTTAATGAATTTTGTACTAATTTAGATGCATTGGTCATTCCTTCAATTAGATCACATCAGCTAGAACGCAGTATTAAAATCGAAAATTGGAAAATTCCAAAAAATTTAAATTTAGCCGATCCTTCTTTCAACATTCCATCAGCTATCGATCTACTAATTGAAGCCGAATATTTTTATGAACAGTGGGCCAAATCAAATTAGAAAAAAATTTACCTTCACTTCAAAAGACACTGCTAGGTAGTGTAGAATCAGATAGAATTAATTATCGCCAAAAGGATCTTGTTTTCTTGTATCGCTTCCACAAGATGGAAAAATATTGAATAATTAATTTAAGAAACAATATACAGAATTCTTAGATGAATATGAAAACTTAGGTCAACTGACGTTAGTTCCTAAAGAAGAGTTAAGTGCTGTGAAATATATAACTCCTCATCAAGTGGTCTTGAGACCAGAATCGTTTTCTACAAAAGTTAGGGTGGTGTTTGACTGTAGCTGCAAAACGAGTACAAACATTTCACTTAATGAAATATTAGTCAAAGGTCCAACAATTCAAAACAATTTGTTCTCTATTATTTTCCGCTTTAGGTTGAACAAATTCGCTTTAACGAGTGATATCACCAAGATGTACCGTCAAATTCTAATCGATCCAGCTCATAGAAATTATCAATGCATTTTATGGCGGAAAAATTCAGAAGAAGATATTCATACTTATCGATTGAATACAGTCACCTACGGGACAACTTCAGCACCTTTTTTGGCCACGAAATGTCTTAAATATTTATCAGAATGTTATTCAAGCTAATTTCATGAGGCAGCAAAAATAATTGCTAGTGATTTTTATATGGATGACCTCATAACAGGGGCAGATGATATTCAACAAATTAATCAAATGAGAAAGCAAATATAAACAAATTGTTCTGTTTTGGCTATCGTCATTACCGTCAACATGGAATATATATGTAGCTGATCGGAAGATTGGATAAAGAAAATCCGGCAGGTATTAATATCTCGAGGGTGTACTGTTGAAGAGTTGCCAAAAATTTGTTGGTTTCGTGGGCCAGAATTTTTAAAAAAATCTGAAAATAGTTGGCCAAAAAAAAAAATTCCTCAGCCTCATCAATGTCAGCTAGAGCGAAGACAACATAAAATTACATTAATCGCAAAAACTTGTTCCAAATTCGAAGAAAATTATTCAAATTCTAACAATTTCCAAAAAATCATTCGCAAATTTTCATGCGTGTACCGATTTATTTCTCATTTGAAATCAAAACACTTATGTCAATCATCAGCAACTAACATTTCAGATCCACTTTCGACAATAGAAATGACTTAAGCAACCAATGTGGCACATTCAACAACAACATTTTTCTGAAGAAATCAAGTCTTTAGAGAAAAATGAAGAAATTTCGAATAAAAGCCAGTTAAAAATTTTTAATTTAAATTCGTTTCTTCAAGTTTGATCAAATATCAATTTATTACGAGTAGGTGGTCGACTTCAAAATTCAATATTACCATACACTGCTAAACATCCAATTATTCTTCCGAGAAATCAATTTTCAAAAGATTATGTTTGTTTTCTTCATCGAAGCAATCTTCACGCAGGTAAACCAGCATTACTTGGGTTCTTACGTCAAGAATATTGTGTAGTAAGCACCAGATCATTAGTAACTTCAGTAGTTAATCATTGTATTCATTGTTTTCAGTACAAGCCGAAATTAGCTGCACAAATAATGGATAATTTACTAGCCAGCCGAATTACAGAAGTTCGATCGGGAGTTGACTTTTTTGGGCCATTATATGCTACTCAGAGAATAAGAAATAGAGCGCCAAGCTAAATATATGTTTCAGTATTCATCTGCCTTACCACGAAAGCATGTCACAAATCTGAAATAGTATCAGATTTGTCAGCAAAAGCATTCATCGCAGCATTAAAACGAAAGAAGACGTGGTAAACCTTAATTCATATTTAGCGATAATGGCACCAATTTTGTAGGTGCAAAATGAGAACTTCAAGAACTTCGAGATGCATTTTTAAATAAACAATATCAAAATCAGATATCAGACTTGTGTTTATCAGCAGGCATACAATTTCGTTTCATTTCGTTTTTCAGTTTCAATTTGATTTTTCATATTTTTCAATTTTCAAACAGTATTAAATAAATTATATTAATTTTCAATTTACATTTAAAAAAGATTTATTTAATTTCAAAAAGATTTAAGATTTTATTTAAAATAATCTTTCTACTTCTAATCGACACAATTTTTATATTAAAAAAGAAGTTACTTCATTGCCGTCAAAAAGTAATGTACTTAAACAAACGATATCTAATTTTTGTTCTTGTGCTTGTTTTGTTATACCCTACACCTATAGAATAGGTAAAGGGGTATATTAACTTTGGTATGGTGTTTGTAACCACCTAAAGGAAGCGAGCTAGATATGGAAAAGTATATATATTTGTGATCAGCGTGACCGCCTGAGTCGATATAGCCATGTCCGTCCGTCCGTCCGTAGGCACGATAACTCAAAAAATAATGGAGCTATCTTGATGAAATTTTAACTGTAGGTTACTAGGACTGAAAGTACGGCGGGGATTGCATATGGGCGAAATCGGCCCATGGGTTCGGATTCTGGACCTTTTAATCGGTTTCAGGGCTAACGAACAAATATAAAAAATCACGATAACTCAACAACTAATGACGCTATCTTCATCAAATTTGTGCTGTAGGTTACTGGTAATGAAACTACTTCGGGAATTGCGTAAGGTCGGGATTGGACCATGGGTTCGGAACCTAGAACTTTTTGATTGAATTTAGGCCAAACGAGCATAATTTCGAAACCAATGAAGATAGAACCTCCAAATTTAGTATCAATGTGTCCCTTCCTATTTCCTAAGTGTCTTGTGAATTTGGGTCCCATTGGAGTAGTGGGTCGGGGACCAGCCACACATTTCCGAAGACCTTAAAGCATATCTTTAAAATTAATAAAGATAACAACTTGAAAAAATGTAGAAGCTTCCAATTTGCCACAAGGGTGTTCTTTACTATCTCTTGCGTGTTCCCCTAATTTGGGATCAACTGGAGTGGTGGTTCTGTACCCCTCTCAGACCTCCCAAGTTTTAAAGGCTTATAATCGAAATTACTAAAAATAGTTACTTAAAATTAGGATAGACCGTTCAAATTGTGTACAAGGGTTAACTAGTACTATAAGTACAGCGCGGACAATATAAGGGCGAAATCAGCCAAACGGTTCGGATTCCGGACCTTTTAATCGATGTCAGGGCTAAGGAACATATATAAAAAACCACGATAACTCAACAACTAATGAGGCTATCTTCATGAAATTTGTGCTGTAGGTTATTGGCAGCGAAACTACGGCGGTGATTACGTACGGTGAGGATTGGACAATGGGTTCGGAACTTAGAACTTTTTGATCGAATTTAGGCCAAACGAGCATAATTCCGAAACCAATGAAGATAGAACCTCCAAATTTGGTATCAGGGTGTCCCTTCCTATTTCGTAAGTGTCTTTGAAATTTGGGCCCCATTGGAGTAGTGGATCGGGGACCAGCCACTCAGTTCCAAATTTGGTATCAGGGTGTCCCTTCCTATTTCCTAAGTGTCTTTGAAATTTGGGCCCCATTGGAGTTGTGGGTCGGGGACCAGCCACACATTTCCGAAAACCTTAAAGCATATCTTTAAAATTAATAAAGATAGCAACTTGAAAAAACGTAGAAGCTTCAAATTGTGTGTTCTTTACTATCTCTTGCATGCCCCCCTAATTTGGGATCAATTGGAGTGGTGGTTCAGTACCCCTCTTAGACCTCCCAAGTTTTAAAAGCTTATACTCGAAATTACTAAAAATAGTAACTTAAAATTAAGATAGAACGTTCAAATTTTGTACAAGGGTTAACTAGTGCTTAAAGTACAGCGCGGACTGTATAACACCGAAATCAGCCCAAAGGTTCGGATTCTGGACCTTTTAATCGGTTTCAGGGCTAACGGACATATGTAAAAAATCACGATAACTCAACAACTAATGACGCTATCTTCATGAAATTTGTGCTGTAGGTTATTGGTAATGAAACTACGGCGGCAATTGCGCACGGTGTGGTTTGGACAATGGGTTCAAAACTTAGAACTGTTTGATCGAATTTAGGCCAAACTAGCATAATTCCGAAACCAATGAAGATAGAACCTCCAAATTTGGTATCAGGGTGTCGATTTCGATTTACTTAGTCTCCTTGAAATTTGAGCCCAATTGGAGTAGTGGGTGGGGACCAGCCACTCAGTTCCGAGGACCTTAAAGCATATTTTCGCAATTAATAAAGATAATAACTTGAAAAAAAAGTAGAAGCTTCAAATTTAACACATTGATGTTCTTTACTATTTCCTGCTTGTCCCTTTAATTTTAGATCAATTGGAGTGGTGGTTCAGAACTTCTCTTAGACCCACCAATGTGTAAAAGCAAATAAAACTAGTAACTTAAAATTAAGATAACACGTTCCAATTGTGTACAAGAGTTAACTAGTATTGTAAGTATGACGGGGACTGCATATGGGCGACTTCGTACCATGGTTCCGGGTTCTGAAACCCTTGCAAAGTTCAAGGATTAACAAACATATATCTTAAAACACCATAACTCAAAAAATAATGCCGCTATTTTGATGAAATTTAAACTCTAGGTTACTAGTAATGAAAGTACCATGGGAATTGGTCCTGGTCGAGCTTAATTTTGAAGCCAAAGAATATATTTCCTATTTCCTATGTGTCCCCGAAATTTTGACTTAATTGTAGTAGTTCAGCTATGTTCTAAGGTACTTGCTGCATTTATGTAAAATTTATTTTTATATTTAAATGAAATATATCAAAAGGTCTAAATTTGTATATGTATTTTAGAAATACATTTATTGCATATTTTGCGTTTATAAGCTTTTCTATTAGGTATATAAACAAGCCATTTAAAATAATTGCAATTTTGAAAAATTTTAATTATTAAATATATTAGCTTTTTATCACAAAATGTAATAATTTAAATTTTTTCATTTAGTAATTGAATTGGAATAAATATATTTTCATTTGTTTCAAGTTTTTTTGTTTTAATATTTTTAAATAGATAAATTAGTAAGAATTTGTAATATTTTTTTATAGATAGTGTAATTAGAAATTGTTTTTAGTATTGTAAAGTTAAGTTGGTTAGCTATGTCTTACGATCAAATTAATAACAGCTCTTATGGTGTTAAAACGACTTATGGATATGTCCTTAAATTTGAACCAAATAGGTGTAGGGTATTTCTAAGTCGGTTGCACCGACTGACTGTTTCTTTACTTGTTTTTGATAGAAAAAAAGGTGTCGTAGAAAAGAAACAAGTAAAGAAACAGTCAGTCGGTGCAACCGACTTAGAAATACCCTACACCTATTTGATTCGAATTTAATGGGAAGTCCATAAGTCATTTTAAAACAATAAGAGCTGTTATTAGTTTGGTCGTAAAACATAGCTAACCAAATTAATTTTATAATACAGAAAACATTCATTCGACTAAGGTACTTCAGGCAAATAAGGCCTAGCTAACGAAATTTGATAAAATAATTAAAACTACTGAATAAATTCAATAACATTTATTTCATTTTAGTTAAACAGAATCTTATACTTAAAAACAAAACATAACAGTCCATTCTGACTTGGAAACATAAAATTATAAACATTTCACAAAAATGCTAAAAAAGGCCTTATTATACTATGTTAGTATAATAAGGCCTAAATATTTTTTCATATATTTAATAAGGCATGTGTATTTTTAAAAAACAAACAAAAAAAAATTCGATAACTTAAAAAAAATTCAACATATTACATAGCATTTTGTTATTTATATCTTATATTCTAAAAAAATTAAAAAAAAATTTAATTTTTTTACTTAAAAAAAAAAACATTCATTCAGTCAAGATAATTTGTTTTTTTTTCGTTTTTTTGGTGGCATGATACAAAAAGAGCTTAGATCTGGAAACACATTTTATATACAAATTACCAATATTTATTATCTACCTCTCGGAAAATATAAAATGTGATTAATTTTAATATTAATATTCGTTCTTTAAAAATAATAATAATAGAGAGTTTAATAAGGCCTATAAATTTTTTTAATAGGCCTTATTAAACCTTTATTAACTATTTTTTATAAAATCTAAAAAACCACTTTTTTAATAAAATATTAATAAAATAATTTATTTTGTTAAAGAAAGCAATCACAAAGTAAATATTTAAGACAAAATAAGAATAATAATTATAATTTTAGTCAAAATCTTACTTACGTTAAAAAAAAAAAAATTTATATTATCACAAAACAAAAGAATCCTCAAAATATAAATACAAATAATATCAAAATGGCTGTAGTGAAATAAGTAATTTTTTTTATCGGACATTTTTGTACAATTATCAATGGATGTGTAAGTCAATAAAGTGCATTTTAAAATTTTTAGTATGATTTTTAATGTTTAGGCCTTATTACCCGCTAGGCCTTATTTGCCTGAGGTACCTTATCTATAAAAATATGTTACAAATTCTTACTGATTATCGTTTTAAAAATATTAAAAAACAAAAAACCTTGAATTAAATGAAAATATATTTATTTCAATTCAATTACAAATGTGAAAAAATTTGAATTATTAAATTTTGTGATAAAAAGCTAATAAATTTAATAATTAAAATTTTTCAAAACTGCAATTATTTTAAATTGCTAGTTTATGTACCTATTAGAAAAGCTTATAAAGGCAAAATATGCAATAAATGTATTTCTAAAATATAATTACAAATTTAGAACTTTTCATATAATTCATTTAAATATAACAAAAAATTTTTCATTAATGCAGCAAGTACCTTTGAATATAGCTTAAGTATTGTACAAAATGTTTTAATTATATATCACCTATGGTAATAATTCAATAAAATATATGATAATAAAAATTAAAAAAAAAGAATTTAATCGTTTATTAAAAAAATATTTTGTTTTTAATTTACAAAATATTATACAAAATATGTAAAATTCTTAACTTTTTAAAAATATAAAAGTGTTAAATAAAACCGAAAATAGAAAAGAACCCTCGTGTATCAAATTTAAAGTTTTTATTTTCACGAATTTCGAAGATAAGCTTTTTAATTTTGGGATTTCTTAGGAGCAACCTAAACCACCACTACAATTAAGTTTAATTTTCGGAGACACATAGAAAATATTTTTTTTTTGGCTTTGTAATTATGCTCGTTTGGCCTCAGATCGATCAAAAGCTTCTAGAATCCGAACTCATTGTCCGAACCCGACCAGAACCAATTGCTATGGTACTTTCATTACTAGTAATCTGGAGTTTAAATTTAATCAAAATAGCGGCATTAATTTTTGAGTGATACGGATTTTAAGATATATGTTCGTTAGCCCTTGAACTTTTCATACGTTCCAGAACCCGAAACCATGGAACGATTTGTCCATATGCAGTCCCAATCATACTTTCAACACTATTTAACCCTTGTACACAATTGGAACGTTCTGTCTTAATTTTAAGTTACTATTTTTATTAATTTCGATCATAAATTTTTAAACCTTGGGGGTCTAGGAGATGTACTGAACCACAACTCTGATTGATCCAAAATTAGGGGAACGCGCAGGAAATAGTACAGAGCACCCATGTACCAAATTTGAAACTTCTAAATTTGTTTGAAGTTACCAGCTTTATTAATTTCGAAAATATGCTTTAAGGTCTTTGGAACTGTGTGGCTGGTCCGCAACCCACTACTCCAATTGGTCCAAAATTTCAAGGACACTTAGGAAATAAAAAGAGACACCCTGATACCAAATTTGGAGGTTCTATCTTCATTGGTTTCGGAATTATGCTCGTTTGGCCTAAATTCGATCAAAAACTTCTAAGTTCCGAAACCATTGTACCTTACCCACCGTATGAAATCACCGCCGAGGTTCCATTGCCAGTACCCTACAACACAAATTTTATGAAGTTAGGGTCATTAGTTGTTGAGTTATCGTAATTTTTTATATATGTTCGTTAGTCCTTAGACCGATAAAAAGGTCCAAAATCCGAACCCATGGGCCGATTTCGCCTATATGCAATCCCCGCCGTACTTTCAGTCCTAGTGACCTACAGTTAAAATTTCATCAAGATAGCTCCATTATTTTTTGAATTATCGTGCATACGGGCGGACGGACATGGCTACATCGACTCAGGAGGCCACGCTGATCACAAATATATATACTTTTCCATATCTAGCTCGCTTCCTTTGGGTGGTTACAAACTCCATACCAAAGTTAATATACCCCTTTACTTATTCTATAGTTGTAGGGTATAAAAAACGAGATTGTCATTCGTTTTGATCAGTTTAGTTGAGAAAGGTCATTTGTTTTATTTATTAAGAATAACTTTAAAGATTTGAAAAAAAAATTATTTAGAAATTTAATATTTGAAGTATTTGAGGACATTCTGTAACAAGTGATGAAAAAAAACCAAGGGTTTTTAAAAAAGCACATTTTCAAAATTATATTGTATTACACACTGAGTTTAACTTTGGAAATATTTACTTGGAAATAGTTACTGCTTACTTATAAAATTTACTGCTAACAGTAAAGTTTTTATTTTAAAGTTAAAGTTATAGCCCTACAATGGGGAGGGTTGCTAAGTTTCTCAAGGATCTAACTTCATTTAACTCCCCCCCCCCCTCCGTCCCCCACCATGTTTTTAGGTTCTAGGAATTAAAATGAGGATTCCACAAAAATTTGGAGACACTGAAAGACACTTTCTTCAATGTAAGGAACCGCTTTTAAGTTTAAGAAAAACCTTTAACATATGTTAAAATATAATGTTGGGCCTTTAAATTTTGCATATTAATAAAAAAAAAATTGGACAGGTATTCAAGTTACAGGTGCTTAAAAATAGCAAAATTTAAAATTTCGAGCCCTTATAGCTCCTAAACAGGGGGCTTGACAAAAAAATTTTGTTAACCGACTCCCACTAATATTTGAGGATCTTACTTCTCCCAAAATTTCAGGATCCTATCTTAAACCGTTTAGGAGATATATGGGACCAAAAATTTTGCAAAAATTGAGTTTTATATAATGGTAAATTTTAGTACCGTATGGCAACCCTATACATTTAAGCGACATATTTTTGAAAAGCCTATAAAAGCAGATCTCTTCTATCATTTTTTGATTGAAAATAAACCTAACAGAACTCTTGTTATATCAATTTAAATATAGGGCTTTTTTAGAATTTGCAGGGGCTGTAGCTTTGTCACCCTTCAAAATTAAGAAAAACCTTTACCACATGTTGAAATATAATTATAGAGCTTTGAATTTTGTACATCACTAAAAAAAAATTTGGACAGGTATTCAAGTTACAGGTGTTTAAAAATAGCAAAATTTCAATTTTCGAGCCCTTATAGTTCGTAAACATGGGGCTGGAAAAAAAAATTTTTTTAACCGACTCCTACTAATTTCTGAGTATCTAACTTCTCCCAAAATTTCAAGATCCTAGCTTGAACCGTTCAGAAGATATGTGTGGCCAAAAATTTTGCAAAAATTGAGTTTTGTGTAATGTTAAATTTTAGTACCGTATAACAACCCTAAACATTTTCCTTTCAAATATTTAAAAAGTTTATGAAATCAGCTATCGTTTGCCGTTTTCAGATTGAAAATATATCTAACAGAACTCTTGTTATAACAATTTAAATATAGGGCTTTGTGGGGCTACAGAAAAAATTTTTTTACGAAATTATTTTTTTTGCAAAAACTACCCATGGTTAAAATTTCTTTATTCTATTTCAAACGGCGTAAAAGTTTTTGTAAACATACGGACGGACGGACAGACAGACGGACAGACGGACGGACAGAGTGAAGCTATATAGGCACATTTTTACAAAATTTTTTGAAAATGTGCTAATAAAATATATTTAAATAAAATCGAAGTGCTTTTTTAATTAAAATTAAATGTATTTAACATTAAATTAGTGTTTGGAAATTAATATTTAATAAAAATTTGAACTTGGCAAAAACGCTTGCCAACAGAAGTTGTATATTCTTCACTCGACGAAAAGTATTAAATTTAAATATTGTGTTTTTGTTTAAAAACCCATAATTAGCGCAATTCTATAGTTTTAGCTATCAAAATATAGTAGATTTTGCGATACGAATCAAATTAAAAAAAAAACATGTAAAATTCAAAAAAAAGTTTTAAATTGAAAAATATTAACATTTAAGTACCTGTATAAATCAAAAATACATAGAAATTTAAATGAGTATTTAATTAAATAAATTAAAAAAATATCAATACAAAAAAAACATTAGTGAAACCAACGATACAAAAGTTATGAGTGAAAGAAATATGCCCATTTCAACTCCATCTGCATTCGTAATTTCTGCAAGCGATATTTTGAAGGATGCACAGCGGATTCACGAATTCCGCGGTGATGGCGAATATGCCTTAAAGTAATTCCTGGGGGAAGTTGATACAATCCTTCCTCTAATTATATGCCAACAGGCAAAAACATACATTTACCAGAAGATAATTGTAAATAAAACCCTGTGTCCAGCTTTGGATGTTATTAGAACACAGGTGCAAATACAGACTGGAACGAGATAAAAACCCCTTTAATAATTAACTTTGGGAGTAAAATCAGGTAACACAATATTATAATACTTTAGTAAAAAATGTTTATACAAAACAATTTTAGTAGAAGACATATCAAAAAACTGATTACCGATAGTGAATTTAAGAGTATTAATAAAAAGAATTTCCTTTAAGACGAACAAATTTAACTTCATTTAGTAAAGTCTAATTATTACACTGAGAAATTAGAATTTGGGATATTCATATTGTTAATAAAAACTTTAATGTTATCGAAACAAGTCAATCGGTGTAACCGGCTTAGAAATACCCGTAGGTGTTGTGGTGTTGGTTCAAATTTAATGAGAAGTTCATAAGTCATTTTAAAACCGTAAAGCTTTTATTAGTTTGGTAGTGAGACATAGCTAACCAAATTATCTTTATAATATTGAAAACATTTTCAAATTATTTTATTTTATGATAAGGAATTTTTAGCACTTCCGTTACAAATAAGTATTACAATCGTAATGCTGCTGTTATCTGTGTATCTAATTTTTATTAAACTCAAAGTTATTCTTAAAAAATATTAATTTGTGATAATATATATGTTAAAGTTTATAAAATTTGATAGTTTTTAATGTTAACTAAAATCATTAATGCTTTGATTAGTTTTTTATCACAAAAGTTAATAATAAAAATTTTTCAAAAATTAAATTATATTAAATTTTTAGTATATGTACCAATTAGAAAAGGTTATAAATGCAAAATATGCAATAAATGTACTTCGAAAATAAAATTTAAAAACAAATTTTACATGCCTGCAGGAAGTGCCTTTGAACACAATTTAAGTATCGTACACAATTTCGTAATTAAATACTACCTATGGTAATAATTTAATAAAGTATATGATATAATAAAAATTAAAAAATAAAAGAAATTTAGTCATTTATTAAAAAAATATTTTATTTTTAATTTATCAAATATAATCCATAATATATTTTTTATCATAGTAAAATTCTTAGCCTTTTAAAAATATAAAAGTGTTAAATAAGAATGGAAATAGGAAATAGCGTATCAAATTTGAAGTTTCTATCTTTATTAATTTTGAATATATGCTTTAAGGTCTTGGGAGTAGTGGGGATGATACGCATACCGCTATTCCAATTCCTCCAAAATTTCACGTACACAAAACAAATAAGAAGAAACACCTGTGCCCCAAATATAAAATTCTATCTTCTTTGGTTTCGAAATTATACTAGTTTGACTTCAATTCGATCAAAAGTTTCTAGAATCCGAACACATTGTCGGAACTCGATCAGAACCAATTCCCATGGTACTTTCGTTACTAGTAACCTAGAGTTTAAATTTCATTAAAATTAGAGCATAATTTTTTGAGTTATGGTGTTTTTAAGATATATGTTTGTTAGCTCGCAGCTCGCAGAACCTCGCAGCTTGGTACAACAGTAACCTAGTAATGAAAGACAGGCGCAGATTGTATATTGGCGAAAGCGGGTCATGGATTCGAATACTGGAAATTCTGATCGTTTCTAGGGAGCATATATTCAAAAAACACAAAAACTAATGGAGCTATCTTGATGAAATTCTAACTGTAGGTTCCTAGCACTAAAAGTACGGCGGGAATTGCATATGGCCGAGTCGGCTCATGGGTTCGGATTCTGGACCTTTTAATTGGTCTAAGGGCTAAAGAACATACATAAAAAATTACACGAGTGTGATCATAAAATAAATTGATTGTTTGGCACTTGTTTGTGTATAATAGGCGAAACTTTTTCTTACATTGTTTTAAGTGCTAACTGTTTACCCGTTAAGCTAACAAGCCTGCATTTTGTAAATAAGTAATATTATTAAATTAAATTATTTGTTTATATTGTTATATTATGGTATTTTTTTACTAAAAATGATGCTATTTAATTTGAACCCAATGTAGAATGAAACTTGGTCAAGTTTGAAAACCAGATAAAAGTTTTTTTTTTTTTAAGAAATTTCGACATTTTCTATTGCTACTTACTATGTTGAAGATTATTGATTTTATTGAATTATTGAAAATTTCTTTTTGATGTTCAAGTTTCCTGTCCGCGTATTAAGAGAAGATTATATATATTACGGTTAATTTATGACTTTATTTAAATTTCTATGGCATTCTGGTTTTTATCTATTAACTTACTTTCACGTAAACTTCCCCATCCAGCTACAGTTGCCAATTTTCCTCTATAAGTTTTGGCAGAAGAAGTACTAGGTAAGCATATAGGACGAATATTATTAGAAAACAAAACTGGTTGATCCATTGTTAAAACTGCAACGTCATTGTGCTGCAAATTAAAAAGAAAATAAAGTAATATAATTATAAAATTGATCAATACAAAATTTAAAATAACTCGTTAAAATATAATTTAATCCAAACAAACAACTATTCATAAAAATTTATGAAATTCGAAGTAGTGAAATTTTTTAGGCGTATGTATTCCTGTTTTTAGCGCATTTTCAAAAGATTTAGTAAAAATTTGCCTATATAGTTTCACTCTGTCCGCTGGACCGTATGTTTACAAAAACTTTTATACCGTTTCAAATAGAGAAAAGAAATTTTTGAAAAAAAAAATAATTCCATGAAAGCATTTTTTTTTGTAGGCCTACCCGTTACGTAGCTACAGCCCCCCAAAGTTAGAAAATGTCCTATATTTAAATTGCTATAACAAGAGTTGTTGTAAGTATATTTCCAATCTATATTTATAAATCTTTGAAAGACAAATTCAGAGGGTTACCATTAGGTACTAAAATTCTTTTTTTTCGGAAACATATTTTTGTTTAAAAGTACAATTAATATTGTTTTCTTCATAAGTAACACGTGTTGGTTTTTAATTCAAAATGTTTCCTCCTTTTGACTCTTTCGAATATTTAAATTTAATAAAAGGGTAATTTGGGAATGGATCGAAAATGGATTAAAAATGTGGAAAAATAGAATGTTATAAAAAATGTAGAATACAAAAAATGTTGTAAAACGAAACGTCGAAAACAAATGTTGAATGCATAAAATGTTAAGAAAATACGTTGTTGCATCTTTCTCAACATTTTATTTTTCAAAATTTTTCCCTATGATTTTTAAAAATTCAAAATTGTTAGAATAAAGAGATTCTTCAAAACGATATTGATAATAATTTAAAAATTCAAAATTGTTAGAATAAAGAGATTCTTCAAAATGATATTGATAATAAGTATGTAAAATGTATTTTTGTTTTTAAAAAGATTCCAAGAAATTTTAAGTTGCTTATCAAGGGTGTAGGTTATTATGTTGAAAAACAAAATATTTAATGGAAAAAATGTTCTAAAAAAATTCTTGAAAAAAAAATGTGTAAAGGTAAGTAATGTTGAAAAAAAAAATATCGCAAAAAAAAAAATGTTGAAAAACAAATTTTTTCTTACATGTATGTTTTAACAATAAACATATTATAATAGCGGGGGCTGCCGCCCTCAAACCCCTGCTAAACAAATGATTGAATCCCTGATTTTGAAACCAACTCCAAAATCTTACCGAATTATTTTTTCATACATGTATGTTTCAACAATAAATGTCTTATAATAGTGGGGGCTACCGCCCCAAACCCCCGCTAAACAAATTATTAAAACCTGATTTTGAAACCAAATCTAAAATCCTTCCTAATTATTAATTTCTTATATAAATATTTTTTCTATGGAATTTTATAACTTTGAATTTTTGTTTTTTGTAATTGTGACATCATCCCATTTATAGTATATCTATATGACTAATTTTGATTTTTGTTTGCAAAATTATTTAATATTATAATGGGACTTTTAATGTGAGGCTGATATCACTGATCGAACCAAGTGTTCCGATCCTAGAATTTTTTTATCAACTTTAGGCCAAACGATCAAAATTTTGAAACCAGAATTCCGAAACTATTAGAAAAGCTTATAAACGCAAAATATTTGCAATTAATGTATTGACAAAATTAGAACTTTTCATATAATTCATTTAGTTATAAAAATAAATTTTACATTTTTTCGCAATTCTTAATTGAGTATCGTACGCAATTTCTTAATTATATATTACCTATGGTTATAAATATATGATATAACGAAAATTAAAAATAAAATACTTTTATTCATTTATTAAAAAAATAATTCAATTTTGAATTAATCAAATATAATACACAATATGTTTTATATTAAAATATAATTACCTTCTTAGCCTTTTAAAAATATAAAACTATTCAATAAGAAAGCAAAAAGGAAAGAAGGCTCGTGTTCCAAATTTCAGGTTCAGGAGGAAGCTGAACGACGACTGCAATTAGTTCCCTATGTTTGGAATGTAATGGAAACAAAATAGAACACTCTTGTATCAATATTAAAGTAGCTATCTTTATTGATTTTGAAGATATGCTTTAACGTGGGGGTGTACCCGAATCACTACTTCAATTTTCCCAAATTTAAAAAAAAAACAAATTAAGAAGTAACATCTGTGCCTCCATTTTAACGTTCTATCTTCATTGGTTTCAAAATTCGGCTCGTTTGGTCTCAACTCAAATTTGGAGACACTGAAAGACACTTTCTTCAATGTAAGGAACCGCTTTTAAGTTTAAGAAAAACCTTTAACATATGTTAAAATATAATGTTGGGCCTTTAAATTTTGCATATTAATAAAAAAAAAATTGGACAGGTATTCAAGTTACAGGTGCTTAAAAATAGCAAAATTTAAAATTTCGAGCTCTTATAGCTCCTAAACAGGGGGCTTGACAAAAAAATTTTGTTAACCGACTCCCACTAATATTTGAGGATCTTACTTCTCCCAAAATTTCAGGATCCTATCTTAAACCGTTTAGGAGATATATGGGACCAAAAATTTTGCAAAAATTGAGTTTTATATAATGGTAAATTTTAGTACCGTATGGCAACCCTATACATTTAAGCGACATATTTTTGAAAAGCCTATAAAAGCAGATCTCTTCTATCATTTTTTGATTGAAAATAAACCTAACAGAACTCTTGTTATATCAATTTAAATATAGGGCTTTTTTAGAATTTGCAGGGGCTGTAGCTTTGTCACCCTTCAAAATTAAGAAAAACCTTTACCACATGTTGAAATATAATTATAGAGCTTTGAATTTTGTACATCACTAAAAAAAAATTTGGACAGGTATTCAAGTTACAGGTGTTTAAAAATAGCAAAATTTCAATTTTCGAGCCCTTATAGTTCGTAAACATGGGGCTGGAAAAAAAAATTTTTTTAACCGACTCCTACTAATTTCTGAGTATCTAACTTCTCCCAAAATTTCAAGATCCTAGCTTGAACCGTTCAGAAGATATGTGTGGCCAAAAATTTTGCAAAAATTGAGTTTTGTGTAATGTTAAATTTTAGTACCGTATAACAACCCTAAACATTTTCCTTTCAAATATTTAAAAAGTTTATGAAATCAGCTATCGTTTGCCGTTTTCAGATTGAAAATATATCTAACAGAACTCTTGTTATAACAATTTAAATATAGGGCTTTGTGGGGCTACAGAAAAAATTTTTTTACGAAATTATTTTTTTTGCAAAAACTACCCATGGTTAAAATTTCTTTATTCTATTTCAAACGGCGTAAAAGTTTTTGTAAACATACGGACGGACGGACAGACAGACGGACAGACGGACGGACAGAGTGAAGCTATATAGGCACATTTTTACAAAATTTTTTGAAAATGTGCTAATAAAATATATTTAAATAAAATCGAAGTGCTTTTTTAATTAAAATTAAATGTATTTAACATTAAATTAGTGTTTGGAAATTAATATTTAATAAAAATTTGAAATCAACTCGATCAAAAGCTTCTAGAATTCGAACCCATTACGTTCATTACAAGTAATCTAGAATTTACATTTCATCAAAATAACATTATTAGTTTTTGAATTAAGATATATGTTCTTTAGCTGGGATTGCATATGGGCGAGATTGGTCCATATGTACTTATGCTGTACTTTCAGTTTTAGTAACCTATGATGATCACAAATATATATACTTTTTCATACAGAGCTCGCTTCTTTTAGGTGGTTACAAACACCATACCAAAGTTAATATACCCCTTTATTCCATAGGTGTAGGGTATAATAATTATAAAAAATATAAAAAAACAATATACGTATTTTTCATTTAAAAATAAATAAACAATGTTTGTTTGTTTTTTTTTCAATTACTACGAAAATTTATATGTAAAGATTTTTGGGTGTGGGCGTGTTCTGGGCTAAAAGTTGGGTCAGTTTTCAAACTTCTTTGCGTTAAAATATGAGAAGTATGACCGATTGCCTGCCAATGGTATACTTGTTGTTGTTAGAGAATGTATTTCACTCTATTAATAGATTTAAAAATTGTTAACACATACTGGCATGATGATCAATCTAAATAAATTTAGAAAATCCAAAAAATTTTATAAAAACTTTTGTTTATTTCCGTTAACTTAATACAGAACAATTTACAAAGTGTAAGTTTTGTGTTAATTTTTTTCAATAGCATCGAAATTGAAAAAAAATTCATTTAGAGAGGCGCGGAAACGACTCTATATATTAGATAATATATATATATATAATATCGAAGGTTTGTTAATTCCTGGAAAATAAGAAATCCTGGGCTAAAATTTTTGTTTTACGGATCGCCTAGTTGGGGCTGTGGTGCTAGTACTTAATCTGTTTTGTTATAAAATTAAAACGATTTGACAGATTGAATTCCACTTTTTTATACGTGATGCTCGTTGAGAATTGAGTTGACACATGTAACAGACTTGGAATTTGTTAACCCGTGCAGGCCCGAAGGTTGGTTAAAAAAAATTTTGGAAGCAAATTTCGGCCAATTTTGCGAAGTACTGTTTGGCTAAAGAGAAAAGCTTCAAAAAAATATTTGTTGAGTTCCTTAAACCATTGCGGCCCAGCAGTTTTTTTTAGGTTTTTCTTCGTTACTTTGCTCCAAATTAAATACGGTTTAAACGATTGAATTTAAATTTTATATATGTGTTCGTCTTTGAGAATGGAAATCGATCTATCAACAGGCTTGGAATTTGTTAACCCATGGAATTTGCCGACCCAACGATTGTCCAAAAAAAAATTTTGGAAAGAATTTACGTCCAATATTTGCGAAGAATTGCTTGGTCAAAGAGAAAGTCTTAAAAAAAATGTTTGTTGAGTTAACCCATTGCGGCTCAAAAGCTTTTTCAGGTTTTTTCATTACTTTACTCTTAAGTAGAAACGGTTTGACCGATTGATTTTATATTTTGTATGCGTATACATGACATGTAGGTCCTACGATTGGTCAAAAAAAAAATTTTGGAAGTAAATTACGTGCAATTTTTTAAAGTAGGTAAAACTTCTTTGAATTAGGGGAATGTTTAAAAAAAATTTTTTTAAGTTCTTTTAATCGATTGTGAAACAAAAAAATAATTTTCAAAACAGTTCAAACGATTATCTCTAATTTTTCTATGCGTGGTGCTCTTTGACGATCGAGTTGAAGATGGTGGGTTTCCGGCAAATAATGTAAACGGAATTAAAGTTTTTGCGCATTATTATTTAATAATTATTAAAAGTTTCAAGTGAAATTTGATAAATTTGTTGAAAAATTGCTTTATTACATTTTAAAATTGTAATTTTTTGTGTTAACTCTTTGCAATAACAGAATAATAATTTTCATTTTTCATATTCTACATATTCTATCCTTGTTTTAGAAACTGATACAATTATTCCTATTTCATGGTCACTCTGTGGGTCTGTTAATTAATCTGAAAAATTTTAGTAATTTATATAAGTTTGCACCTATTTAAATAAATTTTTTTTAGGAACGCCAGGGTTGTTGATGTTAAACAATATGGTTTTCAATTTTTTTTATGCATAGATTTGTATATTAATATGTCTATTAATATACAGATTATTTTAACATTATAAAATCTATATTTTAAAATTAGGTTTATATTGATTTGTTAAATTTGTGTGTAAAATTTATTAAATTGATATAAATATCTATATACTCTACACCTATGAAATAGAAAAAGGGTATATTAACTTTGGTGTGGTGTTTGTAACCAACTAAAGGAAGCAAGCTAGATATAGAAAAGTATATTTGTGGTCAGCGTGATCTCCTGAGTCGATATAGCCATGTCCGTCCGTCAGTCCGTTCGCATGCACGATAACTCAAAAACTAAAGGAGCCATCTTGATGAAATTTTAACTGTAGGTTACTATAGTACTGAAAATTCGGCGGGGATGGCATAGGGGCGAAATCGGCTTATATGACTTATAACTAGCTAAATGTAATACAAAATATTTAATATTACAAAACTAACTAATACAATAGCTAGTAATAAAATAAAAAAAAAGTAAAGGACAAAATATTAATCAATTAAAATAAGAAACAAAGTCATAAAAAAAATAAATTGCTTTGTAATAATAATTAACGGTTTAATTAACAAATTTAAGCATAAGTTAATATGAAAAATAAACAAAAAAGTATAAAGCTAAAGATACTCCCAAAATTTCAACGATAAAAATATAAAACTTTTAAAGTAATTTAGTTAGTTAAAGATTATACTGCGCTTTATGCAGTGATCATAAATATAATTAAAACTAGTAAGATTATAATTGCCCTTGTCAACTTTTAGATTCCCGTGCATACCCACTACGATCTATAATATAAAATAAACCGTTATTTAATTGCTTTATGATATTACAAAAAAAAATGTGAAAAAGTAAAATAATTAAAAAAAATTTGACATCCTCATAATTTTTTCTTTAAAAAAAAACACTAAAAAAAAATTGGCCCATCCTAAAAGTTGGTCCAAGTGATGTCCTGCGCAGTTTTAAAATTAAACTCGTAGCTTCATTAGATTCATAGTTATCGAATTGCCAACGTTGTATGGCAGCTCCCCGAAAATGGAGCCGTAACATTTTGAAACTTCATATAGTTGCCTGTTCCTGAATCCTGAATTACACATGGTTTGTTGTATAATAAACAAACCATGTGTAATTCTCATCCTCCTTATATAATTAGATTTGAAGAAATTCATATTAGTGCAAAGAAGTTGTATGGCAGCCCCACGAAGCCTTGGTCTGGTTTAAACCAAAAAAATAGGGAATCTCAAAATTGTCCAAAAAATGTTTTGTGTGAATTTCAAAACTGTCCCTCTAATTTTTGAATACTATTTATTTTAATTTTTAAGTGACGGGTTATTTATAAAGTATATTAAACCTTGATAAAATAAGCATCGTACTCATATAATGATCATCATGATAGATAATAATCATCATGTTCATAATGATTATATATATTAATCTAATATTACAAAGCATGCCAAACACAAATACATATTATATCAATACATGTAAATTATTTATCCAGCCATTTACCATTTTGAGTTAGTGTGCTGAGACACGGACGGACGGACAGACACACATAACTAAATCGATTTATTTTTTGATGCTGATCTGTTACGTACGCTTGACACTATATCTAGCACGTCTAGATCAATGCGTTACAAACGGAGGAGCAATTTTGAAATACCCGATGTCATATATGTATGCAATCAATTAGTATAGACAATCAATTCAAAGAGTTTTAGAATCGATCATAGCTTATAGCTATCAGTCGATAATTAGTACTGTCATTTTTATGATTTTTTTATGAATAGGTCTAATAAGAGCTCTTTTCCAAATAGATAGGAAAATCTTAGCAGCTAATGAGCAATTAAATATGGTGGAAAGTTTTTTAAAATTAAGTTTGGTTATAAATTTTATTGAGGTAATTTTGTGGCATGTGAGAGTCTATATTGATATTAGTAAGTGTAGTTTTCGGAAAATTTTTAAGATGAGAAAAATTTGCATTATTTAAAGGAGTAGAGTAATTATAAAAAAAATTTCACAAACATTTTTCTTTAAATTAAAATTTTGAGATATTACTATCAGAATTTTTATTAAACGAAGAAGAGTGTAGTAGGATAGACTGTGTCAACTCTGAGATACCCGTATCCGTAATATAAGCAGTAAACCATCCGGTTAATTACTTTTGCAACATACGGTTTTATTAGGTGTATTATAATGCTCAAATAAAAGAAGGAGTTGTATGGCAGCTACTCGAACCCTCTGCAGTAGACCAACCAAATTTTGCTGTAACTTTGGCCATTACACTAAACTATTTTTGGAAAAATTTCAGACACCCAGCTTTATTAGGTGTAGAGTAATGCTAATATAAAAGAAGGAGTTGTATCGCAGCTACTCGAACCCTCTGCAGCAGACCAACCAAATTTTGCAGTAATTTTGGAGATTACAATAAACTATTTTTGACAGGTACTCAAACCCGTGAATTGAAATGGCTGGACTTAAATAACAATGACTCTTATAGCATAAAAACGAATTTGTAAAAATTTCAAAATCCTAGCTCCTTTATTTTTTGAGTTATCGTGCGTACGGGCGAACGGACATACATAGCTAAATCGGTTTGTTTTTCGATTCTGATCCCATCCATACACTTGAGTCTATATCTAGCCTACTTCCTTCTCTGCGTCACAAACGTAATGACAAATTTAATATACCCATTTGACTAATAGTCATACGGATATAAAAAGGCTGGATATTTATCATTTTTTTTTTTAGAGTTTGAATATTGATTCGAGTTCCTTTAAAAAATTCACGCCAAGCATTATTTTTTTTATTTGTAATGTTTTAAGATTTTTAATAAACTAGGATGTACTACATGCATTCGTAGTATCATATCAACTACAAAAGGAACAAATTGAGAAATAGAAGGCCGAATAATTCAATACGAGCAATTAACTAAAGCATTTAAATTAGAAGAAGGAAAAAAAGAAAGATTATAAAAGTTCAAGAAATTATTGATATCATCAAAATTAGCTTTTACAAAATTAAACCGATAAGATAAAGTAGATTCAGCATTCGCAGGGGCAAAAAAAAGGAAAAACGAGAAAGAGTGTAGTAGAGTAGACTGCGTCAACTCTGGGCTACCTGCAGTAGACCAACCAAATTTTGCAGAAACTTTGGCTATTGCACCTAACTATTTTTAGCAAAATTTCAGACACCCAGCTTCATTAGGTGGAGAGTAATGCTCATATAAAATAAGAGGTTGTATGGCAGCTACTCGAATCCACTGCAGTAGACCAACCAAATTTTGCAGATACTTTGACCATAAAACTAAACTCCTTTTGGCAAATTTCAGACACGCAGCAGTAATAGTTACAGAATCATATAAAAAAAGAAGTTGTATGGCAGCTACCCGAACCCATGGACGAAAATGGTTGGATTTAAATAGCGATAACGGCTATTGCAAAAAAACGAATTTGCGAAAATTTCAAGATCCTAGCTTCTTTAGTTTCTGAGTTATCGTGCGGACGGACTGACGCATGGACGGACATACATAGCTAAATCGATTTATTTTTTGATTCTGATCCGATCCATACACTTCGATCCATACACCCCCCCTCCTTCTCTGCGTCACAAATGTAATGGCAAATTTATTACACCCTTTGAAAATATAGTCATACGGGTATAACAAATAGGGGTGTGATAAGGATCGATTCAATATGGCACTCAAGAATAACTAAATCATTCCAGTTAGTAGTTAAAATAATATCCAATTGATTACCTCCTTAATTGAATATCGAAGATACTTGTTGAAAGTATCAATTAGTAAACACTCAATATTGCTAATCGGTTCTTATTGCACGTAGTAAGGCTCTTCATCATGAGCAATTCATATAATAGGATTATATTATCTTTACGTTGGGTAATATAGGACTCAATTACTAATAAATATTTAGAATAAAGTTCAATATTTCAAACTGGTGGAATAATATAACAGTTAATGATAAATAAATTATTGGATTGCAATTCAACATTTATAGCCATAATTTCAGTATTTTAAATTAATTCAGTCTGACAGCAAATTTAAGGAACAAAGTGAATTTTTTTATTGCAATTAATACTAATACACCCTTTGAAGTATTATCCAGAGAAAGGATACCTCATCTATCCTTTCTAAAAACATTTAAAAATGAACAGAGAAGTTCTTAATTGTTAATTAGAAAAATAAGCCAAGTTTCTTGATGTTACAGTTTTTCCACCAATACATACATCATTAGATTTTTTATTTTTTATGAAGATAAACTAGATGAAGTCTAACCTTTTCAAAAATTCTGCTATCTCTGAGTTTGGCTAAAACATACTTGCTATTATTACTTTCTTCTAAACATTTAACCCGGTGGTAATGTAGATATTGAATTAGAAACATTTGAAGAATTTGAAGCTTTCAATACTTCATATTTTTTTGGTATTGGTGATTTTACATAAGGGTTTAAGGTTTCACCTTGAACAAAGTTATGGTACTTTGTCAAAATGGAAGAAAATGATATTTTAAGTTTAGAAAATTTAATTTAAAAGAAAAGAATCCTTTTTGGTATAAATTTATTAAGAAGTCCATAAGTCATTTTAAAACCATAAAAACTTATATTAGTTTGATCTTACGGCAGATTTAACCAAATTAACTTTATAACACTCAAAACATTTTCTAATTATTTTATCAATTCAAAAATATTTAGAATTCTTACTAATTTATCTATTTAAAAAACAAAAAAACTTGAAATAAATGTTGAATACATTCAGTTACAAAATTGGAAAATTTGGAGTAGCTTTTTATCACATAATTTAATAATTAAAATTTTTCAAAATTGATAAAATAAATTCTTAGTTAAAGAATTTATAAAATAAATTAGAAAAGCTCATAAAGACAAAATATGGAATAAATATATTTCTTAAATACAATGACAAATTGAGAAATTTTCATATAATTCATTTAAACATAACAAGAAATTTTACACAAATGCAACAAGTACCTTTGAACACAACTTAAGTATAGTATATGCATTCAATCAAATATATGAAATATTTTGATTTTAATTTGTAAAATATAATACATAATATGTTTTTCCGAATTTCGAAGTCACTAAGGGAATAGGAAGAGACAACTTGATACCAAATTTGGAGGTTCTATCTTTTTTGGTTTCGGAATTATGCTCGTTTGGGCTAAATTCAATCAAAAAGTTTTAGGATCCGACCCCATAGTGCGATCTCGACCGTAATCATCACCGACCGTAGCTTCATTATTAGAAACTTACAGCACAAATTTCATGAAGATAGCCTCATTAGTTGTTGATTTATCGTGATTTTTAATTTATGTTCATTAGTCATTAGACGGATTAAAGGTTCCAGAATCCGAACCCACAGACCGATTTCACTCGTATGAAATCTTCGCCGTTCCGTTTTTTTGATATATGTTCGTTAGCCCTTACGCTAATCAAAAGATCCAGAACCTGAACCTATGGTTGGATTTCGCCCATATGAAATCTCCACCGTTCTTTCAATACTAGTTAACTCTTGTACACAATTGGAAGTACTATCTTAATTTAAAGCTACATTTTTTAATAATTTCAAAGATATGCTTTGAGATCTTCGTAACTGTTTGGATGATTCTCGACCGACTACTCAAATTGGTACTAAATTTCAAGGACTCTAAGAACATAGGAAGAGGCACGCCGATATCAAATTTGGAGGTTCTATCTCCATTGGGTTCGGAATTAAGTTTTTTTCCCCTAAATTAAACTCCCATTGTCCGATCTCGACCATACGCAATCCCCGTCGTAGTCCCACTACTCCTGACCTACATCACAAATTTGAAGGAAGGAAGTGTCATTAGTTGTTCAGTTATCTTGATTGTTTTATATGTTCGTTGGCCCTTAGAACAATTAATCTGTCCAGAATCCGTGTTTTCAGCACATTTTCAAAAAATTTTGTAAAAACGTGCCTATATAGCTTCACTCTGTCCGTCCGTCCGTATGTTTACAAAAACTTTTATACCGTTTGCAATAGAGTAAAGAAATTTTAATGAAATAAAAAATACCATGGGTAGGTATTGCGAAAAAAATAATTTTCTACAAGAACTTTTTCCGTAGCCCCACCCGTAATGGAGCTACAGTCCTTCAAAGTTGGAAAAGCCCTATATATTTAAATTTTTATAACAAGAGTTTTATTGGATGTATTTTTAATCTGACAACTGCAAACAATAGCTGGTTTTATAAACTTTCTAAATTGTTAAAAGGCAAATGTTTCGGGTTGCCATACTGTACTAAAATTTAACATTAACCAAAACTAAATTTTTGCAAAATTTTTGGCCACACATATGTTCTGAACGGTTTAAGCTAGGGTATTGAAATTTTGGGAGAAGTTAGATACTCAGAAATTGGTAGGAGTCGGCTAACAAAATATTTTTGTCAAGCCCTCTATTTAGGAGCATAAGGGCTCGAAAAGTGAAATTTTGCTATTTTTAAACACCTGTAACTTGAATAGCTGTCCAAATTTTTTTAGAGGTATACAAAATTCAAAGCTCTTTAATTATATTGCAACATGTGTTAAAGGTTTTTTTTAATTTTAGAGGGTGACGGAGCTACAACCTCCGCAAATTCCAAAACGCCCTATATTTAAATTGATATAACAAGGATTGTTTTAGGTTTATTTTCAATCGAAAAACAGTAAAAGAGAGTTGCTTTCATAGGCTTCACAAAAATACATTTATTTTTAAGCATCTGTAACTTGAACACCTGTTCTAATTTTTATTTTATAAATATACAAAATTCAAAGCTTTATTTCAACATATGTTAAAGATTTTTCTAAAATTTAAAAGGAGTTCTTTAAATTGAAGAAATTGTCTCTTAGTTTTAACCATTTTTGCTTAGATAATAAAAATTTAGGTAAAACTTAAAATTTTGAAGGAGTTTACAATTGATTTCCTAGAACCTAAAAAAATGAAAAGGTGGGTACGGGAGGGAGGTGGGCAGATCCGTCATAAGTTTGCGAAGCAAACATTTAAGAACCTTCCCAATTGAACGTTTACTAGGTCTTAAAAATTAATACTTTTAGGTTTTAATAAAACGGTAACTTATTCACCAGTAAATCTTTTTCCAAAATTAAACGTTAAAATTAAAGCTCCAACATTATATTTCGCACTTGTTGACAGGTTTTTTTGAGAGCATTGGGATTATATTCTAAGTATTTATTGATTTCACTATTATTCATAATTAATAAATTGATGAAATAACTAAACTATAATACCCTTTATTTTTAAACATAATTTTATAAAAATAAATGATAAAACAAGTAAAGAAACAGTCAGTCGGTGCAACCGACTTAGAAATACCCTACACCTATTTGGTTCAAATTTAATGCGAAGTTAATAAGTGATTTTAAAACCATAAAATATTTTATTAGTTTGATCTTAAGACATGGCTAACCAAATTAACTTTATATTACTAAAAAATATTTTCTATTTATCTTATATATTCAAAAATATTACAAATTATTACTAATTTATCTATTTAAATATATTAAAAAACAAAAAACCTTGAAATAAATGAAATATATTTATTTCGATTCAATTACAAAAGTGAAAAAATTTGAATTATTAAATTTTGTGACAAAAAGCTAATCAGAGCATAATATATTTAATAATTCAAATTTTTCAAAATAGCAATTATTTTAAATTGTTAGTTTAAATACCTATTAGAAAAGCTTATAAACTCAAAATATGCTATAAATATATTTCTAAAGTACAATTTTAGAACTTTTCATATAATTCATTTAAATAGAAAAATAAATTTTACATAAATGCAGCAAGTACCTTTGAATATAGCTTAAGTATTGTACACAATGTCTTAATTATATATCACCTTTAGTAATAACTCAATAAAATATATCATCATATGATTAACATTAAAAAAAAGGAATTTAACCGTTTATTTAAAAAAAAAGTTTTATAGTAAAATTATTAGCTTTCAAAACTATAAAAGTGTTAAATAAAAACGGAAATAGGAAAGAACCCTCGCGTATCAAATTTAGGGTTTCTATCTTCTTGAATTTCGATGATAAGCTTTTTAGTTTTGGGATTTCTTAGGAGGCATCTGAACCAGTACTACAATTAAGTCTAAATTTCGGGGACACATAGGAAATAGGAAATATATTCTTTTGCTTCGAAATTATACTTGTTTGGCCTTAGATCGATCAAAAGCTTCTAGAATTCGAACTCATTGTCCGACCTCGACCAGAACCAACTCCCATGGTACTTTCATTATTAGTAACCTAGAGTTTAAATTTCATCAAAATAGCGGCATTATTTTTTGAGTTATACTGCTTTTAAGATATATGTTCGTTAGGCTTTGAACTTTTAAAGGTTCCAGAACCCGAAACCATGGTAAGATTTCGCCCATATGTAGTCCCCGTCATACTTTCAATACTAGTTAACCCTTTACACAATTGGAACGTGCTATCTTAATTTTAAGTTAATATTTTTATTAATTTCGATGATGCTTTTAAACCTTGGGGGTACTGAACCACCACTCTGACCCAAAATTAGGAGAACGCGCAGGAAATAGTAAAGAGAACCCATGTACCAAATTTGAAACTTCTAAATTTGTTTCAAGTTACTATCTTTATTAATTTTGAAAATATGGTTTAAGGTCTTCGGAAATGTGTGGCTGGTCCCCAATCCACTACTCCAATTGGTCCCAAATTTCAAGGAAACTAAGGAAATAGAAAGAGACACTCTGATAACAATTTTGGAGGTTCTATCTTTATTGGTTTCGGAACTATGCTCGTTTGGCCTAAATTCGATCAAAAAGTTTTAAGTTCCAAACCCGTTGTACATTACCCACCGAACGCAATCCCCGCCGTAGTTTCATTACCAGTACCCTACACCACAAATTTTATGAAGATAGCGTCATTAGTTGTTGAGTTATTGTAATTTTTTATATATGTTCGTTAGCCCTTAGACTGATTAGAAGGTACAAAATCCGAACACTAGGGGTGATTTCACCCATATGCAATCCGTGCTGTACTTTAAATACAACTTAACCATTGTACAGAAGTGGAAGGTTATATATTAATTTAAAGTTACTATTTTTAGTTATTTCATTTATAAGCTTTTAAACCTTGGAAGGTCTAAGAGGGGTACTGAACCACCTCTCCAATCGATCCCAAATTAGGGGGACACACAAGAAATAGTAAAGAACGCCCTTGTGCCAAATTTAAAGCTTCTACATTTTTTCAAGCTGCTATCTTTATTAATTTTAAAGATATTCTTCAAGGTCTTCAGAAATGTGTGGCTGGTCCCCGATCCACTACTTCAATGGGGCCCAAATTTCAAGGAAACTAAGGAAAAAGACACCGTGATACCAAATTTGAAGGTTCTATCTTCATTGGTTTTGAAATTATGCTCGTTTGGCCTAAATTCGATCAAAAAGTTCTGAGTTCCGAACCCATTGTACATTACCAACCGTACGCAATCACCGCCGTAGTTTCAGTACCGTTACCCTACAACACAAATTTTATGGAGGTAGCGTCATTAGTTGTTGAGTTATCGTGATTTTTTTTTATATGTTCGTTAGCCCTTAGACCGATTAATAGGTCCAGAATACGAACCCATGGGCCGATTTCGTCCATTTGCAATCCCCGCCGTACTTTCAGTTCTAGTAACCTACATTTAAAATTTTATCAAGATAGCTCCATTATTTTTTGAGTTATCGTGCCTACGGACGGACGGACGGACGTGGCTATATCGGTTAAAGAGGTCACGCTGATCACAAATATATATACTTTTTCATATCTAGCTCGCTTCCTTTAGGTGGTTACAAACACCATACCAAAGTTAATATATCCCTTTACCTATTCTATAGGTGTAGGGTATAAAAATAGTCAGTTAGAAACCCTATATAAAAACGTTCGGTTTTTTCATCACTTCTTTATATATATGTTCGTTAGTCCTTGGACTTTTCTAAGATTCCAGAAATCGAACCCATTGTTCGATTTCGCCCATTTGGTATCCCCGCCATACTTTAAATTCTAGTTAACCCTTGTACACAATTGGAACATTGTCATAAATTTAAATTACTATTAATTTCGGTGATAAGCTTTTAAACCTTGGCTGGTCTAGGAGAGGGACCTGAAGAGGTATCAATTGGAGTGGTAATTGATAATAATTTAGGGGAACAAGTAGGAAGTAGTAAAGAACACCTTTGTGCCAAATGTGATGCTTCTACATTCGTTTGAAGTTATTATTTTTATTACCCAATATTCTAATTGGTACCAAATTTCGAGAACACTAGAGGAATAGGAAGAGACACCCTGACACCGAATTTGTTCTATCTTCTTTGGTTTCGAATTTTGCTCGTTTGGCCTTAATTCGATCAAAAAGTTCTAGGATCCGAACCCTAGGCCGATCTCGACCATACGCAATCCCAAATTTCGAGAACACTAGAGGGATAGGAAGAGACACCCTGACACCAAATTTGTTCTATCTTCTTTGGTTTCGAATTTAGCTCGTTTGGCCTAAATTCGATCAAAAATGTGCAGAATCCGCATCCATTGGCCGATTTCGCCCACATGCAACGCTCACCGTACTTTAAGTCCTAGTAACGTACAGTTAAAATTTCATTAAGATAGATCCATTAGTTTTTGAGTTATCGTGTCTATGGACGGACCAACATGGCTATATCGACTCAGGAGGTCACGCTGATCACAAATATATATACTTTTCCATATCTAGCTCGCTTCCTTTAGGTGGTTACAAACACCATATCAAAGTTAATATACCCGTAGGTTATAAAAATAGCTTACAATTAAGATAGAACGTTTCAATTGTTTACAAGGGTTCACTAGTATTGAAAGAACGGCGCGGACTGCATATGGACAAACCGTACCATGGTTTCAGGTTCTGGAACCTATGAAAGTTCAAGGGCTAACGAACATATATCTTAAAAGACGTATAACTCAAAAAATAATGCCGCTATTGTGATGAAATTTAAACTCTAGGTTACTAGTAATGAAAGTAACATGGGTATTGGTTTTAGTCGAGTGGAGTTCGGACAAAGTGGATTATAGAAGCTTTTGATCGCATTGAGGCCAATCGAGTATAATTTCCAAACCAAAGAGGCGAGAACCTTATATTTGGGGCACATGTGTTTTTATACCCTACACCTATAGAATAGGTAAAGGGGTATATTAACTTTGGTATGGTGTTTGTAACCACCTAAAGGAAGCGAGCTAGATATGGAAAAGTATATATATTTGTGATCAGCGTGACCGCCTGAGTCGATATAGCCATGTCCGTCCGTCCGTAGGCACGATAACTCAAAAAATAATGGAGCTATCTTGATGAAATTTTAACTGTAGATTACTAGGACTGAAAGTACGGCGGGGATTGCATATGGGCGAAATCGGCCCATGGGTTCGGATTCTGGACCTTTTAATCGATCGAAGGGCTAACGAACATAAATAAAAAATCACGATAACTCAACAACTAATGACGCTATCTTCATCAAATTTGTGCTGTAGGTTACTAGTAATGAAACTACTTCGGGGATTGCGTAAGGTCGGGATTGAACCATGGGTTCGGAACCTAGAACTTTTTGATCGAATTTAGGCCAAACGAGCATAATTCCGAAACCAATGAAGATAGAACCTCCAAATTTGGTATCAGGGTGTCCCTTTCTATTTCCTAAGTGTCTTGGGAATTTGGGTCCCATTGGAGTACTGGGTCGGGGACCAGCCACACATTTCCGAAGACCTTAAAGCATATCTTTAAAATTAATAAAAATAACAACTTGAAAAAATGTAGAAGCTTCCAATTTGCCACAAGGGTGTTCTTTACTATCTCTTGCGTGTTCCCTTAATTTTGGGATCAATTGGAGAGGTGGTTCAGTACCCCTCGTAGACCTCCCAAGTTTTAAAAGCTTATAATCGAAATTACTAAAAATAGTTACTTCAAATTAAGATAGACCGTTCAAATAGTGTACAAGGGTTAACTAGTACTATAAGTAAAGCGCGGGCTGTATAAGGGCGAAATCAGCCCATGGGTTCGGATTCTGGACCTTTAAGTCGGTGTCAGGGATAACGAACATATATTAAAAATCACGATAACTCAACAACTAATGAGGCTATCTTCATGAAATTTGTGCTGTAGGTTATTGGTAATGAAACTACGGCGGTGATTACGTACGGTGAGGATTGGACAATGGGTTCGGAACTGAGAACTTTTTGATCGAATTTAGGCCAAACTAACGTAATTCCGAAACCAATGAAGATATAACCTCCAACCTTTGGTATCAGGGTGTCCCTTCCTATTGCGTAAGTGTCTTTGAAATTTGGGCCCCATTGGACTAGTGGGTCGGGGACCAGTCACTCAGTTCCGAGGACCTTAAAGCATATTTTCGAAATTAATAAAAATAGTAACTTGAAACAAATGTAGAAGCTTCAAATTTGGCCCAGGGTGTTCTTTACTATTTTTTCCGTGCCCCCCTAATTTGGGATCATTTAAACTGGTGGTTCAGGACCTCTCTTAGACCCCCCAAATGTGTAAAAGCTTATCATCGAAATTAATAAAACTAGTAAATTAAAATTAAGATAGAACGTTCCAATTGTATACAAGGGTTAACTAGTATTGATAGTATGACGGGACTGCATATGGGTGAAATCGTACCATGGTTGCGGGTTCTGGAACCCTTGACAAGTTCAAGGACTAAAAAACATATATCTTTAAAACACCATAACTCAAAAAATAATGCCGGTATTTTGATGAAATTTAAACTCTAGGTTACTAGTAATGAAAGTACCATGGGAATTGGTTCTGGTCGAGTTTAATTTCAAAGCCAAAGAATATATTTCCTATGTCCTATGTGTCTCCGAAATCTAGACTTAATTGTAGTGGTTCAGCTATGTTCAAAGGTACTTGCTGCATTTATGTAAAATTTATTTGAATATTTAAATGAATTATATGAAAAAGTCTAAATTTGTAATTGTATTTTAGAAATACATTTATTGCATATTTTGCGTTTATAAACTTTTCTATTAGGTATATAAACTAACCATTTAAAATAATTGCAATTTTGAAAAATTTGGATTATTAAATATATTATGCTTTGATTATCTTTTTATCACAAAATTTAATAATTCAAATTTTTTCATTTAATAATTGAATTGGAATAAATATATTTTCATTTGTTTCAAGTTTGTTTGTTGTTTAATATTTTTAAATAGATAAATTAGTAAGAATTTGCAATATTTTTTAATAGATAGTGTAATTAGAAAATGTTTTTAGTATTATAAAGTTAATTTGGTTAGCTATGTCTTACGATCAAATTAATTACAGATTTTATGGTGTTAAAATGACTTATGGATATGTCCTTACCAACCAAATAGGTGTAGGGTATTTCTAAGTCGGTTGCACCGACTGACTGTTTCTTTACTTGTTTCTTATTTGTTTTGTATACGTGAAATTTTGTATGAATTGGGTATTTCGACTGGCTGTTTCCTTACTTGTTTTTATGTTCGTTAGACTTATAGCTATTAAAAGGTCCAGAATCCGAACCCATTGGCCGATTTCACCCATATGCAATCCCCGCCATATTTTAAGTCCTAGTAATCTACAGTTAAAATTTCATCTTGATGGCTCCATTAGTTTCACTGATCATAATCATTATACCAAGTTAATATACCCTCTTCCTATTTCACAGGTGTACGGTATAAAAACAAGAATATCGCGAAAAGCGTGTGATTACTATAATATTAAATTGTTCTATTTTTCTGCTTGATATCTTTTCTTGTTGTTGATATAAATGACCACATGGTATCAGATTCTAAAGAAAAAATAAACTTATTTTGCAAACTGTTCGCTTCTAATTCATCACTGCCTCAGTTGACTCTAAAACCGCCTTGAAATCTGGATGCAAATAATTCAGCCGGTCCGTACTGTAGAACAACTAAAGTTCTTCAAGACATATATCCCTCCGTTTAAAAACCTCAGCGCAATCTTTTCCATCTTTAACTTTGGGTATTTATCATACCTAATTGAAGGTTGCATGTGTTTTTCCAACTCATAAAAAAGGCGATGGAAGTGATCCCCCTAACTACTGACTTATCGACCCTTTCCCAAGTAATGGAAAAAGGTATAAACCAGAAGCTTTTAAAATATCTAAATTGCAAAGGTTTGCATCATGATCGACAAAACAGATTCAAAGCACGTCATCCAACTGATAATCTCATGACCTACCTGTTTAAGAAGCTTTATATCAGCCTTTACCATCTTAGTAAGGCTGATGTTGTAGCTTTGGTATTTGGTATGTATTTTTTTAAATTTTTAAATTTTTGTTCTTAATATATAAAGTATTATAAATTCATATTACGAACATACTTTATGTGTTCAAAATAAATCCAAAAAACATTTTCTAACTTTGCTGACATTTGTTAGTAGATAAATTTCTCTTTGTGGGGGGATATATTAGTTATATACCTATAAACAAAAACTTAAGGATATTTATATGTTATGATATTTATTGAAATACTAACAGATTTACCCGGCGTAGCCCGGGAGCGTGCAAATTGTAAAAAAGCAAATTTCTGCCAAAATTTCGAAGTACAGTTTTGGTTATACAGAAAGCCTCAAAAAATATTTGTGGAGTTCAGTTAATTGCGGCCCAACATATTTTTATAGGTTTTTTCGTATTTTATAGGTGTTTTCGTGACTTTGCTATAATTTAAAATGGTTCTACCGATTTTCTTCATATTTTGTATATGTGTTCCTCTTTGAAAATGAAGTTCATTTACTAACAGATTGGGAATTTGTTAATCCCTGCTGACCCGACGATTGTTCAAAAAAAAACTTATAAGTAAATTACGTCCAATTTTTGAAAGTAGGTACAACTTCTTTGAATTAGGGGAATGCTTAAAAAAATGTTCTGTCGAGTTCTTTTAACCGATTGCAAAACAACAACTTTAAAAAACAGTTTGCAAAACAGTTTGACAATTATCTGTAATTTTTCTATACGTGGTGCTATATTATTTCTATATTATTTGATATTTATGAAAAGTTTCAAGATAAATTTGTTCAAAAAAATTGCTAGAATAATCCTAAAAAATCGTTTTAAAAAAATTGCTTTATTACATTTTAAAATTAACATATACGAGTACATCACGTGTAATTTCTGTGTTAGCTTTTTTCAATAACATCAACTTAAATTAAAACTCCATTGGGAGGTCAAAAGGATATACTAAATTTGCATTATGTTATTATACAATGTTAACAGTAGTTTACCTGAATTGCCAACTTTTCAAAAAAATTTAGTTGATGGTTAAGAAAAGGTTTAAAAATCTGCTTTTCTTTTGATATTATTATTATTCGGAGCTTTATTTTTATTATTATTAATAATATCTCATTGAGCTTTTGCACTATTTCACAAACTAGAAAAGAGTTAAAAGTAATACTTTTTGAGCAATGTAAGTGCTAATAGCAAATATTTTGATTATTCCTGTAGAACAATATAAATAATATTTGTATATAAAGAATATAAAGCATTAGTACATAGAAAACCCTTTGTAATAAAATGTGAAACTATTGAAAAGCTTACAGAAATTTGCAAAAAAGTCGCTGGGACTGTCCGAAAAGCTGGAGCATTATATACTTTTGATTATAATACTGTTATACCGAAGAGAATCGATAAAAGTATGTTTTTTCCAACCAGAACTTGAAAATGAAATAATCGTGAATAAAAATATAAGCCAAATTGCAAGAAAAACGAATGAAAATATTGCAAGTGATCAACATAAATTAAAAGCATCAAAATGTGGAAATTTTTTCCTTATGGAAAAAATGGTTTGAAACAAGAAAGACCGGTAAAAATAACTCCTCTAGATTATTACAAATATGGAATTAAAGGACGACACTTAAGATTTCAAAAATATGATTACTTGTTTTTTGCCTTGTCGATGTTTGAATATTATCGTATTATATCTTATATTGCAGCTTGAGGCAAAAAAAAATATGGGAAATAAAGGGATGGTGAAAAATGTACATTTTTTTATAAAACTTTGTGAGGAACATAGCAAAATATTGTCTCAAGCTTTAAATGAATCGATTGCCAAAATAAGATGTCTTGAGTTTCCTACATATTTTATCACAATTACTAAAAAAAAAAAAAATAATTGCTCATTCTTCTGAAGAATTTATAAGAAGTGGTTGTCGCACATGTTTATTAAAACGGAAAAGCCAGAATAAATTGGTTAGCAATTCAATCTAATATTACTTTAATTATGGAAAACAATCCTGGATATTCAACCCTGTGAAACTAATGAATCTTAAACTAATGAAAAGCATTTATCGCCAAATATATGTTAAAAAATTAACCAACTAATCTTAATATTGGGACATTTGTTTTTCATCAGTAAATTTTAATTGTTTACTTTTTCGATTTTTCGAAGATTTACTTTTTGTTATAATCATATTCAGTTTATCACTAACTGATTTTAAGTTCAATTTATTAATATCCTTGTAAACAAATTATTGAAATTTATATTATTATTTAGGTTCTTAAAGCAGTATTATTATCAACGTTATTTATATGACTTAAATTTAAGCCATCCCAGTGGTTCAAAAGTATATATAGCGCAAAACCAACTTATTTTATTCCTTTTCATATCGGAAAAATTTTTCGTGTTTTAAGGGTTTTTGCTTTCCCCATCGAAAATTAAAAAATTATTATCACTTGACTTATATAATTTATTGCAATTAGCATATTATGATGTTATGTCATTTGCGCCATTTCTACTTTTTTGATTTAATAAATTTTTAATAGCAACAAATAAAAATTATGTTTATCTATATTAATTCAATATAAACATAAAATAAGTGATGAAAAAAATCCAAGGGTTTTTAAAAAAGCACATTTTCAAAATTATATTGTATTACATGCTGAGTATAAATTTGGAAATATTTACTTGCAAACAGTTACTGCTTACTTAGAAAATTTTTATTTTAAAGTTGTTATAGCCCTTCAATGGGGAAGGTTGCCAAAATTCTCAAATATCTAACTTCATCTAACCCCCACCCCCTCCATTTTTTTAGGTTCTAGGAATTATATTGTGAATTTCACAAAAATTTGGAATTTTACTTAGAATTTACTATTTAAGCAAAAATGGGTAAAACTGAGAGACAATTTCTCCAATTTAAGAAACCGCTTTTAAATTTAAGAAAAACCTTTAACATATGTTAAAATATAATATTGGACCTTTAAATTTTGTATATTAATAAAAAACAAATTGGACAGGTATTCAAGTTACAGGTGCTTAAAAATAGCAAAATTTAAATTTTCGATCCCTTATAGCTCCAAAATAGGGGGCTACAGAAAAAAATTCTTCTACGAAATTATTTTCTTTGCAAAAACTACCCATGTTTAAAATTTCTTTACTCTATTTTAAACGGTGTAAAAGTTTTTGTAAACATACGGACGGACGGACAGAGCGAAGCTATATAGGCACATTTTTACAAAACTTACAAAGAGCATCATCAAAAATTTAAAAAAATTAAAAAAAAAGTGCTCAACGTTCTTAACAGAAAATAAAAATAATAGAAATGTATGAATAACCGTACTAAAAATTCTAATATGTAATACTCTACAGCGACCAAATAAAATTGATAGTTATACGAACCCCCACAAAACTTTTTAACTACTAAGATATTACTACTTTCATTCCTTTCGAGTTTTAGAAACATAAGAAAACAGTACATAACTGTTTTGTATTAAATTTCAAGTTGCTATTTTTATCAATTTCGAAGTTGTTAATTAATTCTTCGGATAAGTATCACCACTTCAATTTATTTAAAAATTCAAGAACATTGTGGAAAAGTATATATATATTTGTGATCAATGTCACTTCTTGAGTTAATTTTGCGATATCTGTCCCTAGGCACAATCATTGAAAAACTAATGGAACTATCTTGATAAAATTTTAACTGTAGGTTTCCTATTAATGAAAGTACGGCATATGGGCGAGATCGGCCCATGTGTTCGGATTGAGGAACTTTTGACCAGTTTAAGAGCTAACAAACACATATCTAAAGTCACGATAACTCAAGAACTAATGACGCTATCTTGATGAAATTTATACTGTAGATTACTATTAAGTATGACACGGATTGCATACGGTCGAGATCGAACCAGAATTGAGGCCAAACGAGTATAATTCCGAACCCAAAGAAGATAAAACATCCAAATTTGTTAAAAAAATGTTCTTCCTATTTCCTTACAGCCCATGAAATTTGATTCCGAAGACTTTAAAGTATATCATCAAAATTAAAAAAGATAGTAACTTCAAACAAATGAAGAAGTTTCAAATTTTATACAAGTTGTTCTATACTATTTTGAGCGTGCCCCCGAAATTCTGGGCTAAAAGTTAAATAAATACATATGCTTAAAAAAGTTATTCATCTTTAAATCAAAACGAGGAAGAGTGTAGTAGGGTAGACTATGTGAACTCTGGGATACCCCTATGACCGTTATATCATCCCGTTAATTACTTTTGGCAAAATTTCAAACATACAGCTTTAATAAGTGTAGTGTAATGCTCATATAAAATAACGAGTTGTATGGCAACTACTCGAACCCTCTGCAGTAGACCAACCAAATTTTGCTGTAATTTTGGCCATTACACTAAACTATTTTTGGCAAAATTTCTGGCACCCAGCTTTAATAGGTGTAGTGCAATGTTCATATAAACGAAGGAGTTGTATGGCAGCTACTCGAACCCTCTACGGTAGCCCAACCAAATTTTGCAGAAATTTTGGCCATAAAACTAAACTACTTTTGGCAAAATTTCAGATACGCAACTGTAATAGGTACAGAGTAATTCTCATATAAAAAAATAAGTTGTATGGCAACTACTCGAACCCACTGCAGTTGACCAACCAAATTTTGTAGAAACTTTAGCCATAAAATTAAACTACTTTTGGCAAAATTTCAGACACGCAATTGTAACAGGTACAGAGTAATTCTCATATAGAAAAAGAAGTTGTGCGGCAGCTACCCGAACCCATGGACCAAAATGGATGGATTTAAATAGCGATGACGGTTATTACAAAAAACGGATTTGCGAAAATTTCAAGATCCAGCTCCTTTAGTTTTTGAGTTATCGTGTGAGCAGACGGACAGACGGACGGACGGACGGACGGATATACATAGCTAAATCAATTTATTTGTCGATTCTTATCCTCTTTTTCTGCGTCACAAACGTAATGGCTAATTTATTATACCCTTTGACTATATGTAATACGGGTACAAACATTCGAGTGAAATTATAGCAGAAGTAAAGTAAGAACTGTGAAGAGAAAATTTTTTTTTTGAGAATTGAAAATAGAATAATAATTAGAAATTAATAGTTTTATCTAAAATTTTTAGTTTTTTATCTTCTTTTTTCAACAATTGTTCCTAATCCTTATATATGTTAATTAAATTTCTTGTTGCCCTTTTCAATAACAGTTCTATAGCAGTTCATAATGCATATCTACAAACACGATTGATTTTTATTTATTTATTCATAAACAGCCCCCTACCACATACAATGTGATAAGTAAGTGATTCAGCCTTTCCTTTTCGGGTGTGGCAGCGAATTATATTTTTTTGTATTATCATTTTTATTACCCGAGACACTCCGGTTGAAAGGCCGGATGAAAATATAATTTCCCAAAATAGCATTTGTTATCTGGTAGCCATCTGCACAAATGTATTCCATTTCGAAGACGAATTGAATACATATTAATTTGTATTCTAATTCCACACATTCATTTAAAAAGCTTTGAATATGAATTACATTCAAACCTAAACGAATGTGTGTTATATTCGTTTCGTTTGTTTCAAATTGGAATGAATTAAAGCTTTTTTTTCAAATGTTTGAATGTTTTGAACTTTACAATTAGAATACTACGAATATCTGTGAAATATTCGAAATAATCGGTGTATTTCGTGCAATTTATTGAATAAAGCAAGCCAAAAATAAAACCAAGAAATAAAAGCTTTATTGCTACATTGCAAAGTAAAAAATAATAAAATGATCGTTAGCGATGACGTATTTGTTTAGGTAGTTGTGAAAATGTGTAAATTAAAGTGTTTCATCTTATTGTAAGAGATAATCTTTGATTTTAATTAATTTTAAAAGCGCGTTTAAGATAATATAATTGAATTAGATATACTAGAAATTGAGCAGTGTTAAAATTAAAGGTATAAATTTAAAATATTGGTTAAAATTTAATTTAAAATAAGTTCTATGTACCTATATTGTTTAATAATAAAATATATATGTTTAATAAATTGAAATGAAAACAAATGATATTTCGTCATTTCGTGGAGAAGAAGTTGATGAATTATTTAAAAACATTTACAATAAAAATTTAATTAAAATAATACAATCTATTAAAATAAAGTGTTTTTTCCTTGTTAATATTTAACCTCAACATTTTATTGGGTAAATGTAATAAACCATAAAAAAAAAATGTGTATTAGGTAGTTGGAAATTAGTAATTATTTTAGTATTTTTTTAAAAGTTTTTTTATTTAAGTTACTAAAAACCCAAGTAATTAAATAAGTAGAATAACATTTATTTTCACAGTAAACGGAAGATTTTTTAAGCCTTAAAAAAATTGCAATACATAATATACCTAGTATGTTTTACCTGATTTTTTACCTTTTCCTCAATAAATTTTTAATATATATTACATATTTATTACATAATATAGCCTATTTCATAATACAAATCAAAAATAATTTCTTCGTAATATGAATTCTTTAATCTTACATTTATTCTGCATGTAAGATAAAAATTTATATTCTAAATACTCGCTATATAAATGCGAATAATAATCACATTCCATATTCATTGTATTCAAAATAAATGAATACACATTCCATTCCAAAATTGTTTTGTTCTGTTTCATTCTATTCTAATCAGAATATTATGTTATGTTCTATTCGTTTTGAAAGCTTTCAAAACAAAATATTCACTGTTTTACAAAATATAGAAGTTTTGAAAGAGCTTTTGAATACATTCGTGCAGATGTCTATTATCTGGATTCAGATTTGAATTTCATTATCTATTTTATTATTAAATAGAATGAAAGAAGGAGGCTATACAATTGCCTCGTTGGTTCATATTGTTATAATTTAGTTTAATATTGGCAAGCTCTTATTCTCATATTAAAAAAGAAGTTGTTTAGCTGATACTTGGACACACTTCACTAAACCAGCCAAATTTTGTACATATAAATTATTTTTGGAAAAATTTAAAATACCCATAAAAAGAAAGTAGTACGGCAGCTACTTGAACCAGTTGAGCAAACTAGCTAAATTTCAATAGCGATGACCGCTATTATATAAAAAACAATTTGTGAAAATTTTAGAATCCTAGTTCCTTATTTTTTGAGGTATCGTGCAGATAGACGGGCGACATAAATAGCTAGATCGATATAATTTTCGCTTCCGATTTTCGATTTATACCCTTAAGTCTATATCTACACTCCCTCACAAACGTAATAGCAAATTTATTATATATTTAATCTATAGTCATATAGTCAAATCATTATGTCAATTTTTTTTTTAAATTTACACTTTCAAAATAAAATACAGGTCTTTTTCAACAAAATATTTTTCAAAGGTTTAAAAAATTTTACTGTGAATGAAAAAAATTTCGAAATATGTTTCATTTAAAACTAATTTTTATAAAATTTATAATATTATATTAAAATTATAAAATACGACTTAATATTATCCTCTATTTTATTTCTCGTAACAAGAAATTATTTTAAATCTATATATTAGTTATTTACTTATGTACATAAATTCATAATTATTTACCTAATTATTATTATGTACCAAAATAGAAAAAGCGTTTTTGGGTACTTTGATTTTTATACTTAAAAAAGGTTTATACCTCTATAGGTATATTAACTTTCCCTGAAATCGGACTATGGGTTTGCATCCTAGATGCTTTTGATCGAACCAAGGGAAAACTGTCTTAACCAGAACATCTTCGAGATTAGAAAGATAGAAACTTTAAATTAGATAAATGATTGTTATGTTCCATTATGTTCCTAAAACTGGAAATTAATTTAATTTGGGAATTTATCTTTCACACACCTCCCAAGATCTATGAAGCATATTTTCGAAATTTATAACTTGAAATTAAGTACAAGTTTGTTCAGTCCTGTTTCTTTTATCTATTTGATTTTTGAAATAAATTGGAGTGGTGATTTGGGTACCTATCACACGCTTCCCAAGAGGTAATAAGCAACCCATAAATGATAAAAATAGCACCTTGAAATTCGGCCCAATGGAGTTTTCTTCTATCTTTTATTTATATTTCTGGAATTACAGAGGAATGAAAGTAGTGATTCGGATTGCTGCCACATGTCCCCTATGACCTAACCAGCATATCTGCGGAATTAATGGAACTTAAAAATTTAGTACAAGATTTGCTTTGTCGTGTTTGCTTAATATTCCTGAGATGAGTTAAAGAGTGGTTTCGGGGGACTGTCAATTTAATTTGTCAAGTGTAGAGTATTACTTAGTTGGTTACATCGACTTACCGTTTCTACTTGTCTTGTTATTTCTATAGTTTAATATAGAAATAATCTAGTAAAGCAATAGCGAAAAAAGGTAAGCGAATTAAATCTAGATCTACCTATATGTACCTATATGTTTTATATGTATAAGTGAATTAATTTAAATAAATTTTTATCCTTATTTTCAATACACTCTAAAGGTAAAGAATTACTGGTATAATTGTATAAAATTATGTAGGTATAAAGTTTTATGAAAATCACCACTCATTAAAATAGGTTTACCTCCGTTAATTCTTTTCTATTTGCATTCATACAAATATTTATGAATGTATCAATTAATTTTAAAAATAAAACTGAAAATTTTCTGTTTAATAATTAAATATTAAAGTTTTTTCATCTAGTAATAAAGTAGAAGTGATATCGCTATATGCTAATACAATGCATATCTGCATAATGCAGAAATTATGATTAATTTAATTTATGAATAATTGCATTTTGAATAAAGGCATTTCCACAACCTGCGTAAGAAGTCGAACAAAAAATATTGCTACCAGAATTGAGTTTCCTGTTAGATTTTATCGATAACATTATGTTGTTCAACATTAGCGAAATATATGAATTTCTTCATATAATAGTGCTTGTGCTAAAGAACTGAAATTTCTATATTGAAATTAAGGATTTGTTTATATGCAAAATACATAATTTGAATGGCCGTGAAATAACTTTATCGTTTGAACGCATTCTCTCCGTTCACATTTTACTTCGTCCATTCCACACATACTTCTGAACTTCGGTGGGAGGTTCGGTATACAATAAATTATTAATAATAACTTTGTACGTATAAGATTACTTGCTCTGCATTTTCCTGTCTTAAGTAAACCAAATGACAACCAGGTGCATCACAATCACGACGAATGCATTTGGCAATGCATATTATATATTCGAATATACGCAAAACAGCATCTTTTATAACCTTTATGCACATAATTATAATAATATTTTAAAACAGTTTTTAAAACCATTAAAACTCTTAAAAGTCGTTAAAACCAAATCATTCAAATGAGAACCATTCTAAAAATGCAAAATACACAAAAAAAAAGTAATAGTTGCTGTTTTTCTTGATTTGAGAAGGGCATTTGAAACAATTAGTAGGAATATTTTACTCTCCAAACTTCAGAGTTATGGTGTAAGGGGTAATAAATTAAAATGGTTTTCATCATATCTTACAAAAAGATATCAAAGGACTAAAGTTAATAGGGTAGTCTCTCAATCAATAGTAAAACTGGTTGTACCACAAGGTTCGGTGCTGGGCGTTTTACTTTTTATAATATATATTAACGACATGGAAATGTGGGTAACTTTATTTAAGCTTCTGCTTTTCGTTGATGATGCTGGAAGTTCCGTGGAAGAATGCATAGAAAGTATAAATTTTGATTTAAATAAACTTAATTATTGGTTTGATATTAATAAGTTAAAACTAAATGTAGAAAAAACTAAATGTATGTTTATTAACTGTGAAACAAATGATAATATTAAAATTGGTAATCAAATAGTAGAGAAAATACTTAAAATTAATATTTAGGCATAATTATAGATAGGAAATTAAAATTTAAACATCATATAAACTATATTTGTAAAAAGCTAGCTAAAAAAATTTATTTTTTATCGCAAATTCGAAATCAATTAAAGTTTCAAAGTGCAATTCATATTTATAATACTACTATAATTAAGCCTCATTTTGAGTATTGTTCAACAGTAATATTTATGTTCAAAAAATGCAGATAAAGATAGGTTACAGAAATTACAAAATAAAGCCATGAGAATAATACTTAAAGTAAATAGATACACATCAATTAATTAAATGTTGAGATCTTTAAAATGGTAAAGTGTTAAACAAACAATTATATTGAATGTATTAGTAACAGTATATAAAATGAAAAATAATGCATATCCAAATTATTTATGTAGTAGATTAACATATTGTAATTATATTCATAATTATAATTTAAGAAATGCACAAAATTTTAGATTAGAAATGTTTAGGATGAAAGAACTAAGAATTTATTAATGTATAATGGGCTAAAAATGTTTAATGAATTGCCAATCGAAATTAAAAATATAAACAATATTAATAGATTTAAAAAAAAGGTTACAGAATATGTAAAAATTAATTTTTAATTAGATGTAAATAACTAACTATATATATTAATTTTAAGAAACTGAATTATATTATGTAAATGGAATATTAACAAAATAAATGAAATGAAAATAAATAAAAAAGATTAAGGTTAAGAACACCGTTAGGACCCTGTATCATATGTTTTTTCACTAAGTCAAATCATGTAACTTTTGATTAAAATTATAATGAGGAATTTTCGCTATAAATATTTTACGTAATGTTCTAGAATTTTATCAAATTTCTAAACATATAGATGTCTGTACATGTAATTTTCGAAGTTGAGTAGCCAAAACTTGAGTTAATGGTCCTCGTCATTTTATGTAATACAATTTTTCTACTCAATTAAGAAAACTTTACATTTTTCTAAACATTTTTAATACGATTAGAACTATATAACAGTGTAATGTATTATGTGTTTTATTTAAAAACATTTTATGAATTAAATTATCCATAATTCATAGATCATTCTTATATAACATAGATATTCTTCACTAACAATTAGTACAAATCTAAACCTATGTACGTTCTATGTACGATACGATTCTGATATCTTTTATTTAGGTATATTTTTCTAGTTGATTGTTTTAGTTTTTGTTAAATTTTTTAACTTTAATTTTGTAAGTTTTAGTAGACAAATAATCTAAATTAAAAAATTTATTAATAAAAGAAATGATTATATTGGGTCGAATTAAATAATCTACGTTATATACTCTCTTCTATACTAAAAAATTTGCACTACTTGAATGTATTAGCACTTTTTTCCAAAACATACTAAATGACTGAAATCAAAGCCTTTATGTCTAACAACTCTTTTAATTTTTCTAACTACATGCTGAACTTCATGTGTATTTCTTATATCATGGTCTCCAAGATGAACAGTTATTCGGGCTACATCATACGCGGTCATTCTGCAAAAACAAAAATGTATGCATATAAAAATTATAAAAAAAATTTTTAAATTATAAGTTTTAAAATTATATACATAATGCCAATAAAAAACACTAAACTTACTGAGAAACACAATGTGCTGCTGTTAAAATATGAGCATTATCAATAATTGAACCTCCACAAAATTGTCTGCCATTATTGAACATTACCACAATCCAAGGCCATTCATTTGGACTAGCATTTTGGCCACCAACAATTCTTTCTTGATCATTTAGTCTACCATTTTTAGTACCACATGAGGTAATTGTAGCTATTGGTTCATCTTCGTAGGAAATTTCATTTGATGATGGTAGAAATGTAGGTTTAGTTGGGAAATAAGAAGGTGGATGTGTTGGAATCGGTGGTGGCCAAGGAAAACGGGTTGTTGTTGATGGCTTTGTCGTTGTTGTCCACATTCTTGTTGTAGTAAGCCATGAAACTTTTTTTGTTGTTGTTTGCCATGAGGGTCTAATGGAAGAGGTATGTAAAGGCACTTTTGTGGTGGCCGTCTGCCAAGGATCTTTAACGGTTGAAGTTTGCCATGTGTTTTTTGTAGTTTGCCAAGCAGATCCAGTTGTCCGATCTATTAAAAATGGTGGGTGAGTTGGAGCTGCATGATTTGGTGGATGAGTTGGTATTGGTGGTGGCCATTGCAAATACACTAGATGTAAATATTTTTAACATCAATTTGATGAAATGAATCAATAAAAATTTTAAATAAAAATATTCAAAAAAAGAAAAAAATTTGTCTTACCAGGTTTAAGTTTTGACTTTGTAGAAACTCCGAAAGGTAACAAAGGATGTAATATCTTTCAAACACATTTAAATTATTTGAATTTTATTTATATTAAAAAAGAAAAATTACCGGTTCTTTAGGATACACTTCGATATGATTTGAATCCTCATAAATATTATTGTAGCTTTGTTGTTCAATTTGTTGTGATAAATCTAAATTTTCGAATTCTGTAAAACATATGCCTAAAACCTGTTGTCCTTTTGAATTTAAATAAGAACATTGCACAAAGCGGGATAGAAACCATGAATTAGAAATATTTCTATGAGAGTGTTTAACATACTCATAACATGTTTGGTAGGATATGCAGCGTCCAATTAAACCGGAGGTAGTTAAACATTGTGTATCTTCAGGTAGTGGGTATAACCACTCTCGTTGTCCTAGTAATATATCTCGACCATTTTGTTTCTGTATTAAATTTTGATTATCTGAAATAAAGTTAAAAGTATTAAACAAATAAGAACAAATTTATTTTTTGCACACATTAAATTGAGATTTAAAAATAATAGATAACATTTTAATATTTATAGTTCATAATGCAAAACATAGTATATATAGTACAGTATAAGAAACTCGAGTATCACATAAGATTTAACTAATTTCGTTAGTGGCGTTGGCGGCGAAAAAATATTTTTAGGCGGTAGAAAACCATTTTTTTTTTTAAATTGTAGAAAAAAATAATCTCGTTGCTTTGAGAAAAAACTTTTGTTAAAATAAGCAACCACTAGATAGCTTAAAATAACGAATCATCAATTAAAAAATTCCCAATAATATATTGTATGCCTATTAATAATAATAATATAATTGGCTGGGTGGCACAGGGGTTAGAAAGCCGACCTTTCATGCGAGAACCCCCGGGTTCGAATTCCAGTGAAAGTGAAAAAAAACTTTTATCTGGTTTTCAACTCGTTCCAGCTACCATTCACCTTTGGGTTAAATTAATGGCTTAATTATTAAATTAATAATTATATATCTTTAATAAAAAATGCATAAATCTAACAATGTAAACAAATACAAAATATAAACAAATAATTCGATTAAATAATATAACTCACTGATATAGAATACAATATAACTCAAATTCAAAATTATTACAATATAAACAAAATAGAACTGTATTTATTAAAAATCTAAGACATTTCTACATTCTATAAGGCGTAGTAGATTTAGACGTAGATTTTCGTATCGCGACATCCATAAATATACATGGCAGTCTCCAGATGGATCGACGCGAAATCAAATTGATCATATCCTGATAAGTAGAATATGTCACAATTCCCTACAAGATGTCAGAGCTTGTAGAGGCGCTGATATTTACAGCGACCATAACCTACTACTAGGAGAAATTAGATTACGCCCAGCTGCGATTCGTCAACGTCATAATCGTAGAACTAAATATGATGTTTCAAAACTTCAAGATTCGGGTAAGATGGAGGAATATAAAGAATTAGTTAACAATATTCTGCACAACATGGATGAACCGAGCACCTGGAACAATATTGAAAGTGCTTGTAAAACAGCTGCCCAAAGAACCCTTGGCACTCAACAACACCAGAAAAAGCCTTGGGTAGAAGAGGATACGTGGAAGCTAATAGAAAACGTCGTAAGCTTAGACCACAGCTGGTCAAGCTCGATTGCCAGAGGAGAAACAACGACTAAAAGGGGAATATAACAATATCGAACGTCAAATAAAAGTTTCAGCGAGAAAAGATCGGGAGCGTTTTGTGAATACCATCGGCTCAGAGGCGGAAAGAGCTGCATACCGCAACAACCTGCGCGGCATCCACGCTGGTATAAACAAACTTTCGAGAACCAGAGTCGAAGCACCTCCACTTAAAGATTGCAACGGAAATATTCTCACAACAGAGGAAAAACAACTGAAACATTGGAAGGAATTTTTCGAAAACTCTGATGAACTGAGGGGGGAAAGCAGTTTGCCAGTTGAAATCACAGAACGACGCAATCCCAGACGTAATATCTCTACAGCACCACCAAGCAGAGAGGAAATCGCAAATGAATTAAATTGCAAAATTAAAGATCAACAAATCTCCGGGCCCTGATAATTTACCAGCAGAGCTGTTGAAAAGCGGTCCCGAGGTACTAACCACATCCGTGGTTCCAATTATCCGGGAAACATGGACAACTGGAAGAATCCCAAGAAGCTGGAAAGAAGGGATCATTGTACCAATTCCAAAAAAAGGCGACCTTAGCAACTGCAGTAACTGGCGAGGAATTACACTTTTAAATTCTGTCGAGAAATTACTGGCATTCATAATTTTGGACCGTATTTCTCCAACCGTCAACAACTTACTGCGTCGCGAGCAAGCGCGATTCAGACCAAAGAGATCTTGTGTTGATCATATAAATACCCTAAGAATCATCATCGAACAGTCGGCTGAATAGCAATCTCCATTGTTCCTTCTCTTCGTCGATTTTGAACGTGCATTCGACACCGTTTCAAGAAATGCCATTTGGGAAGCGCTAAGAGTTCTGGGAATCTCCGATAAGTTAACAGAACTAATAAAAGAACTTTATAGGGATACCGCTTGTACAGTACGATTTAAAGGGAAAACAAGCGCTGACTTTGCAATAAATAACGGAGTTCGTCAAGGTTGCGTACTCTCCCCCATACTGTTTCTGATAGTTTTAGACAGTGTAATCAGAAAAACCGACGCCGAATCATCTGATGGAATACAGTAGCGCCCATTCGAAAAACTAGGTGAACTTGATTACGCTGATGATATTTGCCTCATGTCGCACAGTTTACCATGTATTAGCTCAAAATTAGAAAAATTTATTATTAATGCAAAAATGTTGGATTAAAAATAAACTTTAGCAAAACGAAGCTAATGCGACTAGAAACAAGTATCCAGACACCACTGACAATTGATATTAACAACAAATCTATAGTAATCGACGAGGTTGATGAATTTTGCTACTTGGGAAGCATGATAACAAAGAGCGGTGGCGCGGAGGAGGACATATCGTCTCGGATAAATAAGGCCAGGCGTGCTTATCATAAACTCAGTAACGTTTGGCGCTGTAGAAACGTTAGTAGAAAAACCAAACTAAAAATTTTCAACTCGAGCGTTAAACCAGTTCTACTATACGCTTGCGAAACCTGGAAAGTCACAGAGAACATATCCAGAAAACTACAGACTTTTGTTAACAGGTGTCTGAGGAGAATATGCAGGATATTTTGGCCTAATACAATTTCAAACCAGGATCTTCTAAAACTTACTGCCAGCAAACCAATAGCAACAGAAATCCTATGTAGAAAATGGCGGTGGATAGGCCACACCATGCGGAAGTCGGACGATGATATTGGCAAGCAGGCATTTCAATGAAATACTCAGGGAAAACGAAGACGCAAAAGACCATGCAACACTTGGGTCAGAACGGTCTTAGCAGAGTCCCGGCAGCAGAGTTGGGCAGAAGTCAGGCGAATAGCGCAAGATCGAAATAGATGAAAGGAGTTTGTTTCCGCCCTATGCTCCGATAGGAGTGGCATTTATTGACAATACGTGTATTGTAGAGTTTATAGTTGTATCTGTAATTTTACTTTTACTTGTAATTGTAATCTCTAATTATTATTCGTGTTTTGAAATAAATGTAAAGGAAGAAAAAAAAAAATAAGGCGTAGTACTATCTCATGTTTAAATTGTATGTGGAATTCATTTGATTAGTCAGTTCTAATATATTGATATTGGCTTGCCCAAATATAAAAACAAATGGCGGATTATAGAGTTCAAATTACGGGTTTAAGTGAAATTAGATGGAACGGGAATGGCGAAGTCATCACGGCTAATGGAAATACTTTGTTGTATAGCGTCAAAAAAATAGGTGGAACGGTGTGGGAATAATCTAATATATAAATTAGAAAATATGTTTCTTTGTTTTTCCAGGATTCACGCTAAAACCACTGGTCCGATTGTCACAATATTTTAAAGGAATAATTCTGAGAGCCCGGGGGGTGACAAAGGCTATGTCACATTTTTATAAGTCAATAGGTTGCGGATCCAGAGCCGTTTTAAGCTGTTTCGTTGGATTTGTGTCCAATTTTACAAGGCGATTTTGCATTCAAAAAGAGAAGCTGACACAAATTTTTGTTGAGTTCGGTTAACCCGTTTGGGCACGAGGACCCAATGAAGCTTTTTTAATGTTTTTAATGTAATTTAATGTGGAGTCAAAACGGTTTGACCGATTGATTTGAAATTTTGCACAAATGTTCCTCTTAGCCACCGAAATTAATTGTTTAAATTTGGTTGAAATAAATTAACCCACTTCGGCCTGGCGGGCTTCCAAACAAATTTTGTGTTTCCGATTTGTTTCCAATTTTACAGGATGGTTTCGCAGTCGAAAAGAGAGGCTGAATCAAATTTTGTGTTGAGTTCGGTTAACCCGTTTGGACACGAGGGCACAATGAAGCTTTTCAATGGTTTTGATGTCGAGTCAAAACGCTTTGACCAATTGACTTGAAATTTTGCACAAATGTTCCTCTTAGCTACCGGAATTTGTTGTATACATTTGGTTGGAATAAATCAACCCATTTAGCGGTTTAGCGAGCTTTCAAAAAATTTTGTGTTTCCGATTTGTGTCCAATTTTACAGGTTGATTTTGCAGTCTAAAAGAGAGGCTGCAAAAAGTTTTAGTTAAGTTCGATTAACCCGTTTTCTACGACGACGCCATGAAGTTTTCTATAAATTTTATTTGCTTAGACGATTAAAAGAATTTTATTGAAAATTTTGTATCAGCATTTTAATTAAACCCACAGAGTTAATTTGGTTTTGACCTGTTTGCGCGTTTTGAACAAAGATTCAATGAAATTTTCAAATTTTTAGTATGAACACAAGTTAACCTTTATTCCAAAAGCTCACTTAATTAATAAAAATAATTTTTTTGCTTTCCTTAAATAGTCTCAAATAGTTAAAAGCTAAATGAGATAATATTAATAATAACAAAAATAAAGCTAATACCAAATAGAATATCTTTAAAATTAAAAAACATAGCATTTTCCTTCTCTACATTTTTTCGTAAGTCTTTGTTTTTTATCGAATTTGCAGTTGTTGTTTTTTAAAAATAGATTTCAGTTTTTACTGAACTGTTTTGAAAGCTTTCAAACCAAATGCATTCATTACAAAATTATTATAGAATAGAGTAAATGAAATACAAAATTATTGTAGAATAGAATGAATATGTATTTGATTTATTATGTGTACACGAAAATAGAATATTTATAGTATTTGTATTTATATACCGAGTACACCAAATATAATAAAACAAATTGTAATATGTAGTACATATAACCACTATGTATTATATCAATGAGTAATATGTAGCTTTGTTGTTTTGTCACTGCTTTGTTTGTTTTTTTATCTTCTTTTTGTTATCTTTTTTTCTTTTTATTTTTCATTATATTTAGAGTACTCGGTATACTTGGTGTATTTTAAAAGATTTCTAAAGATGTCTCTAGTATATACTATCGACTATATTTTATTTAAACGTTGGCAATTGAAGTAAACTAATATTCACATAGTATAACGACATAATGGCAAATTTAGTATACCGTTTTGAACTTTAGTCAAACGGGTATAATAATACTTATATGTAAACTAGCTATTAATTGGCACACGTTGCCCTGCCACTCAATGGAGTTTTAATTTATGTTGATGTTATTGATGTTAAAAGTTAACACAAAAATTATACATTAAACAAAAAACAAAAACGGAAAAAGGTTTATTGAACCCGTCAAACATTTCAACCGACCATTGGCGGCACCATCTTCCCGCATAAGGAAATTCACCAGTATACGTGAACCTCACCGAATGGGAAAATACATAACCAAATAGACCACATATGTATTAATAGTAGATGACATTAGATAAGCGACATCAGATTGAAATTGAAGTGCATCAAAAAGAGCCATGACAGGAAACAACAATTAAATCTCCGAAACCTCCAACATCGACACACCAAAAGCAGTATGATAGCCATAATTTGGGAAACAACGAGCAAGACGTAAGTTAGCCAAGCCGTCTATGAGATTGAACTCATATCAAAGAGGCAAGAGGCAAAGAAAAATCTAGAAAGTAAAGCTGTCACCAAGGAGCAATACAAAACGCTAGCAGAGAAAGTAAAACGAGCCTCCAGAAGAAACAAGAGAAAATTGCTTGAAAAGCTAGCCTCAAATGCAGAAACAGCTGCTGGACAAAATGATGCAAGGAAACTCCATCAAATTGTGAACAAGCTCATGAACAAAACGAGCACAGCATCAATTCCCATTAAAGATAAAAATGGCACAGAAATTAGAAACGGTCTTTACGCAAGCATAGGAAGGGCTCACTGATGCCCCGAGAACAAACGAAAAGATGGAGAGAACATTTCCAAGAAACAAGCAACAGGGAAATAAACGAAACGGAAGATATATCACTAGCAGAAAACAATACAAACAATCTGCACATTAGCACTTTCACACCATCTATGACTGAGATCAAAAAGAAGCCATCACCAAGTTGAAAAGAAACAAAGCGGCTGGGTCTGATGGTATTCCGTCAGAAATTCTACAAGCTTGACAAAATACTTCGGCTGAACTTATGAGACCACACATCATAAAGGCATGGGAAAACGAAGAGCTACGTCCATCTTGGAAAAAGGGTACAATAGACAAGCTGCCTAAGAAAGGCAACCTCAAAGATTTGAACAACTGGCGTGGTATCACTTTTCTCAACACAGTGTACAGAATCATAGCAATTATAATACATGGCAGAATCCAAGTAAATATCGAACCAGAGTTACGCGACGAGCAAGCAGGCTTCCGCCCCCACAGGAGCTGTGTAGACCAATCAAATACACTATGAATCATCATATAGCAATCGATCGAATGGCGTACTCCCCTCTAGCTGCTGTGAAAAGAGTTACCATATGGAAAGCATTAAAAGACAAAGGTGTACCATGCAAGATAATTCGGATCATAAGAGAGCTGTATGAAAACTCCGAAGTAGCGGTCACTCACAACGGAAACATCAGTGAGCCCTTCCAAACTAACATCGGCGTCAAACAGGGATATCCACTATCACCATTGCTATTCACAATTGTCCTAGATAGTATAATGTCCGAAGTTTGTAAGCAAAAAAGAGGCATTATATGGAGCTTCACTCGCCACTTAGGAGATCTAGACTATGCAGATGACATAAGAGAACATAATATGCAGAAATTAACATCAGCAAAACTAAGGCGATGAAAATCAACAGCACCAACAACCAACTCATCATGCTGAAAACGCAACCAGTCGAATATGTTAACCAGCATAGTATGTCAACTATCTCGGTAGCATAGTGACCACTGATGGAGGTGCGAAGGCAGATATGAACAACAGACTTAGCAAAGTAAGGGCTTCATTCGGACGGTTGTTCCCGGTATGGAGAAACACCCAAATCTCCAAGAAAACAAAAGTAAGGATCTTCAATGCTTGCGTAAAGACCGTACTAATGTATGGAAGCGAAACATGGATATCAAACAACATCGTCTATGAAGATACAAGTCTTTACTAACCGCTGTCTGACCATAATCTGCAGAATATTCTGGCCTAGGAGAATAAGCAACGAAGACCTATGAAGACTTAAAGGAGAGGAACCCATATTGAGGCAATTAAGAAAGAAGAAATGGCGGTGGATAGGCCACACGCTAAGAAAAAATCAGAGCAACATAAGTCGTATGGCCTTGGAGTGGAGCCCCCAAGGAAGCAGAAGACTCGGGCGTCCAAATAACACCTGGAGGCGCACCATAATGAGCGAGCTCCATCAGTGCAACCTCACTTGGGAGAATGCAAAAACAGCAGCAGGAAACCGGGTGAGATGGAGATGTCAAATGGAAGCCCTATGCTCCCTCGCGAAGTGAAACTACGAAAAAAAAAAAACTTTGTTAATATATCTCCCTTGTTCCGACAAGTACATATATAGTCAGGCTGTTTAACCTATCACAGTGAATAATTAGCAAGTAGAGGTGCCGGCAAAAAAAAAAATAAAAAAGTGATATAGTTACATTTTTTTAATTTATCACTGCTATTCAATTATTATCGTGTGGTATGAAGGAAAGAAGGGCTTGTTTGACTGCCTTATCCAATTTTATTTAAAAATTAATAAAGAAATTCTAAAGATAATGCTCAAATTTAATTTCATATAAGTAATTCCTTTTTATAGTTTTTTAAATAAAACAAAAACTAATACATTTTTATAATAGATTTTTTTTCCTCAGAGAAGTACTTGAAAAAATCTGATAAACCTCTGGTGTGGTCTTTCTATTCACAAAAATACCTGCTTTTCGAACCTACAACTTGAGGTTCCTCAACCGCTAGCGTACTATAATGCTTGAAGAGCTCCTATTTCAGAATTATAGTTAGAAATAGCACTAAGGTACATAGGTTTGAGTATAAGAAAAACAGTTAACATACGAAGGATTTAATTTTTGCCACAATATTTTTAATTTATTATGAAGTTTTACTCAGGAAAAATTTATAGAACAGACAATCAGCCCGTATATTTTGGGGGGTGACTTAAGATGATAAGTTTTCTGTGATATGATGCGAACATAATATAATTATATAATTTTAATTTATCGATTTCTTTATATAAGAAATATGTAAAATATATATATGAAATAGGTAAAACGGTATATTAATTTTTGTATGGTGTTAGTAACTACCGGAAGGTAGCAAGCTAGATATGGAAAATTATATGTATTTGTAATCAACGTTACCTCCTGAGTCGATTTCGCGATATCCTACGGACGGACGGTAACTCAAAAACTAAGGACGCTATCTTGATGAAATTTATACTCTATAGTAATAATAGAACGACGAGGATTGATCAATATTAGCGATATCGAGCCATAGATTCGGATTTTGGAAGATTTCCATCGGTTGAAGTGTTAACGAGCGTTATTAAAAAGCATAACTCAGATAACAATGATGCTATCTTGAAAAAAATTATACAGCAGGGTACTATTAACAATAGTACGTTGAAGAAGGATAATGGACTAGATCAGACCATGGACTCAAATTCTAGGAGTTTTTGATAGAATTGAGGCCAGCGTACGAGCATAATTTCGAAACCAATGAAGATAGAATCTTTAAATTTGGTACAAGGGTGTTTCTCCTATTTTTTCGTGTCCTTGAAATTTAGGACCAATTGGAGTAGTGGTTCGGGTACCACCCACACAACTTCCAACACCTTAGAGCATAACTTCGAAATTATTAAAGCAACTTCAAATAAAATTTGTCTTTACAAAATTTTTTGTGTCTCCGAAATTGCCCGATTTAAGTAGGTAGTGATTCAAATAAATCTCTTACACTTAAGAAGAAGCTTGTTTTTGAAATTAATCGAAGAAAAAACCTCCAAATGTGGTACAAGGCACGTCTTTCTGAAATGTGGGATCAATGGAGTAGTGGTTCGGATATCTCACACGCACCCCAATATCTAACAAGCATATCGTCAAAATTAATAAGGAAAGAAGTTTTATATTTGGTACAGAGTGTTCTGTTTTGTTTCCGTTCCAAATATTGGGGATTAATTGGAGCAGCGGTTCAATTACCTCCCACTCTCTTCCAAAGATCTAGTAAGCTTATCTTCGAAATTAATAACAATAAAAACTTGAAATTTGGTTCAAGAGTGTTCTGTTCAATTTTCCTTCCTATTTAAAACTTTTATATTTTTAAAGGCTAAGAAGGTAATTAAATTTTAATATAAAACATTTTACAAATAAAGAACTAAAATATTTTTTTAATGAACCACTAAATTTCAATGTTTAATTTCTTTAAAAATTTTAATAAGATAAAAATATATAATTATTTATATTTAAAAAACATTTCAAAATATTTTCGCAAAACTTGAATATTTATATTAATTGCTTGATACATCTTTTGAAATATTTTATTTAATGGATATTTAAGATATAGATGTATATTTCTAAAACATAAAACATATATAATACTCAACTTTAGTTAGATTACTGGTAGATATATATGACAGTATGACGAATAAATTATAATAAAAATAAAAATAATATTAATACGAATAATACAAAACAATAATAACAAAAAGAATAATGAAAAAAATAGTAAAAGTAATAATAATAATATTAGCAATAAAAATACTAGTATTAATATAATTTTTTTCATTTCGAAAGTGGTGAAGAAAAGCTTTATGCAGATTTTCAAGGATCTGTACTCCAAAATATTGTGATACTCCTATATATTGTGAAATTAATCCACTCGCGTCGCCTGTTAACACAAGCCTGAAATCGACGTATCAAAGTTGCTGTCCCTCTTCCTGCGTGTTCATTCCTCCATCGTTCTTGCTATTCCTCTAGACTTTGCCATTTTGCGTTTGTGACTTGCTCCTTACTTACGTCTGATGCTCCAAAATATATAGACTTGTGAATTGCCCGCATAACATTAAAAGGTAATGGATTTAAAAAAATCAAATATTATCTAATATGTGTGGTTTCGAGAAAGTTAACTTTTTGTAAGAGTAAAGGAAAAAAGCGAAAGGATAAGAATCTTATCGGATTATAATTTAAGTCAATTCCCAATAAGTAATCTATAATTTGAATACAAACAATATTTCTTCACCCTTACAAAGTAATATTCGAATTTTAAATAATATATTTGATGCATATTTTGAAAATAAACATTTATTAAAATTGTATAAATAAACACACGCATCTGAATCAACTTCATAGCACCATAACAAAAAAATCAATTTCATAATACAATACTAAATGCATAACTTTACTTATTAAAATATCATATTTCAGTTAAAGCTTTTTTATATTTTTTGTATAAACTTTTTTATCTTCCCGATGGAACTAATGTAAAAACTTAAAATAATTTAAAATGTAATTATGCCTAATCGGCATTAATTTTAGTATAAATTTATCTGTAATAAATTAGAACGGTTAGAAAGTGGCACCTAGTGGGAAAAGTATACGCGGTAAAAATTGTAAGAAAATGTGAAATACTGAATCAAAAGCTAAATAAAAATACCGGTATAAAGAATATAAGCATTATCAAGTTCCAGAAAAAAAACACTGCATTAAAGCATTAACAGAGTAAGAAGTTAACACAGATCCTCATACAAGGAGTATTTCGTTCCCAAACGAATCCATGCAAATGTAAGTCAAGATTGATTTTTTTTTTATTTGTTTTCTTGAATAATTTTTGAACAATTTTGATGCGGTAAACTCATATTAAAAATTTGTTTTAAAAAACAGACTTATAAATACTCTACACCTATTTGGTTAAAGTTTAATGAGAAGTCCATAAGTCATTTTAAACTATAAAAGCTTTTATTAGTTTGATCGTAAAGCATAGCTAACCAAATTAACTTTATAATACTAAAAACATTTTCTAATTATTTTGTCAATTCAAAAATATTAAAAATTCTTACTAATTTATTTATTTAAAAATATTAAAAACAAACAAAAAAAACTTAAAACAAGTAAAGAAACAGTCAGTCGGTGCAACCGACTTAGAAATACCCTACACCTATTTGGTTCAAATTTAAAGACATATCCATAAGTCGTTTAAACACCATAAGAGCTGTTATTAATTTGATCGTAAGACATAGCTAACCAAATTAACTTTATAATACTAAAAACATTTTCTAATTACACTATCTATTAAAAGATATTACAAATTCTTACTAATTTATCTATTTAAAAATATTAAAACAAAAAAACTTGAAACAAATGAAAATATATTTATTCCAATTCAATTATTAAATGAAAAAATTTGAATTATTAAATTTTGTGATAAAAAGATAATCAAAGCATAATATATGTATTCAATAATCCAAATTTTTAAAAATTGCAATTATTTTAAATGGTTAGTTTATATACATAATAGAAAAGGTTATAAACGCAAAATATGCAATAAATGTATTTCTAAAATACAATTACAAATTTACACCTTTTCATATAATTCATTTAAATATAAAAATAAATTTTACATAAATGCAGCAAGTACCTTTGAATATAGCTGAACCACTACAATTAAGTCTAGATTTCGGAGACACATAGGACATAGGAAATATATTCTTTGGCTTCGAAATTAAACTCGACCAGAACCAATTCCCATGGTACTTTCATTACTAGTAACCTAGTGTTAAATTTCATCAAAATACCGGCATTATTTTTTGAATTATGTTGTTTTTAAGATATATGTTTGTTAGTCCTTGAACTTTTCAAGAGTTCCAGAACCCGAAATTATGGTAAGATTTCGCCCATATACAGTCCCGTCATACTTTCAATACCAGTTAACCCTTGTACACAATTGGAATGTTCTATCTTAATTTTAAGTTACTAGTTTTATTAATTTCGATGATAAGCTTTTACACATTGGGGGGTCTAAGAGAGATTCTGAACCACCACTCCAATTGATCCCAAATTAGGGGGACACGCAAGAAATAGTAAAGAACACCCTGGGCCAAATTTGAAGCTTCTACATTTGTTTCAAGTTACTATCTTTATTAATTTCGAAAATATGCTTTAAGGTCCTCGGAACTGAGTGGCTGGTCCCCGACCCACTACTCCAATGGGGCCCAAATTTCAAAGACACTTACGCAATAGGAAGGGACACCCTGATACCAAATTTGGAGGTTCTATCTTCATTGGTTTCGGAGTTATGCTCGTTTGGCCTAAATTCGATCAAAAAGTTCTAAGTTCCGAACCCATTGTCCAATCCTCACCGTACGTAATCACCGCCGTAGTTTTATTACCAATAACCTACAGCACAAATTTCATGAAGATAGCCTCATTAGTTGTTGAGTTATCGTGATTTTTTATATATGTTCGTTAGCCCTGACACCGATTAAAAGGTCCGGAATCCGAACCGTTGGGCTGATTTCGCCCTTATATAGTCCGCGCTGTACTTATAGTACTAGTTAACCCTTGTACACAATTTGAACGGTCTATCCTAATTTTAAGTAACTATTTTTAGTAATTTCGATTATAAGCCTTTAAAACTTGGGAGGTCTGAGAGGGGTACAGAACCACCACTCCAATTGATCCTAAATTAGGGGAACACGCAAGAGATAGTAAAGAACACCCTTGTGGCAAATTGGAAGCTTCTACATTTTTTCAAGTTGTTATCTTTATTAATTTTAAAGATATGCTTTAAGGTCTTCGGAAATGTGTGGCTGGTCCCCAATCCACTACTCCAATGGGACCCAAATTCACAAGGCACTTAGGAAATAGGAAGGGACACCCTGATACCAAATTTGGAGATTCTATCTTCATTGGTTTCGGAATTATGCTCGTTTGGCCTAAATTCGATCAAAAAGTTCTAGGTTTCGAACCCCTGGTCCAATCCCGACCTTACGCAATTCCCGAAGTAGTTTCATTACTAGTAACCTACAGCACAAATTTGATGAAGATAGCGTCATTAGTTGTTGAGTTATCGTGATTTTTTATATTTGTTCGTTAGCCCTGAAACCGATTAAAAGGTCCAGAATCCGAACCCATGGGCCGATTTATTTTTTGAGTTATCGCGCCTACGGACGGACGGACGGACGGACGGACATGGCCTTATCAACTCAGGCGGTCACGCTAATCACAAATATATATACTTTTCCATATCTAGCTCGCTTCCTTTAGGTGGTTACAAACACCATACCAAAGTTAATATACCCCTTTACCTATTCTATAGGTGTAGGGTATAAAAATATATTCATAAAATTATAAAATTATATATTAAAACTTTTTATCAAATTCAATAAAATTCATGCACATGCATCAATTATTTCTTTTCAGGATTTTTGTCTGTAGTGCATTTTCTGTTGAATAATTTAGTACCCTTGTTAAATTATTTCAATTTTAAATAATTTTCAAATTTTCTAATTCACTTTTCTAATTCTAAATTTCTTAATTCACTTATTTTTTATTGTTATATATAATTCAATTTAGTTGTATTTTAATTCTTTTAAGTTGAAAAACTCTGGTTTGGTTTAATTTATAGATTTTTAAGAATCCTATTTAGTTTACCTTGAAATAATTTCATCAAGATAGCTCCATTCTTTTTTGAGTTATTGTGGCTACGGACGGAAGAACATGGTTATATCGACTCATGAGGTGACGCTGATCACAAATATATATATTTTGCCATATCTAGCTCGCTTCATTTAGGTGGTTACAAACACCTACCCTAGTTAATATACCCTTTTCCTATTTCATAAGTGCAAGGTATGAAAAAAGATGTAAATAATTGATCTAGATAAAGACATTATATAATTAATTAGATTAAAATCCATTTAAAAATTGATCCATTTAAAATTTTAAAATCCATTTAAAAAAATTTTAAAATTTTTTTCCTAGTTTAGCATTAATAGATTATAGATAGTATTACATCTTGTAAAGAATTTTAGAAATGGGTAGCTTCCAAGATTAGAGATTCTTCGAGGTAAAATCCTAAGGTGGGGGGAGTAATATCCAAATATTAATGTTACATAAACTGTTTGAATATATTAACATATTTTCTTTTAGGAATGCATTATAATGGTGAAGTAGCAGTTGACTTACAACACACTTGTGAACTATTTGCTAAATTCTTCCAGACGGTTTTTGATACATCCTCTCCTTTGGGTACAACAAATAATGATTATAAATATCATTTAAATTCGATTATTGATTTGGGGTTAATTCAAATTTCCTCTGATGATGTAATTTCTAAAATAAAGTCAATTAAAGCTAGTAATTTTCCGGGTATTGATGTTATTCCATCGTCATTAATAAAATATTGCTGTTTAAATTTAGCTTATCCATTGTCTTTAATTTTTAATAATTCTTTAAATGAAGGTAGTTTTTGAGATATATGGAAAGTATCTACAGTTTATCCTATTTTTAAATCAGGTTCTAGATTGGATATCGAAAACTATCGCAGTATAACTAAACTTTCGGTAATTCCTAAATTATTTGAGGCTATTATCAGCATATTTCTGATAAACAACATGGTTTTATCAAAGGCAGATCCACTACAACTAATTTATCGATTTTTTCTAATTACGTTGTAAATGCCATGGAAAGGGGTTATCAAGTTGATACGATCTTCACTGACTTTTCCAAGGTATTCGATAGGATAAATCATAATTTATTGATTGCTAAATTGAGTTCGTTGGGTTTCCATTCTAAAATGTTGAATTGGATTAATTCCTACCTCTCTAACAGATATCAATTCGTAAAAATTTCATTTTCTATTTCTTTTTCAAAAATTTTTGTAACCTCTGGTGTGCCCCAGTGTAGTCACCTTGGTCCAACTCTTTTTATACCCTACACCTATAGAATAGGTAAAGGGGTATATTAACTTTGGTATGGTGTTTGTAACCACCTAAACGAAGCGAGCTAGATATGGAAAAGCATATATATTTGTGATCAGCGTGACCGCCTTAGTCGATATAGTCATGTCCGTCCGTCCGTCCGTAGGCACGATAACTCAAAAAATAATGGAGCTATCTTGATGAAATTTTAACTGTAGGTTACTAGGACTGAAAGTACGGCGGGGATTGCATATGGGCGAAATCGGCCCATGGGTTCGGATTCTGGACCTTTTAATCGATCGAAGGGCTAACGAACATATATAAAAAATCACGATTACTCAGCAACTAATGACGCTATCTTCATCAAATTTGTGCCGTAGGTTACTTGTAATGAAACTACTTCGAGGACTGCGTAAGTTCGGGATTGGACCATGGGTTCGGAACCTAGAGCTTTTTGATCGAATTTAGGCCAAACGAGCATAATTCCGAAACCAATGAAGATAGAACCTCCAAATTTGGTACCAGGGTGTCCCTTCCTATTTCCTTAGTGTCCTTAAAATTTGGGCCTTATTGGGGTAGTGGGTCGGGGACCAGCCACACATTTCCGAAGACCTTAAATCATATCTTTAAAATTAATAAAGGTAGCAATTTGAAAAAATATAGAAGCTTCAAATTTGGCACAAGGATGTTCTTTACTATTTCTTGTATGCCCGGCTAATTTGGAATCTATTGGAGTGGTGGTTCAGTACCCCTTTTAGACTCCCAAAAGTTAAAAAGCTTATAATCGAAATTACTAAAAATAATAACTTAAAATTAATATATAACGTTCCACTTGTTTACAAGGGTTAACTAGTACTATAAGTACAGCGCGGACTGCATATGGGAGAAATCAGCCCAATGGGTTCGGATTCTGGACCTTTTAATCGGGCCAAGGGCTAACGAACATATATAAAAAATCACGATAACTCAACAAATAATGACGCTATCTTCATAAAATTTGTGTTGTAGGGTACTGGTTATGAAAAAACGTTGACGATTGCGTACGGTGAGGATTGTACAACGGGTTCGGAACTTAGAACTTTTTGATCGAATTTAGGCCAAGCGAGCATAATTCCGAAACCAAGGAAGATAGAACCTCCAAATTTAGTATCAGGGTGTTGCTTTCGATTCCCTTAGTTTCCTTGAAATTTGAGCCCAATTGGAGTAGTGGGTGGGGACCAGCCACTCAGTCCCAAGGACCTTAAAGCATATTTTCAAAATTGGTAAAGATAGTAACTTGAAACAAATGTAGAAGCTGTAAATTTGGCACATAGGTGTTCGTTACTATTTCCTACATGTCCATCTAATTTTGGATCAATTGGAGTGGTGGTTCAGTACCTCTCTTAGACCCCCCCCAATGTGTAAAAGCTTATCGAAATTAATAAAACTAGTAACTTAAAATTAAGATAGAACGTTCCAATTTTATACAAGGGTTAACTAGTATTGAAAGTATGACGGGACTGCATAGGGGCGAAATCGTACCATGGTTTCGGGTTCTGGAACCCTTGACAAGTTCAAGGACTAAAAAACATATATCTTAAAAACACCATAACTCAAAAAATAATACCGGTGTTTTGATGAAATTTAAACTCTAGGTTACTAGTAATGAAAGTACCATGGGAATTGGTTCTGGTCGAGTTTAATTTCAAAGCCAAAGAATATATTTCCTATGTCCTATGTGTCTCCGAAATCTAGACTTAATTGTAGTGGTTCAGCTATGTTCAAAGGTACTTGCTGCATTTATGTAATATTTATTTGAATATTTAAATGAATTATATGAAAAGGTCTAAATTTGTAATTGTATTCTACAAATAGATTTATTGCATATTTTGCGTTTATAAGCTTTTCTATTAGGTATATAAACTAACCATTTAAAATAATTGCAATTTTTAAAAATTTGGATTATTAAATATATTATGCTTTGATTATCTTTTTATCACAAAATTTAATAATTAGAATTTTTTCATTTTGTAATTGAATTGGAATAAATATATTTTCATTTATTTCAAGTTTATTTGTTTTTTAATATTTTTAAATAGATAAATTAGTAAGAATTTGTAGTACTTTTTAATAGATAGGGTAATTAGAAAATGTTTTTAGTATTATACAGTTAATTTGGTTAGCTATGTCTTACGATCAAATTAATAACAGCTTCTATGGTGTTAAAATGACTTATGGATATGTCCTTAAATTTGAACCAAATAGGTGTAGGGTATTTCTAAGTCGGTTACACCGACTGACTGTTTCTTTACTTGTTGTTCTATTAATTATATCATAAATGTTGAGGAGATCAAGTAAAGAAAAGTAAGTTTATACAGCGATACAAAAAACCCAAAAACCTCGCTGCATTTTTAGCTATACCAAAAATTTTATTCGGCCAAACCAATTCAAGCCAAACAAAACCAGGTCAGATAGCATTGGGGTTTCTTCGTGTTTAAATAAACACGATTACTTTTATTCGTATTGCATTCGTTACGTCACTGACAGAGAAATTTTATGCTGTCGTATTAATCTGATGATTAATATAAAAACACATAAAAAATTTATATGAAGCTACAAGGGTGCTGTCGTCGTCGGAGCTGTAGTTTGGATTGGCAGTACAACTTTAATGAATACACATGCTTCTATGATCAGTAAATTGCATTTCCGTTTTCAAGTCTATAAAAGAGCGTATCAATCGGTTTTAGCTCTCTTCTATTTCTTCTTTTTCTCCAGAATATTCACTGCCATCAATAAAGTAGATGTGCAGTAAAAATAATAAAATTAATTAATAAAAGTAATTTGAATATTAAATAAAATTAATAAAATGAATAATTAAAATTAAGTTGTTGAATAAGTTAAATTCAGAAAATTTACTTAAATATATTTAATTAAGTAAAATTTAATAATGATTATAACACATAGTATAAGTGATTAAAATTAATGACTAACCATGTAAATTAATTTGAAGAAAAAAGTAATTTGAAAATAAAATAAAATAAAAAAATATAAATCTCCCCATTTTCAATCCACGGTGTACTTTTCTTGAAAGTTTAAAATTTTTTTTTTTTTAGTTTAAAGTTAGGTAGATATATTTTCAGATATGGTATTTCGGAAAGTAAAAAATTTAGTATATTTAATCAGGACCTTTAGCAGTAGCAATAATAATTAAACATCATATATCCGATAAATGAAAATAATATAATTGACAAAAAGTTTTTTATAAATTAGCCAGGGTCCATATTTAAATTATGATTATTTTAAAAATAGAAGGTGACGCATTGAAAGCTACCTATTGCAACTGTGTGAAGTTCTTTTGGTAGTGTGTGAGACACTACAAGCTTTAAGGACCAAATTATTGGAAGGGCCTTTCATACAAATTTATAGTTTGATTTTGGGGATGGGAAAAGAAACTTTAGAAATTTCGATTTGGATAATGGGTCAAGAAGAATAATTGGGAGAATTTGGGGCAACTTTAAGAAGAAAGATGTTTATATTTCTTCTTCAATTTAATTAAATCGTACACATAAGAATAACCAACTTTAAGAAACAAATGAGATAGACAATGTTTTAAATAAAATCCGTAAATTGGGTGAGTGTAACCGTTTTGATTTTAACTAAAAAAACAAGACTCAATGTTGTCTAATCTTGCGGGAAATTGCAAATTTTACGTCTACATCTATACCTTTGGAATTTTGTAAAGTTTGAGTTAAACTAATAAATAAATAAAAAAAAAAAAAAAATATATATATGCAACTAAATGTTTAAGTTTCTTTTTTCGCTGAAACACCTATTTTTCCGCAACTGATCTTCTAAAAACCATTAAACTTAAATTAGACCACAATTAGCGTGCAATGCACATATTTGGGCTGGAGCCACCAAACCGCGCTGCGATATCTCAATAAAGTGAAAAATAGAGATATCCGTCTTATAAGTGATCCTAATGTTACCTCAACGCTAACTCAACTTAGCCATTAGCGAACCGTTCCGTCAGTTACCCAGTTTTAATGATACCTCGGTGGGACGAACAACTGTCCTAAAGAAATCAAAAAATTTAACCCCCTCTCCTAAAGTTTTCCAACGTAAAACAAGGAGTGTGCCAGATGTTTATTCCCAGTCCCCAATTGCTAACTATAATTTCCATCCCAGTCCCAATCCTAAAAACCAAACGATAAATTTATGTATTTAAGGTCAATTTCAAGTTTTGTTTAAAAAGGGCAATGCAACTGTATAGAAATTCCCTACACCTAAACACCCGAATTAAATTAGAAGTCCATTAGTCATTTTAAAACCATAAAAGCTTTTATTAGTTTGATCATAAGACATAGCTAATGAAATTAATTTTATAATACTAAAAATATTTTCTAATTTTTAAAAACTAATTTATCTATTTTAAAATATTAGCAAAAGAACATGAAATAAACGTATTTATAAAATACAATTACAAAATAACAGATTTAATACTTTTCATATAATTCTATCATTTAATAATGCGTTTATGTTGGAGCTGCGATAAGTGATAAGAGCATCGATAGGAGCATAGCGTAAAACACTATATACATGATTTAAATAGAGGTGTTTATATTGCAGCATCGCTTTGATCATCGATGAACGGTAAGAGCATAGAAAACTCTTTATTCAGCTTTCTACGCCCTTATCGATGATTTAAATTTTTTAGTAAATAATTTGTTCTCGTTTGTTACTTTACTTTTTTTTGTTACTTTACTTTTAACCACATTTTCAAAAAATTTTGTAAAAATGTGCCTATATAGTTTCACTCTGTCCGCTCATCCGTCCGTCCGTCCGTCCGTCTGCCTCTGTCCGTCTGTCCGTTCGTATGTTTACACAAACTTTTACATCTTTTGAAATAGAGAAAAGAAATTTTAACCACGAGTAGGTATTACAAAAAAAGATAATTTCGTAGAAGAATTTATTTCTATAGCCCCATCCGTTACGCAGCTGCGGCCTCCCAAAGTTGGAAAAAGCCCTATATTTAAGTTGTTATAACAAGAGTTCTATTCTGTGTATTTTAAATCTGAAAACGGCAAAAGATAGCTGGTTTTATAAACTTTACAAATTTTTAAAAGACAAATGTTTAGGGTTACCATACGATACTAAAATTTACAATTATGCAAAATTCAATTTTTGCTAAATTTTTGGCCCCACATATCTTCTAAACGGTTTAAGCTAGAGTCTTGAAATTTTAGGAGAAGTTAGATCCTTAGAAATTAACAAAATTTTTTTAATCACGTCCCCTGTTTAGCAGCTATAAGGGCTCGAAAATTGAAATTTTGCTATTTTTAAACACCTGTAACTTGAATACCTGTTCAAATTTTTTTTTGTTAATATACAAAATTTGAAGGTCCAACAATATACTTAACAATATGTTAAAAGATTTTCTTAAATTTAAAAGCGGTTCTTTAAATTGAAAAAAATGTCTCTCTGTTTTAACCATTTTTGCTTAAATAGTAAAATTCTAAGTAAAATTCCAAATTTTGGTAAAATTCACAATTTAATTCCTGCAACCTAAAAAGTTGGACGAAGAGGAGTAGTGAGGATTAGATCCTTGAGAAATTGGGCAACCTTCCCCATAGAAGGGCTATTTGGACTTAAAAAGCAAATAACAATTTAAATTCAAAATTTTTTATCGGTTGTTACACTAATTCCAATTTAATCACACTGTCTAACCATTATCAAAAATAAAAATACTGTTAGTTCCTCTAATAAATTGAAATTATTCTACCACAATTGCAGTGGTATGAGGAGAAAGCTTAAGAAATTGTATATTGATGCTAAGTCATGTGAATTTAATATTATTGCTATCACTGAAACATGGTTAAACGAGTCCTTTGTAAATGAAGAAATTTTGGACAGTACTTGGACGATTTATAGAAAAGATCGGGGTTATCTTGCTACAAATTGTTCCCGTGGTTGTGGTGTACTACTTGCAGTAAACAATACCTTATCTAGTGTGGCATTAATCACTAGGACTTACCACTCTTTTGATCACCAATTTATTAAAGTTAACTTAGGTAATAATTTTTTATACCTTGGTATTGTTTACTTTCCTCCGAATTCTGACAATTCCTTATATTCCGAATTTTTCGAGATATACCAGCATGTTATCAAATATGAATGAGGATGATTCAATTACAATTTTAGGGGACTTTAACCGTCCTTCTTTATCTTTTATTGTTGACGATAATCTGATAATTTGTTACTACCAATCAACTTTCAGGACGAAATAGATTTCGATCTCATTAATGTATTTTATGGTAATGATTTACAACAAATTATCAGCTTTCCGAATAATAATTACAGGTGGTTAGATCTTGCATTCACGAATGCATATGATAAAGTGGTGGTAAAGCTCGCTGATGATTCAGAAAACCTTTTTACAAACACTCCGCATCATAACGCAATCATCTTCGAATTTTCCACTGCTATACCTCTTTTTTTGTATATGATTTTCTTAACGCTGATTATCAAAGGATTAATAATGCTTAATCAGTCATCAGTTGGGACGACCTGTTAACCGAACAAGATATTGATTTGATTATCTCTCAATTCTATGCAAAGCTATTTGAGATAATTAACTCCTTTGTTCCTAAAATTCGCAAAAAGGACAAGACAACAGAACCTTGGCTGAATAGTGAACTTAGGACATTGCATAACCAACGCAATAAACTATACAAAATAATTCAAAATTCAAAAGAACCTAATAATGACTTATTAAACAAGTACAAGGATCTTGCTTTTGAATTTAAACAAAAATCTAATTTGGCTTATGATAGATATCTCACTAACGTAGGCAACAAATTAATTACAGATCCTAAAAAGTTTTTTGACTTCGTTAAAACAAAACGTAAAACTTACGGTTATCCAAGCTTAATGTCAAAAGACATTACGTTTTCTAATTGTCCTAAAATGATCTGCACTTTCTTTGCTAAATCTTTTCAAAAAGTTTATCGTATACACGAGTCTCCAATTAATTTCGATTTCTCTAACTTAATTAATAATTCAAATCCTATTATTACGGATTTATACCTTTCCGAAGTTGAAATATTTGAAGCAATTACAAAACTTGATACCAAAAAAGGTGTAGGACCTGACCTGATTCCACCTACTTTTTTATTCAACTGTGTCAGTTATCTCACTTATCCGCTTCATTTTATCTTTAATAAATCTCTTTCCTCAGGTATTTTTCCTCTTTTCTGGAAATCCTCTTATCTAACCCCTATCTACAAAAAGGGTGATAAATCATACGTCGAAAATTACCGTGGTATAGCTATTCTATCAACTATTCCAAAGTTGTTTGAAAAAATTATTGTAGACAAAATTACACCCATCATAAATACAAAACTAAACGAACAACAACATGGATTCAGAAAAGGTCTTTCCACAACAACAAACCTTTTAGTTTACACTTCTGAAATCCTTAATGAAATGGAAAATGGGCACCAAGTTGATGCTATTTACACGGACTTCAGCAAAGCATTCGATCGTGTTGATCATAAAATTTTACTAAACAAACTTGCAGCCTTAGGAATTTCCGGCGCTTTTCTTTATTGGATATTCTCCTATATTACAAATAGGACGCAAAATATCAAATTTCAATGATTTTTCTCGGACTCAATCAATGTTACATCAGGAGTACCGCAAGGTAGCCACTTGGGTCCACTCTTGTTTAATATATTCATTTCCGATCTTTCTAGTAAACTTTCCTGTGTGTCACATGTTGCATTTGCTGATGATCTCAAGATTTATCATGTAATTAAAAAGAGTTCCGATTTTGCACTACTTCAGAAAAATCTCAATAGTCTGCAAGAATGGTGCTTCTCTAATAAGTTAGAACTAAACATTGAAAAATGCAAGGTTATAAGTTTTACACGTAAGAGATCTACCATTACTTTCGGTTATAAAATAAATAATGTAAACCTTGAAAGAGTTAAAAATATTACCGACTTAGGGATTCTGTTGGATGATAAACTGAACTTCCATCTTCATTATGAGTATACAATTTCTAGGGCAAACAAAATGCTCGGGTTCATAAAAAGAAGAGCTAAAGAATTCAGCAACATCGCTGTAACTAAAGCTCTTTATTGTTGCTTAGTATGATCTATTCTTGAATATGGTAACATTGTGTGGGATCCCGCTTTTCAAATACATTCTGATAGAATAGAATCCGTGCAAAAGCAATTTCTTTTATTTGCTTTGAGAAATCAATATAATACAAGAGATTATTCAATTCTGCCTAGCTATCTCGTAAGACTTAAACCATTAAATATCTTAACTTTATCCTCACGCCGGCAAATTTTTTCTTCTTGCTTTATTTTTGACGTCTTAAGAAAAAACATTGACGTTCAGTTTTTAGCAGATAATTTTAAAATAAATAATGGGTGCAGAAATACGAGAAGCGCTAAATATTTAGTTGAAAATACTCATAGAACTGACTATGGAAAAAATGAACCAATAAACAGATGTTGCATTACATTCAATAAACACAGTCATCGTTTTTCAACACAAATTTCTAGATACACTTTTAAACGTAAATTAAAATTAAAACTTCTTAATGACCTACGACAATAATTTTAACCTTCAATATATTATACTCATATTACACTTCAAGTTCACATAATTTTATAATTCTATAATTTAGTTTATTTTGTTTTTTACTTTATAAATTGCATTTTAACTGTGTTTTCGCTATGTATGCATTTTTTACAATCTACAAAAAAAAATGAAAATAAAAAATAAAATTTTGATTTTTATGTATTTAAATTTATGTTTTATTATAATATTTTTCAAAAAATAAACTAATAAAATTAAACAAATGCTCACTCTTACTCACTGACATTTTATATCGTCTCGAAATAAAGGAACTTATTCTTGACCAACACATAAAAACAATTCATAGAGGAATCAATGATGTTTACCTAAATTTAAAGAAAAGCTATTATTTTCCTAAACTGAAAAATGAAATTCAAAATGTTATAAATAATTGTCACATTTCCAACATTGCGAAATATGAAAGGCGTCCTTTAAATCTACCTTTAAAAATTACAGAAACCCCTAGGAAACCATTACAAATAGTCCATATGGACATATGGTTTCACAACAAAAGGAAATCCATACTTGACAATTATTGACAAATTTTCAAAGCACGCCCAAATCATTGCCTTAAAATCTAGGAATTGGGTGGATTTGAAAAATGGTTTTATGCAATATATAGCATCTTTCGGTAAACCTGTTAAAGTTGTAACAGACCAAGAGAAGGGCTTTAGTAGCCTTAATTTCAAAAATTATTTAGAAACAGAAGGAATTGATATCCATTTTACTACTCCTAATAACCATAGTAGCAATGCGGATATTGAAAGATTCCATAATACTTTAAACGAACACCTACGAATATTGAACACGATCGAAAAAGAAGAAGGTCAAATTACGGAAGAAGACCCCATAATCAAAAGCTTAAAAGTTTATAATGAAACTATTCACATATCAACTGGCAAAAAGCCAATTGATTTTCTAAATGGTGTTATCTCTCCCGACCAATATCCTTCTATCAAAGAATTTAATACAAAAGTTAAAGAAAAAACTATCGAAAAACGTAATAAAGGTAAAATCATTGGTAAGCCTTCCAATTATCTTAAACTAAATAGAGTTACAAAACTACAACCATATCACAAAAAAGTTCAAATCACAGACTCAAATAGCGATCACTTTAAAATCAATAAAGAAAATATTCCACGTTACATTAATCAATTTAAAAGAAAATTCACGTACCAAAACTAACCACTTCTATCTTATTCTAGGATTATTTCTCTTTGTTCTCTTACTGGTTTTTCCTGTTGTCCTGTCTAGCTATCCATAGATATTAACCAAATACCACCTGGAAATGGTTACCTCCTCTTCGAGGAATCTGAGCTTAAAGTAATTCAAAGTTATAGAAGAATATTGCATGTCGTCGAGCTAACCCAATACGAGACAATTATAAACAAAATAGAATCTAACATATTACAACTTCAAAATGAAACTGATATTCCTTCGGTTTTGTTACATAAATTAAAACATCTAAAGGAAGATTACAATAGTATCATTCCACACCACGTAAGTAAAAGATCATTGTTTAATCTTGGTGGAAATATTCTTCGCTTTGCTGTTGGTGTAATGGACGACGACGATAGAAAAGAAATAGAAGAACACTTAAAGGTAATAGAACAAAATAACGGTAAATTAATTAATAACGTTAACGATCAAGTATTAATAAATGAAAAAATATCCAATGAAATAAAAAATATTACCGATCATATTAACCTAGCTCAAAATCAAATAAAAAATGTAATTAACAATTTTCAAAATAATATTGATAAAATAAATAAAAAATTACAATACTTTATGATTAAAACAGAAATAATTGAAAATATTGATTTATTAACTAGGCAAATTTTAAATATTAAAGAAATAATTTTAGCTAGTAAGTTAGAAATACTATCAAAAAATATTTTAACACAAACAGAAATTAAAGATTATAATATCACTATAGAAATATTACCTTTCATTAAAAATTGCGTTCTTTTCCGTAACAATTCTATAATATTTGTTTTATCTATACCAGTTTTCAAAAATGAAAAAAAGTTTTGTAACTATTTTAGAAAAAATTCCAAATAAAAATGTAAACTTAGAACTAGATACTAATATAAAAAAAATTATTACATGCAAACAAAGTATTTTTAAATTTATTGATAAGAAAAATGTTATGGAAAAAGATTTAATACCTTTTGACGATAATTGTTTAAGAAATTTATTAAATAATAACCACATGAAATGTAATTTTCGAATAAATTTATGTTCTAATGTAATAAAAATATCTGATACTGTAGTTGTAACAACTAACTTAAACAAAACAATTCTTTATAATAATTGTGGTCAACCGGATATGATCCACATAAAAGGCAATAATGTAATAAAATTTATAAACTGTAAAATTTTATTTGACTCATTTCAACAAGAAAATGTTGAGAAAGAGTATTACAACACTATCTTACCATACTTCGAACGTAATATAACCGTTCAACAAGAGATTAATGCTATAAAATTAACAGAATTACATGCCTCCAATATTAACAATACAAAAATAATAGAAGAAATTAAATATAACAGTTCTTGGAAGTGGCACGCAAGCGTTTTAACAAACTCATTTATTGGCTTCATTCTTGTATTATCAATATCAATTGGCTTTTATTGCCTAAAACAATTTCAAGCAAAAAGTTCAAAAATAAATATTGAATTAAAAGAAATTCGCACGGAGTCGAATCTTAAGGGGGGAGGAGTTACATCATCACACTCTTCTCCACCACAAGTCATACAAGGTTGCCCGCCAATAACTAAATTGCCCTTCCATTAAAATCCCAAACACCTTACTTTAAAATATAATTCACTTTTCTTACTTTTACTTTCCTTTTTTTAAGTTCAAAATTAGCTTATCCTACAATTTTTATTATATCAAATTTTAACCTAATTTTAGAAAAAAGATAAAAAAATAAAATGTTCAATGCACTTTGCATTAAAACAAATTTTTTGAAATACGAAAAATTTTTGTTTACGAAATACAAATTGTTCAATGCACTTATGCATTAAACAATTTAATTAACAACAACAAAAACGTAAACTGAAATATGAAACATTTTTTGTTGCGTTTAAGTTATGTTGAAATAATTTCATAAATTTTTTATAACAACAAATCGATAAAGTAAATAACCTTATTGTAATTTATCGTTTTGCTGATAAGAAATTTTAGAAATAAGTTTTAGAATAATTTTTAGTTAAAATAAGAATGTAAAAAGAATTCATTCATCATTATTACAGTAGAAACCAATAAAGAAAGTATTTTATAAATTTTTAAATCATTTGTTATTTTATTCCCTTTTTTTTTGAATAAAATTTTATACACACGTTTGTCGAAAAAGTAAGTATATAATAAATGAAAAAAGAATTTATTTTTGAAAATAATGTCGTTTAGTAAAATTAAAAATTGTAAAACCAATAAGCCTAATAATAATGATGTTAAAAAAGGAAGTGCAAGCACACATAGGACAAACAGCTCAAATACGGTATTTACAGAAGAAATCAAAAAGTTTAAGAAGGATCTTCCATGGAATGATTACTCAAACTACATTAAAGCTGAAACTCTGAATCCGGTTATGAATGAAAAATTTATTAAAATAAGTGATTGACCAGAAATTAATTCAAACTGCAGATAAGAATGCAAGTCTTATTGACCCTGTCGATCCACCAATTGTAAAATTAACAAATATATCTGTGGATACTGGTGAGAATAATAAGGCATATATCTTATCTAGATTACGACATCATAGAATTTACAACAATGTGAAATGTTTTTATCATACTTCCATAATCAAAGTGACATTTGTTATGAAGGTATTACACAAACGAGTTTGAAAGTACTTATCCATCTATAAGGCTTATCGAATAGCTATAATGAACTTAGTAAATTGTACTTTACTTAGCATGTATTTACAGGAGTATCAAAAAAAGAAGTATACTTCATGATTTAGCTTACTTTACGAGGCATATTGACAGTAAATATAGAGAGCATCTGCAAAAAATGAGAGAAAATTGGAAAAATTATATGATTCGCATACCATGATGCATAACAAACGTAATAAACTAAACATAGTGCATTTTAATGCAAGAAGTCTAAGAAAACACATCCTTGAAATTAAGTTATTTGTAAAAAATAGATAATGTATTGACGTCATTATGATTGGTGAAACTTGGTTATACTCAGAGGAGGAGAAAGTTTTTAGTCAATTTTAATTTATAAATTATGAATAAGAGTGAAATCAATACTAAGAATATAATCCCGAAACACTCAAGAAAACCTGTTAACAAGTTCGAAATATAATGTTGGAGCTTCAACGTTAACGTTTAATGTTGAAAACACATAAACCGGTGAATAATTTTCCGTTTTATTTTTGAGACCTAGTAGCCCTTTATTGGGCTACTAGGCTTTTGCTAAGCTAATTTTATGATGATTCTCGAGGATCTGCCTATCCCTCTCTTGTTCCCACCATTCTATTTTTTTAGGTTCTAGGAAATCAATTGTGAACTCCACCAAAATTTGGAATTTTAACAAAAAAAATTTTTTATCTAAGCAAAAATAGTTAAAACTAGGAGACAATTTTTTCAATTTACAGAACCCCTTTTAAATTTAAGAAAAACTTTTAACATATGTTAAAATTAATGTTGGACCTTTAAATCTTGTATATTTGTAAAAAAAAAAAATTTTAGCAGGTATTCAAGTTACAGGTGTTTAAAAATATTAAAATTTAAATTTTTGAGCCCTTATAGCTCCTAAACAGGGGGCTTGACAAAAAACCAGCTCTTACTAATTTCCGTGGATATAACCTCTTCCAAAATTTCAAGACCCTAGTTTGAATTGCTTAGAAGATATGTGTGGCCAAAAATTTTGCAAAAATTGAGTTTTGCATAATGGTAAATTTTACTACCGTAAAAAAAAATTTGAACAGGTATTCAATTTACAGGTGTTTAAAAATAGCAAAATTTCAATTTTCGGGCCCTTAAAGCTGCAAAACAGGGGACGTGACAAAAACAATTTTTTAACCGACTTCTACTTATTTCTGAGGATCTAACTACTCCCAAAATTTCAAGACCCTAGCTTGGCCCGTTTAGAAGATATGTGTAGCCAAAAATTTTGCAAAAATTGAATTTTGCATAATGGTAAATTGTAGTATCGTATGGCAACCCTAAACATTTGTCTTTTAAAAATTTGTAAAGTTTATAAAACCAGCTATCTTTTTCCGTTTTCAGATTGAAAATACACCTAATAGAACTCCTGTTTGAATAGATATGTAGTGCAGTTCCAAATTTAGACTTTTTGATTTTGTTTCAGTTAAAAAATAGAAAAAACATTTTTATTAATTCGCAACTGTCAAGTTTATGTATATAAAGCAGTTCCAAAATTTGACGTTTTTAAAATTACTAATAAAATTATAATTTAAAAATATAATATTATGATATTGTAAGTTTAATTATATTTTATTTAAAATTGATAACAACTCCGTTTGAATGATTGTACTTAAATCATGCTTTATTTAATAATTTTACCTTATTTATAAACTTAAACTAACGCTACTAATACAATGATAATTCTACTTATTATATTATAATTATGAAACGTGATACAATTGATATTCTTATCAATAATTTATAATATTTAATAAATCATAAAGCATAACATAATTATTGCATTCCTTAGGTTAATAACTTAAAACAAAGAGAACAAGAAATATTATTCATTGCAATGTGCATTCAAAATGTATGTTTGTATGATTTTTATCAGTTGATATCAAATTCATATTTATTAGGTAGGTCAATGCATTATTAAGAATGCTAATTATATTGACCATCTATGTAGTTCTTAAGTTTGTTATATTTAAAGGGCAATTCATTATGCTATACTTTAATACATTAATATTATTTATATTACATCTCCCTCCGAAAGAAAAGGGAAAGGGAAAAAAAAATTATTTACCAAAAAGTATTTATTTTTGTTTACAACTAAATTAGTTTTGTTTTATTGTTTTTTTTTTTTCTCTTTTACTTTTCATTTAATTTCAATGCAATAAAATTTTACATTTTATTATCGTGAGGGGACAAAAAAAAATTTTGTGAAACTTGTACCTAAGTAAAAAAATTATTATATTTGTATTTAATAAAAAAAAATCTTACGAACTAATTTATTTTTCTTATATATATTTTTTTTGAGCGGCCAACTAATTTCTTATTTTTGAATTAGGTCAAATTATATTATTATTAATGTAGGTCAAGATTTAAAAATATAATTAGTTGAAAATATTCATTATGAGTTAAAATTTAAAATTAATCAAGATTATTCATTTTGCTTTTAATAGTAAAATTTAAAAATAGTTAGGATTGTCTCTTTTTATTTAAAAGTACAATTTTAAAATTTATTAGAATTATTACTATTTATTATTACCTTAAAGACTATTTAATTTTTGAATTTAACTACCCTATTTTTATGTACTGTTTCTTCTTTGTTTTCTAAATTTTTAGTTGTAATATTTGATCCATTTACCCTTGTGATTATAAATGGACCACTATATAACGTGTCTAATTTATGTGCGTTTTCTTTTCTTAACAACACTCTATCATCTACCTTAAAATCATATCCTTTAATGTTTTTGTCATAGATCTTCTTGTTATTTTCTTTAGCTTTTTGTAATAAATACTGAGCACTTTTATTCATGACTTGTAGGTTGTATTTGAGTTATTTACTGTAACTGTCATACTTGTATATTGGTTCAATTTTACTACTGAGTATACATTCTGGTATTAACGGTGTTTTACCAAAAACTAGCTCAAATGGTGCATACTTTTCTTGAAAGCTTGTATTTAGTGTCGAGTTATGACAATACGTAAAGTATGGTAATTACTGTCCCAATTGTCTTTATTTTCATTTATATACGAACGTAAGTATTCATTTAAAACTTATGATTTCTTTCTATAGTTCCTAGCGTTTCATGATGGTACGCTGTGGAACATTTATGTTCGATATTTAACAGTGTTAGAACTTCTTTCATTATCTGATTTTTATATTCAGTTCCCCTATCCGTTAGAATACTTTTCATAGGTCCGAATATTAAAACACAATTCTCAACAATAGCTTTTGCGACTGTTTTAGCTTCTTTGTTTGGAATTGGTACTGTTAATTAAAAATTTAGTTAAGTCACAAATAATTGTTACTTCGTATTGGTTGTTGTTTAGTGTCTTTGGTAATGGACCAATTGTATCAATTACTACTACGTCAAAAGGTTTTTGAGGAATTTTAGTTATTTGAAGTGGTTCTTTGTGTTTAATTTTTATTTTATTTAATTGGCATTTTTTACAGTTTTTTATGTATTTTCCTATATCTTTAGTCATTCCCTTCCAATAAAATTTAGTTCTTAATTTGGCATATAGTCTTTTTTGTCCTACATGTGCTCCGAAAATAGGATCATTGTGATATCTATCTAGAATATTATTTATATCAAGTACTTTTTCTAATGTTTTCGGTGTATTTATTATCGCGATTTTTAATTTATTTAGAGCTCTATTTCCTATTTCTTTAAAATCATTTATTGTATATTGCGTAAATATTACGTCATTATTGTCAATTTCTATTTCTTTTATATTTAATTTTTCCGTTTCTTTTTCTAGTGCACATAAAAATAATGCTAGAGTTATTAAAGACGACTTAAAGACGACTTCTATGAACAACTAACAACGGCGTTAAACAGCATAAGGAAAGGAGATATTACGATACTAATGGGTGACTTCAATGCTAAAATAGGATCAGACAATCAAGGTATAGAAGATACAATAGGAACACATGGCTGCGGAGTTAGAAACAATAACGGAGAGAGACTCATAGACATATGCCAGACATTCCAACTAATTATCGGCGGCTCGTTATTCCCCAATAAAGACATACATAAGTATACATGGACCTCACCAAACGGTCAAACGAAAAACCAAATTGACCATATATGTATCAGCAGAAAATGGAGAAACACACTGCAAGATGTCAGAAACAAGAGAGGTGCAGATATAGGAAGCGACCACGAATTAATAACCGGAGATGTAAGAATATGGCAGAAATACAAAAGAAGATCCAGAAGAAACATAAGAAGAAAGATAAACCTCCAAGAAATCCGTAACACTGAAATAAGAAATAACATCGTAGAAACAATACGCCAAACCCTCCCAATAGACCAACCACACACATGGAACCACATCGTCAAGACCCTCAAAAACACAGCAGAAGAACACCTAGGGACAATTCAGCCCCAAAGATAGATATGGATTTCCAATAACACCTGGAATCTAATAACACAAAGAAACAACCTAAAACAGCAATTGAATACCAATAACGCTCTAAGACAACAATACAATAATATAGCTAAACAAGACAAAAGTGCTGCAAGAAGAGATAAAAGAACATACTTTAACGATCTCGCAAATAAGGCTGAAACGGCTGCAATACACAACAATACAAGAGAGCTATATAAAATCGTAAACCAGCTCACTGGCAGAAGAAACAACAAAAATCACCCAATCAAGGATCAAAATGGTGAACTAATAGCATGTCCCGAAGAACAAACCCGAATATGGAGACAACACTTCGCAGAAACCAGTAATAACAACGACCCCAACCTAGAAGAAACCAGACCAGAACATCGCACAAATAATAACAATTACAACATCAGAATAAATAAACCATCCAAAGCAGAGATCAAAGAGGCAATAAGAGAGCTAAAAATAAAACAAAGCAACAGGCAAAGATGGGCTCCCAGCAGAATTTATAAAAATAGATCCAGAAACATCAGCCGAGCTTCTAGAACCTCACATCACAACAGCATGGGATGAGGGCAGACTATCGGTCACATGGAAAAATGGAATAATCATCAAACTTTCAAAGAAAGGTGATCTGACCAAGTGCGACAACTGGAGAGGCATAACAGTGCTAAACACAATCTACAAAATTATGGGAACAATAATACAAACAAGGCTGCAAGAGAAACTTGAGAACCAAATAAGAGATGAACAAGCAGGTTTTCGTCCCCATAGAAGTTGCATAGACCAGGTTAATACGCTCAGAATCATCGTTGAACAGTCAATAGAATGGCGAGCCCCATTATACCTGGTTTTCATCGATTTCAAGAAAGCGTTCGATTGTATAAGCAGAAAAGCCATATGGAAAGCACTTAGAAACCGAAATGTGCCGGAAAAAATAATAGAAATAATACAGAACATGTATGAAGAAACACAACTCTCAGTACTCCACAATGGTAATACCAGCGAACCATTCATCACCAACATAGGAGTAAAACAGGGTTGTCCACTGTCACCAATCCTCTTCACAGTAGTGCTAGATGACATAATGAAAGAGATTAGTACCAAAAGAACTGGATTAACATGGAATCTCTTCAGGCAATTAGAAGATCTGGACTATGCCGATGACATCTGCCTGCTATCACACACAATAAATAATATGCAAGCTAAAATAGACCATCTAGCAACATTAGCTCGAAGTGTGGGCCTGGAAATAAATATCGAAAAGACGAAAGCGATGGCCATTAACATCAACAACCCACGCCGTCCGGTGATAAACAACACACCAATCGACTATGTAGATAATTTCCACTACCTAGGCTGCATCATAAATAACAGCGGTAACATAAACACCGACATCGAAAGCAGGATCAAAAAGGCCAGGGCAATGTTCGGTCGCCTGCAGCCAGTATGGAAAAGCGCTCAAATGTCCAGGGGGACAAAATTGAGGATATTTGGAACCTGCGTAAAGACCACCTTAACATATGGAAGTGAAACCTGGTTAGTTACGAACAACATCACACAGAAACTACAGGTTTTCATTAACAAATGTCTAAGGATAATATGAAAAATATACTGGCCGAACATAATAAGTAACCAGGACCTATGGAAACTTGCCAAAGCAGAACCAATTGGGCAAGAGATCAAAAGGAAGAAGTGGAAATGGATAGGGCACACACTAAGAAAACCGCAAGATAGCATAGCAAGGGAAGCACTAGAATGGAACCCACAAGGAACCCGAAGACGAGGCCGCCCTAATAACACCTGGAGGCGAACGATCTCGGAAGAACTAACCTCAATTGAGAAAACATGGGAGGAAGCAAAGATAACTGCTCCGAATAGAGTCATGTCTAGGAGATGCCTAGTATATATCCTATGCTTCCAAGAGGAGTAATAAGGAAAAAAAAAAAATACATTTCCTTTTCTTAAATATTTTAGCTAGCATTTCTTTATTAATATTTATAATTTTTAATTTGGGAATTTTCCAATTTTTCATTGATTCATAAATTTTTATATTTTTATTACAATCTTCCTCAGATTGTATTTTATTATCAGATTCTTCATTTTCATTTTTCTTTATTTTACTATTATTAGTTATTGATCTTGTTTGTATTTTCATATGCTAATTATATTGACCACCTATGTAACTCTTATGTTTGTTAAATTTAAAACAAATTGTACTTTTGTCTTACACAAAAGAACACATTGACAGCCAGTGGAACTATTCTATCCTACACTCATAATTCAAATTAAACGTTTTGGTTATCTTTTTGCCACTGTTTCTTAAAAAATCGGTTTGTATTTTGTTATGAATGTGTAGGTATGAACATTTACAATGTTGAATTTTATATTCTCGTTTTTCCAAAATTTTATGTTAAGGAAAAATTAAAAATTTCACAACGTGTAATGAAACCTATTCGCAAGTACGCGCACCAAGTTGAAAACATCGTGTAAGGGATGTATAACAATAAAACAGGTCCATTGTGTGTGGGATGAATAAGAAGAAATTTCAAGGTAAGAGTATTGCCATCATTATTTATTGTGTGAAGTATATGTATAATAATTATGATGTGCAATATTTTTTATACCCTACACCTATAGAACTTTACCTATTCTATATATTAACTTTGCTATGGTAATTGTAACCACCTAAAGGAAGCGAGCTAGATATGGAAAAGTATATATATTTGTGATCAGCGTGACCGCCTGAGTCGATATAGCCATGTCCATCCGTCCGTCCGTCCGTAGGCACGATAACTCAAAAAATAATGGAGCTATCTTGATGAAATTGTAACTGTAGGTTACTAGGACTGGAAGTACGGCGGGGATTGCATATTGGCGAAATCGGCCCATGGGTTCGGATTCTGGACCTTTTAATCGGTTTCAGGGCTAACGAACAAATAAAAAAATCACGATAACTCAACAACTAATGACGCTATCTTCATAAAATTTGTGCTGTAGGTTACTAGTAATGAAAATACTTCGGGAATTGCGTAAGGTCGGGATTGGACCAGGGGTTCGAAACCTAGAACTTTTTGATCGAATTTAGGCCAAACGAGCATAATTCCGAAACCAATGAAGATAGAACCTCCAAATTTAGTATCAGGGTGTCTCTTCCTATTTCCTAAGTGTCTTGTGAATTTGGGTCCCATTGGAGTAGTGGGTCGGGGACCAGCCACACATTTCCGAAGACCTTAAAGCATATCTTTAAAATTAATAAAGATAACAACTTGAAAAAATGTAGAAGCTTCCAATTTGCCACAAGGGTGTTCTTTACTATCTCTTGTGTGTTCCCCTAATTTGGGATCAATTGGAGTGGTGGTTCTGTACCCCTCTCAGACCTCCCAAGTTTAAAAGGCTTATAATCGAAATTACTAAAAATAGTTACTTAAAATTAGGATAGACCGTTGAAATTGTGTACAAGGGTTAACTAGTACTATAAGTACAGCGCGGACTATATAAGGGCGAAATCAGCCCAACGGTTCGGATTCCGGAACTTTTAATCGATGTCAGGGCTAACGAACATATATAAAAAATCACGATAACTCAACAACTAATGAGGCTATCTTCATGAAATTTGTGCTGTAGGTTATTGGTAATGAAACTACGGCGGTGATTACGTACGGTGAGGATTGGACAATGGGTTCGGAACTTAGAACTTTTTGATCGAATTTAGGCCAAACGAGCATAATTCCGAAACCAATGAAGATAGAACCTCCAAATTTGGTATCAGGGTGTCCCTTCCTATTTCGTAAGTGTCTTTGAAATTTAGGCCCCATTGGAGTAGTGGGTCGGGGACCAGCCACTCAGTTCCGAGGACCTTAAAGCATATTTTCGAAATTAATAAAGATAGTAACTTGAAACAAATGTAGAACCTTCAAATTTGGCCCAGGGTGTTTTTTACTATTTCTTGTGTGCTCCCCTAATTTGGGATCAATTGGAGTGGTGGTTCAGAGCCTCTCTTAGACCCCCCAATGTGTAAAAGCTTATCATCGAAATTAATAAAACTAGTAACTTAAAATTAAGATAGAACGTTCCAATTGTGTACAAGGGTTAACTAGTATTGAAAGTATGACGGGACTGCATATGGGCGAAATCGTACCATAATTTCGGGTTCTGGAACCCTTGAAAAGTTCAAGGACTAACAAACATATATCTTAAAAACACCATAACTCAAAAAATAATGCCGGTATTTTGATGAAATTTAACACATCTAGTAAGAAAGGTTTCTAGTAATGAAAGTACCATGGGAATTGGTTGTGGTCGAGTTTAATTTCGAAGCCAAAGAATATATTTCCTATGTCCTATGTGTCTCCGAAATCTAGACTTAATTGTAGTGGTTCAGCTATGTTCAAAGGTACTTCCTGCATTTATGTAAAATTTATTTTTGTATTTAAATGAATTATATGAAAAGGTCTAAATTTGTAATTGTATTTTAGAAATACATTTTTGCATATTTTGCGTTTATAAGCTTTTCTATTAGGTATATAAACTAACCATTTAAAATAATTGCAATTTTGAAAAATTTGGATTATTAAATATATTATGTTTTGATCATCTTTTTATCACAAAATTTAATAATTAGAATTTTTTCATTTTGTAATTGAATTGGAATAAATATCTTTTCATTTATTTCAAGTTTGTTTGTTTTTTAATATTTTTAAATAGATAAATTAGTAAGAATTTGTAGTATTTTTTAATAGATAGTGTAATTAGAAAATGTTTTTAGTATTATAAAGTTAATTTGGTTAGCTATGTCTTACGATCAAATTAATAACAGCTTTTATGGTGTTAAAATGACTTATGGATATGTCCTTAAATTTGAACCAAATAGGTGTAGGGTATTTCTAAGTCGGTTGCACCGACTGACTGTTGCTTTACTTGTTAACATGTTGGTAAGGTCCTGACAACACTTATTATATATATATTATTAAGTTATTAAATTAATTGCATGATATTTTATTTTTACTCTTTTTTATTTATTTAATTATTTTTACTAACTAATTTGTACTTAGAAGACAAACTATAGAATGAATACATTAATGTTTTTATTTCTAATGCATGTTTACTTAATCACGCGGCTTGCAACGTTATCGTATAAACATGCATTTTATACATCTTACCTTTAATACTGTACCTAAACGATAGATTCAGGTAATAAAACTGCTGTGTATGCGCTTTTTGTCAGCCAGACAGTTTTTTTCTTATGTTACACCTCCATCCTTTAAGAGTTTAGAGTCTCTGCAAATGAATCGAGATCATTTGAACCGTTTTTAATTTCTTTTAATTGCAATTTTGATTGATGGTTTAGTTCAATATTAGTGGCAATAAGTTTCTTTTTTATACCCTACACCTATAGAATAGGTAAAGGGGTATATTAACTTTGGTATGGTGTTTGTAACCACCTAAAGGAAGCGAGCTAGATATGGAGAAGTATATATATTTGTGATCAGCGTGACCGCCTGAGTCGATATAGCCATGTCCGTCCGTCCGTCTGTCCGTCGGTCCGTCTGTCCGTCGGTCCGTCTGTCCGTCCGTCCGTCCGTCCGTCCGTAGGCACGATAACTCAAAAAATAATGGAGCTATCTTGATGAAATTTTAACTGTAGATTACTAGCACTGAAAGTACGGCGGGGATTGCATATGGGCGAAATCGGCCCATGGGTTCGGATTCTGGACCTTTTAATCGATCGAAGGGCTAACGAACATATATAAAAAATCACAATAACTCAACAACCAATGACGTTATCTTCATAAAATTTGTGCTGTAGGTTACTAGTAATGAAACTACTTCGGGGATTGCGTAAGGTCGGGATTGCACCATGGGTTCGGAACCTAGAACTTTTTGATCGAATTTAGGCCAAACGAGCATAATTCCGAAACCAATGAAGATAGAACCTCCAAATTTAGTATCAGGGTGTCTCTTCCTATTTCCTAAGTGTCTTGTGAATTTGGGTCCCATTGGAGTAGTGGGTTGGGGACCAGCCACACATTTCCGAAGACCTTAAAATATATCTTTAAAATTAATAAAGATAACAATTTGAAAAAATGTAGAAGCTTCCAATTTGCCACAAGGGTGTTCTTTACTATCTCTTGCGTGTTCCCTTAATTTGGGATCAATTGAAGAGGTGGTTCAGTACCCCTCTCAGACCTCCCAAGTTTTAAAAGCTTATAATCGAAATTACTAAAAATAGTTACTGAAAATTAAGATAGACCGTTCAAATTGTGTACAAGGGTTAACTAGTACTATAAGTAAAGCGCTGGCTGTATAAGGGCGAAATCAGCCTATGGGTTCGGATTGTGGACCTTTTAGTCGGTGTCAGGGATAACGAACATATATTAAAAATCACGATAACTCAACAACTAATGAGTCTAACTTCATGAAATTTGTGCTGTAGGTTATTGGTAATGAAACTACGGCGGTGATTACGTACGGTGAGGATTGGACAATGGGTTCGGAACTGAGAACTTTTTGATCGAATTTAGGCCAAACCAGCGTAATTCCGAAACCAATGAAGATATAACCTCCAAATTTGGTATCAGGGTGTCCCTTTCTATTGCGTAAGTGTCTTTGAAATTTGGGCCTCATTGGACAAGTGGGTCGGGGACCAGCCACTCAGTTCCGAGGACCTTAGAGCATATTTTCGAAATTAATAAAAATAGTAACTTGAAACAAATGTAGAAGCTTCAAATTTGGCCCAGGGTGTTCTTTACTATTTCTTCCGTGCCCCCCTAATTTGGGTTCATTTGGACTGGTGGTTCAGGACCGCTCTTAGAGCCTCCAAATGTGTAAAAGCTTATCATCGAAATTAATAAAACTAGTAACTTAAAACTAAGATAGAACGTTCCAATTGTATACAATGGTTAACTAGTATTGAAAGTATGATGGGACTGCATATGGGCGAAATCGTACCATGGTTTCGGGTTCTGGAACCCTTGACAAGTTCAAGGACTAAAAAACATATATCTTAAAAACACCATAACTCAAAAAATAATGCCGGTATTTTGATGAAATTTAAACTCTAGGTTACTAGTAATGAAAGTACCATGGGAATTGGTTCTGGTCGAGTTTAATTTCAAAGCCAAAGAATATATTTCCTATGTCCTATGTGTCTCCGAAATCTAGACTTAATTGTAGTGGTTCAGCTATGTTCAAAGGTACTTGCTGCATTTATGTAAAATTTATTTGAATATTTAAATTAATTATATGAAAAAGTCTAAATTTTTAATTGTATTTTAGAAATACATTTATTGCATATTTTGCGTTTATAAGCTTTTCTATTAGGTATATAAACTAACCATTTAAAATAATTGCAATTTTGAAAAATTTGGATTATTAAATATATTATGCTTTGATTATCTTTTTATCACAAAATTTAATAATTAGAATTTTTTCATTTTGTAATTGAATTGGAATAAATATATTTTCATTTATTTCAAGTTTGTTTGTTTTTTAATATTTTTAAATAGATAAATTAGTAAGAATTTGTAATATTTTTTAATAGATAGTGTAATTAGAAAATGTACTGACTGTTTTTTTACTTGTTTTCTTAACAACTTGACTAAAATTATTATGATAGCAAAAGTAGTTACAATACTTATAACTAAAGTTGTATACGTTACAGTTTTGTGCTTATATTCTATAAATTCTATTTGCTTTCTACTTTCTATTGTATTTAAATGTTATTTTTCTAAAGTTAAATTATTTTTGTTTTTTTCAAATTATGGAATTATGTTACTTTGTATAAATTTTTCTATTTTGTAACTAAAAGAATAATTACCAATGTTAATTTCACAATATTTAAATTTTATTACGTTATATGCTCTACTATAGCTAATTCTTGAGTGATACAATTTTGTTTTAATTTGTTTAAAACTAAATTTTTTGTTATTATTAATTTATCAAATATTTTCTCAATTGAGGTTAAATTATTGTATTTAATTGAAAAAACTTTATTTTTATTAAATAAATTTTTAATGTAGTAATTGCCACAAGGTTGTAATTTTTTCTTGACCAAGACACATTCGGTATGCTTAAAAACGTTATTACCTTCTATAATAATTTGAATGTTATCTGAGCCTAACTGCTCGAATTTTCTGTTAGGGGACGGAATTACTAGTGCCTTGTGATATTTTTCTGTCGTAAATTGAGGCAAACTAATAACGAAGATTAAGAACTCTTCATTAAACATTATGCTACTTTGAATGTATGGAAGTATATTCACCGATATGTTATACTTTTCTATTTCTTCTTCGGTAAGAATGTCGTGTTCAAAAACGTTATGTTTACTAAGTAAGATTATATCTGTCATTTTTTTATCTGATTATTTAATGTTGAGATGCTTACGCATAATTGTAAAACGTAACATGATTTTTTAAAAAATCTTAGTATTTTATTATTTTGTACGGTTATGTTCGATAGATAGGTGTTTAGTTCTTTTTATTGAGCGTTAAGGTGTTTATTTATTTCCTCTATATTATTAATTAAATTGTTGTTGATTGTTACTTGTTCATTTAGTTGGTTAACAGTATTTTTAACGTTGAAGTCTAGAGTACTTAAGTGGTTCTAAATTTCTTTAGCGTGTTCATCGTCCATATTACCTGTTTAAAACTTTAATCCCCTTCCAAATATGTTTATTAAGCCTCATTTTGCTCTATTTTTCTTATAAGCATGGGGGATTATTGTGTTATAATTGTGCTTTAAGGCTTGTAATTCTTTATTTAATAGTTTACTATCGCTGTTCGAAGTTTCTAATTTTAGCGAGCTTACATTTGATTCGATTATGTTTATCAAATCTTGGGATTCTGTTAGATTTACTAGATGCAATATTTTTCTAAAGTAACTAATCTACAACTAATATTTCCTCTACTTTAAATAGTGCATAACCATTTAATTTTTTAGATTTTGGTTTAATTTTTTCGATTTTCCTATTTTTAACTAAATTTGGTGTTATCTAATAATTAACGTTCTTATCTTTATTTAATTTATTAATTTTTGCTATTCTATATTTGTCCGCTAGTGTTTTGATGTCAATCCTACCATAGTTCTATATTAAAAAATCAGGTGGACGTAGTTCAGTTGTAGCGTGAATTGTATTATTGTACGTTATTATTATTTTATGTACTTTACAGTCTAAGTTCTCGTCTGTATTTGTTAAGTCCGCTTCTAGTAACCGCAGGTGCTCGTTGACAAATTTCACGAATAAATAAGATTATCAATTTTAACATTTTTGGATGGTAATACTTTTGTTTTAATTCAGAAAATACTTCCTTTATACCCCTATGGTTGTGGTTTAAATGTTCTTCGTAAATGTAATTTGATTTTAGATTTATACATTACTAAATTTTTATATTTGCTAAAATGTTTTATGTAAAGATTTTGGAATTTTATTAATAATTCGTTGTTTTCACAATAGAGACACATCAATGCTTTATCGATTAAGACCCTCTTCATTATTTCTAACAAATTCGAATTCTTATGAACCGTAATGAGATTTTGACATTTTTTATACCCTACACCTATAGAATAGGTGAAATGGTATATTAACTTTCGTATGGTGTTTGAAACCACCTAAAGGAAGCGAGCTAGATATGGAAAAGTGTATATATTTGTGATCAGCGTGACCTCCTGAGTCGATATAACCATGTCCGTCCGTCTGTAGGCACGATAACTTAAAAAATAATGGAGCTATCTTGATGAAATTGAGAGAAATCGGCGCATGGGTTCGGATTCTGGACCTTTTAATCGGTCTAAGGGCTAACGAACATATATAAAAAATCACGATAACTCAACAACTAATGACGCTATCTTCATAAAATTTGTGTTGTAGGGTACCGGTAATGAAACTACGGCGGGGATTGCGTACGGTCGGTAATGTACAACGGGTTCGGAACTTAGAACTTTTTGGTCGAATTTAGGCAAAACGAGAATATTTCCGAAACCAATGAAGATAGAACCTCCAAATTTGGTATCAGGGTGTTTCTTTCTATTTTTTAGTGTCCTTGAAATTTGGGACCAATTGGAGTAGTAGACCAGCCACACAGTTCCGAGGACCTTAAAGCATATTTTCGAAATTAATAAAGATAGTAACTTCAAACAAATTTAGAAGTTTCAAATTTGGTACACGGGTGCTCTTTACTATTTCCTGTGCGTTCCCCTAATTTTGGATCAATTAGAGTGGTGTTTCGGTACCCCTCTTAGACCGCCAAGGTTTAAGAAACTTATCATCGAAATTAATAAAAATAGTAACTTAAAATTAAGATAGAACGTTCAAATTGTGTACAAGGGCTAACTAGTATTGAAAGTATGACGGGGACTGCATATGGGTGAAATCAGAAGACGGTTTAGGGGTTCTGGAACCTTTGAAAGTTCAAAGGATAACGAACATATATTAAAAAATAATGCCGCTATTTCGATGAAATTTAAACTCTAGCTAGGTTACTAATAATGAAAGTACCATGTGAATTGGTTCTGGTCGAGTTCGGACAATGAGTTTGGATTCTAGAAGCTTTTGATCGATCTGAGGCCAAACGAGTATAATTTCGAAGCCAAACAATATATTTCATATTTCTTATGTGTCCCCGAAATTTAGACTTAATTGTAGCGGTGGTTCAGGTGGCTCCTAAGATATTCCAAAATTAAAAAGCTTATCTTCGAGATTCATGAAGATAAAAACTTTAAATTTGGAATGCCATCGCTTATTATGCTAGGCTTAATTATATTCGTAAGTGATACGGGTGTATTACTTATTAAATAAGGTAGTTGTTTTGTCCCTCTATACGAAAATTTTGTAAATCGGTATTTTCATTTGTAGCAATGTCCATGACATGATTATGGTGGTTGTTATTATTATTTGACCGGTAGTTTTGTCTATTATTGTAACTGTGTTGTCCACTTTGAGGTTTCAGCATTGGATTTGATGGCAATCTCCTTTGGATAGTATTGTTAGTACCAATGTCCATAGGATCTGCGTTTCTATGATTGTATTATTAGCGTGGGTATTATTATTATTAAAGCTAGTTCTATGATTGTTAGAGTTTAATCACTCCTACACGATTTTATCTATCAATGTTTCTTTAGAATCAGTTTCACCATGGCTTCTGATAAGAGTGGCTTTGAGATCAACCCATCTTTCGAATTCACCGTTAATAATTTAAATGAATTTTTATCACCATCGAATGGCGCTATGCAATTTAAGCTACTTGATGCTAGTTTAAATTTTTCTCATATACCTAATTTATCCATAATTATACTTCAATGACAAAAAAAAAAAATAAAAATTACAAAAAATTTATTTTTTTTTTTGTTGGTTTATTACTTTAAGCTAATATTAATTTATTTTTCTTTTTCAATTTATTAAAATTTATTTTAACTTAAAAAAGATTAAAAAGATTTGTTTCGGAATTATACTCGTTTGGCCTAAATTCGATGAAAAAGTTCTAAGTTTCGAACCCATTGTCCATTCCCCACCGTACGCAATCACCGTCATAGTTTATTTGCCTACAACACAAATTTTATGAAGATAGCGTCATTAGTTGTTGAGTTATCGTTATTTTAAAATTTGGAGAACAGGTTTTTCTCTTTATTTGCTTTGTGTACGTGAAATTTTGGATAAATTGGAATAGCGGTTTTCGTACCACCCCTACTACTAGCAATATAATAAACATAGTAACTTGAAATAAATATAGAACCATTAAACTTGGTATATCGGTTTTTTTTCTTATTTCCTTTTTGTACCCAAAGTTTAGACTTAATTGTATTTTTATACCCTTCACCTATGAAATAGGAAAAGGGTATATTAACTTTGGTATGGTCTTTGTAACCACCTAAAGGAAGCGAGCTAAATATGGAAAAGTATATATATTTGTGATCAGCGTGACCACCTGAGTCGATATAGCCATGTCCGTCCGTCAGTCCGTCCGTCCGTATGCACGATAACTCAAAAACTAATGCAGCTATCTTGATGAAATTTTAACTGTATGTTACTAGGATTTAAAGAACGGCGGGGATTGCATATGGGCGAAATCGGCCCATGGGTTCAGATTCTGCACCTTTTAATTGTTCTAAGGGCCAAGGAACATATAAAAAAAATAAGGATAACTCAACAACTAATGGCGTTACAATCATGCATTTTATGATGTAGGTTACCAGTAATGAGACTATGGCGTACGAACGAGTTCGGGACATGGGTTCGGATCCTGGAATTTTTTCATCGAATTTAGGCCACACGAGCATGATTACGAATTCAAAGCTGTTAGAACCTCCAAATTCGGTATCAGCGTGTCCCTTTCTATTCACATAATGTCCTGGAAAATTTGGAACCAATTGAAATAGTGGATCGGGGACCATCCACATAGTTTTGAAGACCTTAAAGTATATTTTCGAAAATAATAAAGATAGTAACTTCAAAAAAAAGTAGAAGTTTCAAATTTGGCACAAGGCTTTTCTTCAATATTTCCTACGTGTTCCTTTAATGTATGATCAATTGGAGTGTTGGTTCAGGTAACTCTCTTAGACTTCTAAAAGTTGAAAGGCTTGGCATCGAAATTAATAAAAATAGTAACTAAAAATTAATATAGAATGTTCCAATTGTGTACAAGGGTTATTTAGAATTGAAAGTGTGACTGTGACTGCATACGGGCGAAATCGTATCATGGTTTCGAGTTCTGGAACCTTAGAAAAGTTCAAAACTAACAAACGTATATCTTAAAAACTCCAAAACTCAGAAACTAATTTCTCTATTTTGATAAAATTTATATTCCTCCACTACTCCCAAGACCTTAAAGCATAATATATTCGAAATTAATAATGATAAAAAAATCAAACTTGATCCTATTTCTGTTCCTATTTAACACTTTTATATTTTTAAAAGGCTGAGAGAGTTTTACTACGTTTTACTATTAAACATATGTATTATATTTTATAAATTAACAAGTGAAGAAACAGTCAGTCGGTGCAACCGACTTACAAATACCCTACACCTTTTTTGTTCAAATTTAAGGACATCCATAAGTCATTTTAACACCATAAAAGCTGTTATTAATTTGATCGTGAGACATAGCTAACCAATTTAACTTTATAATACTAAAAACATTTTCTAATTACACTATCTATTAAAAAATATTAGAAATTCTTCCTAATTTATCTATTTAAAAATATTAAAAAACAAAAAAACTTAAAATAAATGAAAATATATTTATTCCAATTCAAATACAAAACAAGTAAAGAAACAGTCAGTCGGGGCAACCGACTTAGAAATACCCTACACCTATTTGGTTCAAATTTAAGGACATATCCATAAGTCATTTTAACACCATAAAAGCTGTTATTAATTTGATCGTAAGACATAGCTAACCAAATTAACTTTATAATACTAAAAACATTTTCTAATTACACTATCTATTAAAAAATATTACAAAATCTTACTAATTTATCTATTTAAAAATATTAAAAAACAAACAAACTTGAAATAAATGAAAATATATTTATTCCAATTCAATTACAAAATGAAAAAATTCTAATTGTTAAATTTTGTGATAAAAAGATAATCACAGCATAATATATTTAATAATCCAAATTTTTAAAAATTGCAATTATTTTAAATGGTTAGTTTATATACCTAATAGAAAAGCTTATAAACGCAAAATATGCAATAAATGTACTTCTAAAATACAATTACAAATTTTGAACTTTTCATATAATTCATTTAAATATTCAAATAAATTTTACATAAATGCAGCAAGTACCTTTGAACATAGCTGAACCACTACAATTTAGTCTAGATTTCGGAGACACATAGGACATAGGAAATATATTCTTTGGCTTTGAAATTAAACTCGACCAGAACCAATTCGCATGGTACTTTCATTACTAGTAACCTAGAGTTTAAATTTCATCAAAATACCGGCATTATTTTTTGAGTTATGGTGTTTTTAAGATATATGTTTTTTAGTCCTTGAACTTGTCAAGGGTTCCAGAACCCGAAACCATGGTACGATTTCGCCGATATGCAGTCCCGTAATACTTTCAATACTAGTTAACCCTTGTATACAATTGGAACGTTCTATCTTAATTTTAAGTTACTAGTTTTATTAATTTCGATGTTAAGCTTTTACACATTTGGGGGTCTAAGAGAGGTCCTGAACCATCACTCCAAATGATCCCAAATTAGGGGGGCACGGAAGAAATAGTAAAGAACACCCTGGGCCAAATTTGAAGCTTCTACATTTGTTTCAAGTTACTATTTTTATTAATTTCGAAAATATGCTTTAAGGTCCTCGGATCTGAGTGGCTGGTCCCCGACCCACTAGTGCAATGGGGCTCAAATTTCAAAGACACTTACGCAATAGGAAGGGACACCCTGATACCAAATTTGGAGGTTATATCTTCATTGGTTTCGGAATTACGCTAGTTTGGCCTAAATTCGATCAAAAAGTTCTCAGTTCCGAACCCATTGTCCAATCCTCACCGTACGTAATCACCGCCGTAGTTCATCACCAATAACCTACAGCACAAATTTCATGAAGATAGACTCATTAGTTGTTAAGTTATCGTGATTTTTAATATATGTTCGTTATCCCTGACACCGACTAAAAGGTCCAGAATCCGAACCCATGGGTGATTTCGCCCTTATACAGCCCGCGCTTTACTTATAGTACTAGTTAAGTTGTATACAATTTGAACGGTCTATCTTAATTTTAAGTAAATATTTATAGTAATTTCGATTATAAGCTTTTAAAACTTGGGAGGTCTGAGAGGGGTACTGAACCACCTCTCCAATTGATCCCAAATTAAGGGAACACGCAAGAGATAGTAAAGAACACCCTTGTGGCAAATTGGAAGCTTCTACATTTTTTCAAGTTGTTATCTTTATTAATTTTAAAGATATGGTTTAAGGTCTTCGGAAATGTGTAGCTGGTCCCCGACCCACTACTCCAATGAGGCCCAAATTCCCAAGACACATCGGAAATGGGAAGGGACACCCTGATACCAAATTTGGAGGTTCCATCTTCATTGGTTGCGTAATTATGCTCGTTTGGCCTAAATTCGATCAAAAAGTTCTAGGTTCCGAACCCATGGTCCAATCCCGACCTTACGCAATCCCCGAAGTAGTTTCATTACTAGTAACCTACAGCACAAATTTGATGAAGATAGCGTCATTAGTTGTTGAGTTATCGTGATTTTTTATATATGTTTGTTAGCCCTTCGATCGATTAAAAGGTCCAAAATCCGAACCCATGGGCCGATTTCGCCCATATGCAATCCCCGCCGTACTTTCAGTCTTAGTAATCTACAGTTAAAATTTCATCAAGATAGCTCCATTATTTTTTGAGTTATCGTGCCTACGGACGGACGGACGGACGGACTGACGGACGGACGGACGGACATGGCTATATCAACTAAGGCGGTCACGCTGATCACAAATATATATACTTTTCCATATCTAGCTCGCTTCCTTTAGGTGGTTACAAACACCATACCAAAGTTAATATACCCCTTTACCTATTCTATAGGTGTTGGGTATAATGAAAAAATTTTAATTATTAAATTTTGTGATAAAAAGCTAATATATTTAATAATAAAAATTTTTCAAAATTGCAATTATTTTAAATGGCCAGTTTATGTACTTATTAGAAAAGCTTATAAACGCAAAATATGCAATAAATGTACTTCTAAAATACAATTACAAATTTATACCTTTTCATATAATTCATTTAAATATAAAAATACATTTTACATAAATGGAGCAAGTACTTTTGAACATAGCTGAACCACTACAATTAAGTCTAAATTTCGGGGACACATAGGAAAAAGGAAATTTATTCTTTGGCTTCGAAATGAAACTCGACCAAAACCAATTCCCATGGTACTTTCATTACTAGTAACCTAGAGTTTAAATTTCATCAAAATTGCGGGATTATTTTTGAGCTATGGTGTTTTTAAGATAAATATTTGTTAGCCCTAGAACTTTTCAAGGGTTCCAGAACCCGAAATCATGGTACGATTTCGCCCACATGCAGTCCCCGTCATACTTTCAATACTAGCTAACCTTTGTACACAATTGGAACTTTCTACCTTAATTTTAAGTTACTAGTTTTATTAATTTCGATTATAAGCTTTTAAAACTTGGGAGGTCTAAGAGGGATACTGAACCACAACTTCAGTTGATCCCAAATTAGGGGGACATGCAAGAGATAGTAAAGAACACCCTTGTGCCAAATTTGAAGCTTCTACATTTTTTCAAGTTGCTATCTTTATTAATTTTAAAGAAAGAATTAATCAAAAAGTTCTAGGTTCCAAACCCATGGTCCAATCCCGAACTTACGCAATCCCCGAAGTGGTTTCATTACTAGTAACCTACAGCACAAATTTGATGAAGATAGCATTATTAGTTGTTGAGTTATCGTGATTTTTTATATATGTTCGTTAGTCCTTCGATCGATTAAGAGGTCTAGAATTCGAACCCGTGGGCTGATTTCGCCCATATGCAATCCCCGCCGTACTTTCAGTCCTAGTAACCTACAGTTAAAAGTTCATCAAGATAGCTGAATTATTTTTGAGTTACCGTGTTTTTAAGATATATGTTTTTTAGTCTTTGAACTTGTCAAAGGTTCCAGAACCCGAAACCATGGTACGATTTCGCCCATATGCAGTCCCGTCATACTTTCAATACTAGTTAACCCTTGTATACAATAACAACGTTCTATCTTAATTTTAAGTTACTAGTTTTATTAATTTCGATGATAAGCTTTTACACATTTGGAGGTCTAAGAGAGGTCCTGAACCACCACTCCAAATGATCCCAAATTAGGGGGGCACGGAAGAAATAGTAAAGAACACCCTGGGCCAAATTTGAAGCTTCTACATTTGTTTCGAGTTACTATTTTTATTAATTTCGAAAATATGCTTTAAGGTCCTCGGATCTGAGTGGCTGGTCCCCGACCCACTAGTCCAATGGGGCCCAAATTTCAAAGACACTTACGCAATAGGAAGGGACACCCTGATACCAAATTTGGAGGTTATATCTTCATTGGTTTCGGAATTACGCTAGTTTGGCCTAAATTCGATCAAAAAGTTTTCAGTTCCGAACCCATTGCCCAATCCTCACCGTACGTAATCACCGCCGTAGTTTCATTACCAATAACCTACAGCACAAATTTCATGAAGATAAACTCATTAGTTGTTGAGTTATCGTGATTTTTAATATATGTTCGTTATCCCTAACACCGACTAAAAGGTCCAGAATCCGAACCCATGGGGTGATTTCGCCCTTATACAGTCCGCGCTTTGCTTATAGTACTAGTTAACACTTGTACACAATTTGAACGGTCTATCTTAATGTTAAGTAACTATTTTTAGTAATTTCGATTATAAGCTTTTAAAACTTGGAAGGTCTGAGAGGGGTACTGAACCACCTCTCCAATTGATCCCAAATTAAGGGAACACGCAAGAGATAGCAAAGAACACCCTTGTGGCAAATTGGAAGCTTCTACATTTTTTCAAGTTGTTATCTTTATTAATTTTAAAGATATGCTTTAAGGTCTTCGGAAATGTGTGGCTGGTCCCCGACCCACTACTCCAATGGGGCCCAAATTCCCAAGACACTTAGGAAATAGGAAGGGACACCCTGATACCAAATTTGGAGGTTCCATCTTCATTGGTTTCGGAATTATGCTCGTTTGGCCTAAATTCGATCAAAAAGTTCTAGGTTTCGAACCCATGGTCCAATCCCGACCTTACGCAATCCCCGAAGTAGTTTCATTACTAGTAACCTACACCACAAATTTGATGAAGATAGCGTCATTAGTTGTTGAGTTATCGTGATTTTTTATATATGTTCGTTAGCCCTTCGATCGATTAAAAGGTCCAAAATCCGAACCCATGGGCCGATTTCGTTCATATGCAATCCCCGCCGTACTTTCAGTCCTAGTAACCTACAGTTAAAATTTCATCAAGATAGCTCCATTATTTTTTGAGTTATCGTGCCTACGGACGGACGGACGGACGGACGGACGGACATGGCTATATCGACTAAGGCGGTCACGCTGATCACAAATATGTATACTTTTCCATATCTAGCTCGCTTCCTTTAGGTGGTTACAAACACCATACCAAAGTTAATATACCCCTTTACCTATTCTATAGGTGTAGGGTATAAAAAAAATCGATTTAGCTATGTATGTCCGTCCGTCCGTCGGTACGATAACTCAAAAACTAAAGGAGCTAGGATTTTGAATTTTCGCAAATTCGTGTTTTTGCAATAGCCGTCATCGCTATTTGAATCCAGCCATTTTGGTCAATGGGTTCGGGTAGCTGCCATACAACTTCTTTTTTTATATAAGAATATCCCTGTACCTGTTACAGCTGCGTGTCTGAAATTTTAGTTTTTAGTAAAAGCAGTTTAGTTTTTTCTTTCCAAAAGCAGTTTAGTTTTATGGCCAAAGTTTCTGCAAAATTTGTTTGGTCTACTGCAGTGGATTCGAGTAGCTGCCATACAACTTCTTATTTTATATGAGCATTTCTCTCCACTTAATGAAGCTGGGTGTCCGGAATTTTGCTTAAATTAGTTTATTGTAATGGCCAAAGTTTCTGCAAAATTTGGTTGGTCTACTGTAGAGGGTTCGAGTAGCTGCCATACAACTCCTTCTTTTATATGAGCCTTATACTACACCTAATGCTGGGTGTCCGAAATTTTGCCAAAAATAGTTTAGTGTAATGGCCAAAGTTAAAGCTAAATTAGGTTGGTCTACTGCAGAGGATTCGAGTAGCAGCCATACAACTCCTTTTTTTATATGGTATTCCACTACACTTAATAAAGCTGTATGTTTGAAATTTTGCTAAAAGTAATTACCAGATGATATAATGTATATGTTACGGTCATACGGGTATCCCAGTGTTGACACAGTCTAGTCTACTACACTCTTCCTCGTTTTTGTATTAAAATTAATTATATGAAACTGTTCAAAATTTATCATTGTATTTTAGAAATAACTTTATTGCATATTTTGATTATTAAATTTTGTGATAACATTAATGGTTTTAACTAACATTAAAAACCATGAAATTATATAAACTTTTATATTTATATTGTTACAAATTAATATTTCGTTCGAATAACTTTGAGTTTAATTCTATAGAATATTAAAAAATAAGTAAATTAAGAGAAAAAATTTAAAAATTATTGAAAATTTAAATAATTAACCAAGGGAACTAAATTATTCTACAGTAAATGCACTACATCTTAAAATATTGAAAAGGAGTAATTGCTACACGTGTGTAAAATTTTATTGAATTGAATAAAAGTTTTAAATATTTAATTTTGTAATTGAATTTTACGAATCCATTTATCTCAATTTAATTTGTTGTTTAATATTTTAAATAGATAAGTTAGTAAGAATTTTTAATATTTTGAATTGATAAAAAATTAGCAAATGTTATTTGTATTACAAAAAAAATTTGGTTAGCCATGTCTTACGATCAAACTAATAAAAGCTTTTATGATTTTAAAATGACTTATGGACTTCCCATTAAATTTGAACCAAATAGGTGTAGGGTATTTCTAAGTTTCTGTTAGTTTCGTAACAATATTTTGTTTTTAATTTATAAAATATAATCATAACATGTTTTATGCTTAGCCTTTTAAAAATGTAAAAGTGTTAAATTAAAACGGAAATAGGAAATAGTGTATCAAATTTGAAGTGTCTATCTTTATTAATTTCGAAGTTAAGCTTTTTAATTTTGGGATTTTTTAGTAGGCACCTGAACCACAAATACAATTAAGTCTAAAACAGGTAAAGAAACAGTCTAAGTATTTAATCATACAAGTGGCCTATGGTCAGTTCGTACAATAATTTTTCCTCCGTATTTAATCATACAAGTGGCCTATGGTCAGTTCGTACAATAATTTTTCCTCCGTAAAGGTAAGTTCTAAAGTATTTTACTGACCATACGATTGCCAATAGTTCTTTCACAATCGTTGAGTACCTGATTTCACGTTTGTTTAAGGTGCGTGACGCGTAACAAATTGGGTGGCTGTTCTGACTTAAAACGGCTCCCAAGGCAAATTGAGAGGCATCGGCTGTTAAAGTGAAGGGTTTATTAAAATCGGAACGTTTTAAAATAGGGTCGTCCATTAATAATACTTTTAATTTATTTCACGCACTAATATGCTCTTTATCCTGAACATTTATTTTACATTTTTTTTCAAATACTTGATTAGGGGTTAAGCTACTCTAGAATAATCCTTGATGAATTTTCTGTAATACCCTGTGATACCCAAGAATTGTTTTATCTCTTTTGTATTCCTTGTTAATTTCATTAGTTTAACAGTTTCTACTTTACTTTCACCAGGCTTAATGCCATTCTTAGTTAATATGTGCCCCAAAAATTTTTGTGGATTCATTAGCAAATTGGCATTTGTCAACTTGTATTTTTAGATTAAATTCTTTTAATTTTTGAAAAATTTGACGAATTGATACTAAATGTTCACTAAAATTGGGGAAAGTATAATAATGTCGTCTCAATACACGACACAAGTCTTATTTATGTATTATTTAAGGACATAATTAATTAATCTCTGAAACGTCGTCGGAGAGTTCTTAAATCCTAATGGCATTCTTGTGAATCCATAATGACTATGAGTGGTCGAAAATGCTGTCTTCATTCTATCACGTGGATCGACTTCGATCTGATGGAAGCTTTTGCTAAATCCAACGTGGTGAAGTACTTACAATTCCCCATCTTGTCGAATAAGTCTTCCATATTCGGAATTGGGAATTTGTCGTCTATAGTTTGATCATTTAGTCTTAGATAGTCGACAACTATATAGCATTTTTGCTGTCTGCTTTCTTTGGCACCACCCATATAGAAGAATTATATGGCCGGTTGCTTGGAACAATTATTTTTTGTTCCAGCATTTCCTCGATCTGTTTTTCCACTGCATCATGGAAGATTTCGGGGTATAGATACACTTTATTATAAATAGGAATAAAAAATTAAAAATTTAATAAATTGAGAAAATGTTCATAAATATAATACAAGAAATAAAAACATATTGAAATATTTAAGCCGAACTTTGGAAATATTTATTTATAATATTATAGAAAACTTAAAAATATATAAAAACTTTAGAAATTAAAAACTGGAAATAAGTAAAATTAGAGAATTCAAACTATTTATTTTTAAACTAAAATTAATTATAATTGTATTATTTATTAGATTGTAGTTTATACATAATTTTATAGATATTGTAAAATTATCTTGTAAAATTATTATGTGAAATTAAATGAAATAAAAAAAAAAAAATTGTAATATCGTCTAACGATATAACAAACTCGTGAATTCGTATTTGCCATTTAGGGTGGAGAACGCCGTTTTTATTATATCCTCATCTTTCACTTTAATCTGGTGGAATCCGGATGTTAAATCGATCGTGATGTAATATTTTGAACTTCCTAAGCCTTCTATGGTGTGTGTGTTCTCCGGAATGTGATAAGCATCTGAGATGGTCACGGCGTTGAGTTTTTTAAAGTCAACTACCATTCTGAATTTTTTAATTCCTAAAGAAGCCATATTTTTTTCGACGACCCAAATTGATGAGTTGGTAACTTAATCGTTTGTTTTGTTGATACAAACTTTTTTTCTGTATTTGGTTGAATGCTGGTTTATTGGAGGGGCAATCCTATTGCTGGAATTTTTGTTATGTATTGATATGTTTCTGACATTCGTATTTTGGATTTCAAGGCAGGAAGAATATGCCTCCGGTAATGATTCGGGTTTCTGTATCATATGCATCGTGGAGAGTCCACCATTAAGTTCTCTTATAAATACATCGAGGGCGTTGTAACGATACTAACGATAATTGATAGTTAACTTTGGCATAAAACTTGTCAATGGTATGGTTTTTCTGCATTAATCCAGACAGACTGATGTATCAAAGTTATTATGTCTCTTTTATCTGCATATTAAAGAGATAAGCTTCTTTTTATATCTCCCCAGTTATTATCGAAGATGTTATGTGATATAAGAGCGCCATTTGCACTCTCACGGATCTTTTGGTGGATGTTTTGCAGGATTGCTCTATATATCGGCTTATACTTTACTATCTCATAGTCGGTTAGTATGCTTTCGACATTATGGATCCATGCTATGTAATGGGTAGGATTTCCATCGAATATTTGCAGTTCCATTACTGCGTCCGGTGGTTTACTGATATCCTTTCAGTCTTGTTCAGTTTTAGGACCTTGCAAACTTGTTTGAAACATTTGTTGTGTTGTGTTAAAGGTGATAGTGTAATATGGCTTATCCTAGGTTTGGTTTACTGGATAATCAACTCGTTCCCACGGTGATAACGGTCTGTGACTTCCAGGTCCCTGCTACTTATAAATATAACAGATTTTCTTATAAAATATATTTTTTTGGGACAAATGTCCACTTTATTTAAAGTTATTACTAGTTTAAAGTACAAACTTAAAATCTAACTTAATTGCTAAATTAAACTTAGTTTATAGTCAATAATTGCTTATTTAGAATTTATTGCTTTGTGGGAATAATAACAAACTCATTTTCTCATATAAAAATGATAATGAGTTGGCGTCTGGTTGAAGGCATGTGTTATATGGTGATTTATCTTATATGAATGTAGAGGTTTTAGAAATGAATTCAAAATTAGGTTATTTCCCTTTAACAGAATATTTATATTAATGTGTACATGTGATATTTCCTTCTTTAGAATCCAACTAAAAAATCCATCCTAATTCTCTCAGGTACACATAAATATAAATATTCTGGAAAAAGCGTATACCCTGCTTTTGAATAGAACAATAACAAATGTAATTTTCAACAAAATTTCTGAAAAATAACCATTCAATTGTTTGCACATTAAAAAAAAATTAACAATTTGAAGTAAAATAATTATAATTTGGATTATAATTAAATAAAGATAATTGGCTTTATTTCTAATATTATAATGAAATAAAGGCATAGCTTTACCATGTATAGAATTATGTTGGGTACATTCAATAAGGATATTTGAAATTTTGCCAATAATATTTTAGTTTTATGGCCACAGTTTGTAAAATTTGGTTGGTCTACTACAATGGGTTCGAGTGGTTGCCATACAACTTCTTCTTTTTTTTTAACATTACTATATACCTGATAAAGGTGGATGTTTCAAAGTTTTTTTAATTGTAGTTAATGTTGATATTATGATCATACGGGTATCCCAGAGTTGACACAGTCTACTATTCCAAATAATTCTTTATCCCATATATCCTTAAATTTTTATGAATCGGAATAAAATTTTACAAATGAATTCTTAGCTCATTTTCAAAAAAATTTGTAAAAGTGTGCCTTTAAAGTGTTACTCTGTCCGTCCGTCTATTTCGTTTGAAATAAAGAAAAGAAAATTTAGCCACGTATAGCAAAAAAAAAATAATTTCATAAGAGAATTTTTTTTTGTAGCCCCACCCATTAGCGAGATACAGCCCCCCAAAGCCGAAAAGATCCCTATATTTTAATTGTTAGATATATTTTAAATTTGAAAACGGTAAAAGACAGCTGAATTTATAAGCTTTTTATCCATGCAAGGTTTTTCTTAATTTTGAAGGGTGATGAATGTACAGCCCCCGCAAATTCCAAAAAAGCCCTATATTTAAATTGGTATAGCAAGAATTCTAAAGGGTAAACTTTCAATCTAAAAATGGTAAAAGAGAGCTGCTTTTATAGGTTTTACAAAAATATATCGCATATAGAGTTGCAATACAGTACTAAAATTAACCGTTTTGCGAAAATCAAATTTTGCTAATTTTTTGGTACTAAATATCTTCTGAACTGTTCAAGCTAGACTTGAAGTTTAGGAGCTATAAGAGTTCGAAAATTTAAATTTTGATCTTGTTATACACCTGTAACTTGAATACCTGTCCAATTTTTGTGTTATTATTATATTGAATTTAACGGTCAAACATTATATTTTAACATAGATTTTTCTTAAATTCAAAAGCGTTTTGTAAATTTCCAAATTCTGGTGGGATTCACAATTAAATTCCTACCTAAAAAAATGGGGGGGCGGAGGAAAGGGGATGGTATTGAAGGGCTATTAGGAGTTCTATTAAAAATTTACTGTTTTTATAAGTAAGCAGTAACTTAGTCATCACCAGTGTATATATTTCCTAAATTAAACTTTAATATTGAAGCTCCATAATTATATTTCGAAAATATACTCAGTATGAAACACTATATGATTTTGAAAATAACACTTATTCTCTTCTAAAGAAATTTCATCCCAAAATTTTCACCCTGTTATATATAAGCAAAATTATCAAAATAAATGTATTATATAGTATAATATGTATTGAGCTTGAATTTTGAAATCAACAAGTGATGAAAAAAACCAAGGGTTTTTAAAAAAAAACACATTTTCAAAATTCTATAGTGTTTAATACTAAGCATTTTATGAAAAATTATAATTAATATTATTAATAAAAAAGTATTTTATAATAATATTGGAATTTAGTTACTTAATCAATTTATTATAAATTATGAATAATAGTGAAATCAATATTTAGAATATAATCCCAATGCACTGAAGAAAACCTGTTGAAAAGTGCGAAATATAATGCTCCAACATCAATGTTAAAGTTTAATTTTGGTATATTTTTCCGCTGGATAAAAAAAAGAAAGGTTTTAATTTTTAAGTCCTAATAGCCCTTCAATTTAGAAAGTTCTATAAATTTTCCTAAGCGAACTTATGATGATTCTCAAGGATCTGTCCCAATTCTCTGCTCCCCCTATTTGCAATTTTTTTAGTTCTAGGAATTAAATTGTGAATTCAACCAAAATTTGGAATTTTACTTAAAATTTTATTATCTAAGCAAACTTGGTTAAAACTAACAGACGCTTTCTTCAATTTTAAGAACCCCTTTAAGGTTTATAAGATATGAGAGGCCAAAAAAATTTGAGTTTCGCATAACGATTAATTTAGTACCGCATGACAACTATTTTTGTAAATTCTATAAAAGCAGCTCTCATCTGTTTTTAGATTGACATAAACCCTATAGAATTTGCTGTAGCTTCGTCCCCCTTCAAAATTGATCCTTTGTTCCTTTTACATATGTTTATATGTAATAAATTGTTCAAGCTTTGAATTTTGTATATTACTAAAAAAAAATTGGGACAGGTATTCAAGTGACAAGAGTTTAAAAATTGTAAAATTTTAATTTTCGAGTCCTAAAAAATCCTAAAAAGGGAGCGTGAAAAAATTTTGTTAACCGACTCCTACCAATTTCTGAGGATCTAACTTCTCTCAAAATTTCAAAACTCTAGCTTTGCAAAATTGTGTTTTAAATAATGGTAAATATTAGTACCGTATGACTGTTCTATAAATTAGGCTTTCAAAAATTTAAAAAGCTTATAAAAATAGCTGTCGTTTACGGTCTTCAGATTGAAAATTTACCTAACAGAACTCTTGTTATAACATTTTAAATATAGGTCTTATTTATAGGTATTCCCTAAACTGTAGCTCCGTAAAGGGTTCGACTTCGGAAAAAAATTCTTCGGTAACATTATTTTTATTTGCAATACGACTATCTGATATGACTACTCGTAGCTAAAATACTTCCTTTCTCTATTTCAAACGGTGTAAACATACGTACAGACGAACTGACGGAAGGACAGAGTGAAACTATTAAGCACATTTTTTCAGATTTTTTTAATATGTTAAAAATATATTTTTATACCTTAAATACCAACTAATTTTTTGGTTATGAGCATTTTTTAAATTTGATAATTTGAAATTTAATTGGAAATTTAAATTTGATGATAATAATTTTATAATCTTAAATAATTATTATAAGTAAATAACAAAAATCAATTACATTAATTCTATCAGAAGTCACGTTTTTAATTTTTTTTTCCATCTTGATAATTATCCATAATAAGAAAATAATAGCATTCACAAAAACATAATACAAAATATGACTTATTAATAGAAATAATATTTTTTTTTTCAATTTTTCAATAATACATTTTATAACGCAAAATTTTAAACACTGGGACTTACAAAATTTAATGTTATATCCAAATATAGGTAGTAAAAAAGAAATCATCGAACATATGCTCATTTAAATTTTTGTGGTGAATCAGCGCGACTAAATTTAATTAAACTTAAAAATCGGAATTTGGATTGAAATAAAAGATTAAAGAAATCCAAAATGAAATGAAATAAAAATATTTTGAAATGGATTAAAAAAAAATAAATAAAAAAAAATTTAACTGCGTGGGTGGTAATTTTAGATTTTCACTAATAACTTTCATCCAAGTCAATTTAATAATAGGGCGTTTTTTGAAAAAGTAACTTCATCATTTACATTTCATTCAAATTTATTTATCTGTCTAGGTGCTTGTTGGTGCAAATGCCATTAAAGGGTTTTAGAAATTTTTTAAAAATTTAAGTATTTTATTTTTTAAAAAAATTTTAATTTCAGAAGGAATAAACATGGAAGTTAAGTACATGCAAGTATAATATAAAAGTAACTGAAATTAGAAATAGTTATTTTAACTTTTGAAATTTTAAGAATGAAATATTGCAAATTTCCATTATACTTAATCCAGTAATTCACTTTTATATAAGTATAGGTTAACTAATCAAAAAACATGTTAAAAAAATTACAAGCTTGATCCAAATCAGTTTTAATGGTAAAAGATATAAAAGACATTCACTTGAATTAGGTTCAAAATTTAGGGTAAATATACAAACATGTATAAATATACATACATTACATACTTAATATTATATATTCTATGTTGTGTCTACTTACCTGAATTTTATTAGAATTTATCTGAATATACCTCGTAACATATATTTATAACAAATATATGTTTTGACATATGGTCATAACAATATTTTTTGAATATTATTTTCTTTCATAAAAATATTCATCAAACCAATTTTTTTAAAATATTCATATTAAAACCTTGACAAAATACATAGCATATTCATAAAAATTATTATCTGTCAATCACTAAATAAACGAAAGCATTTTCAAAGACACAATTTAGCTTTGTATACTTACTACAATAGTATCGAGTAATAATGAATAAAAGTTTTTGTTATTATTTTAACATTGTATTCTATATTCTTCAATTTGAGTATTTTTATTAGAATAAATTGTTTAATCCGAATCTTTATTTTCATAATAGGCCGATACACACTAAACGATTTTTCGTTCGGAAAATCGGCCGATAATCAAAAATATATAAATGACCATAAATATACATACATGGTCAGAAATTTGATATGTATTAACAGATTAATCTGACAAATCAAAATTTGAAGAAATAAATCGATCAAACAATTTTTTTGTAATAAAGTTAAATGCAAACTATAATGGAAGTAAATATAACTGGAACTAGTATGCTTTAAGTAAGGAAATTAGGAATTTTGAGGGGAGTTAGAGCATAAAAATAAAAATGAGGCTTTCAAGAAAGTTTTAGTATTTTTTAATTTGGCTAATTATTAGTATTTTTTAATAAATTTAGTATCTATCTGTCAGTGTTCGAACAACAATTCTTGCAGCTGATCGCACAATTTTGATTATTATACATATGTACTTTCTCATCATAACGTAAAATTTTTTTATTTTATCGTCAGATTTTCCAAATCGGTTTATAAACTCGATAATGTGTACCGGTCTAAGACTAAAAGTTTTTAGAACGAAATATTTAATTCATTTTGTTATTATGAATAAAATTTATATAAGTACAATAAAACAAAAGGAAAACTTAATAAAAAATTAATATTGAAAATTGACGAAATTTCGTTATTGTAATATTAAAGTTTTAATAAAAAATCTTCAAAATGAAAAAAACTTTCAGTTCAGTTATTGATGTTCATTCAATATGAATAAACATAACTTTTTTAATGACTGAAGCATGAGCACGTTGAGGAGTGCATACATAACTGAAAGTAATGTTTCTGTGCAAGAAGGTAAAGTTGTATTGCGTTAATTTAAATAATTATTGTTATTTTTTGTTAAATTTTGTTACGAAAATTTTAGTTTTACTCCTCCGTTTGTAAGACTTGTCTAAACTGCTAGGGAGATTATATCCTCAAAAGTATGGATCGGATCGTCATCGAAAAGTAAATCGATTTAACTATGTGTGTCTGTCCGTTCTTCAACACGTAACTGAAAAACTAAGAGGGCAAGAGTTTTAAAATTCACTCAACAATGAGTAGGTTCCCATTATTTTTTATTGAAATCGAACCAAGACTTGAAAAAACAATAATATTTATGTTTTTACTTGCCCTTTCTAGTGCCTTTAGCCAACAAACTTAGAATATTTTTTTTCATATAAAAGTTTAGTCGAGAAAATCTATAATGCTAACATTATAATTGTAGTCATTTGTAATTCTATTTTTGTTATATATGTATCACTATATTTCAAAAATCTTTTTATGTTATTTGATTTTATTTGTTATATTAAATTAATTACCATAAATTTTTTACTTTTTCAGAGAAAATAAATAAAAATTTACACAAAATTGCAAAAAAAAAAGAATTTCCAAAAATTTTTTATTTGTAAAAAGTTTATTAAACTCCAGATTTTTATTACCATAAAGCACAATGTAGAAAGAGTATATTTTCTTTTGTTACATTAAATTGTAAAAAATTTTAGAATTCTGAAACTGATTTAACGTTAACAGAATTAAATAAACTAGTGTCCCTGTGCTCGAAATTCGAGCTATTTTTGCTTCTAAGTTTACATAAACAAGTAAAGAAACAGTCAGTCGGTGCAACCGACTTAGAAATACCCTACACCTATTTGATTCAAATTTAAGGACATATCCATAAGTCGTTTTAACACAGCTGTTATTAATTTGATCGTAAGACATAGCTAACCAAATTAACTTTACAATACTAAAAACATTTTCTAATTACACTATCTATTAAAAAATATTACAAATTCTTACTAATTTATCTATTTAAAAATATTAAAACAAAAAAACTTGAAACAAATGAAAATATATTTATTCCAATTCAATTACTAAATGAAAAAATTTAAATTATTACATTTTGTGATAAAAAGCTAATATATTTAATAATTAAAATTTTTCAAAATTGCAATTATTTTAAATGGCTTGTTTATATACCTAAAAGAAAAGCTTATAAACGCAAAATATGCAATAAATGTATTTCTAAAATACATATACAAATTTAGACCTTGCCATATAATTCATTTAAATATAAAAATAAATTTTACATAAATGCAGCAAGTACCTTTGAACATAGCTGAACCAGTACAATTAAGTCAAAATTTCGGGGACACATAGCAAATAGGAAATATATTCTTTGGCTTCGAAATTGAGCTCGACCTGGACCAATTCCCATGGTACTTTCATTACTAGTAACCTAGAGTTTAAATTTCATCAAAATAGCGGCATTATTTTTTGAGTTATGGTGTTTTAAGACATATGTTTGTTAACCCTTTAACTTTGCAAGGGTTTCAGAACCCGGAACCATGGTACGAAGTCGCCCATACGCAGTCCCCGTCATACTTACAATACTAGTTAACTCTTGTACACAATTGGAACGTGTTATCTTAATTTTAAGTTACTAGTTTTATTAATTTCGATGATAAGCTTTTACACATTGGTGGGTCTAAGAGAAGTTCTGAACCACCACTCCAATTGATCCAAAATTAAAGGGACACGCAGGAAATAGTAAAGAACATCCATGTGTTAAATTTGAAGCTTCTACTTTTGTTTCAAGTTATTATCTTTATTAATTGCAAAAATATGCTTTAAGGTCCTCGGAACTGAGTGGCTGGTCCCCACCCACTACTCCAATAGGGCTCAAATTTCAAGGAGACTAAGTAAATCGAAATCGACACTCTGATACCAAATTTGGAGGTTCTATCTTCATTGGTTACGGAATTATGCTAGTTTGGCCTAAATTCGATCAAAAAGTGCTAAGTTCCGAACCCATTGTCCAAACCTCACCGTGCGCAATTGCCGCCGTAGTTTCATTACCAATAACCTACAACACAAATTTCATGAAGATAGCGTCATTAGTTGTTGAGTTATCGTGATTTTTTACATATGTTCGTTAGCCCTGAAACCGATTAAAAGGTCCAGAATCCGAACCTTTGGGCTGATTTCGGTTTTATACAGTCCGCGCTTTACTTTAAGTACTAAAATTTGAACGTTCTATCTTAATTTTAAGTTACTATTTTTAGTAATTTCGAGTATAAGCTTTTAAAACTTTGGAGGTCTAAAGGGGTACTGAACCACCACTCCAATTGATCCCAAATTAGGGGGACATGCAAGAGATAGTAAAGAACACAAAATATGAAGCTTCTACATTTTTTCAAGTTGCTATCTTTATTAATTTTAAAGATATGCTTTAAGGTTTTCGGAAATGTGTGGCTGGTCCCCGACCCCCAACTCCAATGGGGCCCAAATTTCAAAGACACTTAGGAAATAGGAAGGGACACCCTGATACCAAATTTGGAGGTTCTATCTTTATTAGTTTCGGAATTATGCTTGTTTGGCCTAAATTCGATCAAAAAGTTCTAGGTTCCGAACGCATGATCCAATCCCGAACTTACGCAGTCCTCGAAGTAGTTTCATTACTAGTAACCTACAGCAGAAATTTTATGAAGATAGCGTCATTAGTTGTTGAGTTATTGTTAGCCCTTCGATCGGTTAAAAGGTCCAGAATCCGAACCCATGGGCCGATTTCGCCCATATGCAATCCCCGCCGTACTTTCAGTCCTAGTAACCTACAGTTAAAATTTCATCAAGAATGGAGCTATATAATTTGAGTTATCGTGCCTACGGACGGACGGACGGACGGACGGACGGACGGACAGACGGACGGACGGACATGGCTATATCGACTAAGGCGGTCACGCTGATCACAAATATATATACTTTTCCATATCTAGCTCGCTTCCTTTAGGTGGTTACAAACACCATACCAAAGTTAATATACCCTTTTACCTATTCTATAGGTGTAGGGTATAATAAAGAATAACATAAAAAATAAATTTATAAATATAAATTTATAAAAAAAAAAATAATTTAAAATGAAAAAAAAACAAATTAAAAAATTAAAATGTGTCTTTCACAACCATCAGGATTTGAACCTGAGACTAATGTTTAAAATTTGATAAAAGGAACACTATCACTCCGTTCTAGACCCTCATTTATATAAAATGTGCTAGATCTTTAATTTAAAGCAAATTCAAACATAAAAAAAATTAAATATAATATAATAACTGTAATTTAGAAAAACATTTTACTTAAAAAATTTTTTAAATAATTTTGTTTTATAAGTAAATGTAATATATACATCTTCTCATTAATTAAATACATACAAAATATATAATTATAAGTTAATAAATGCATAGAGGTGTATAATATTTAGGTAGGTACATTCGCAAAGTTTTATAAAATAATAAATTTTTTTTCATTAAATTGAAAATCTATTTTATTATTTTTATTTTGATAAATATAAAATATATTATATATATATATATATATATATATATATATATATATATATACATATCATAAAATAACATAAAAAAGAATTTATATAATTACCGAATTAGTAATAATATGAATTATTATATTATATACTATTATATATTTTTTTATTTGGAAATTATTACTTACCTCACTATTAAATTTTAATTTACACAAACGATCAAAAGTTCCAGAACCCGAACCCGTGTTCCGATTTCACCCATATGTAGTCCCCGACGTACTTTCAATACTAGTTAATCCAACACAATTGGAGGTTCTATCTTAATTTTAAGTTATAATTTTTATTAATTTCGATGATAAGCTTTTAAAACTTGAAGGGGTTTAAGAGAAGTACTGAACCACCACCTCAATTGATCCCAAATTATGGGGACGAGCAGGAAATAGTAAATAACACCCATATGCGAAACTTGCAACTTCTACACTTGTTTCAAATTACTATCTTTATTAATTTCGAAAATATGCTTTAAGGTCCTCGGAACTGAGTGGCTGGTCCCCGACCCACTACTCCAATGGGACCCAAATTTCAAAGACACTTACGAAATAGGAAGGGACACCCTGATACCAAATTTGGAGGTTCTATCTCCATTGGTTTCGGAATTCTGCTCGTTTGGCCTAAATTCGATCATAAAGTTCTATGTTCCGAACCCATTGTCCAATCCTCACCGTACGTGATCACCGCCGTAGTTTCATTACCAATAACCTACAGCACAAATTTCATGAAGATAGCCTCATTAGTTGTTGAGTTATCGTGACTTTTTTTATATATGTTCGTTAGCCCTGACACCGATTAAAAGGTCCGGAATCCGAACCGTTGGGCTGATTTCGCCCTTATACAGTCCGCGCTGTACTTATAGTACTAGTTAACCCTTGTACACAATTTGAACAGTCTATCCTAATTTTAAGTAACTAATTTTAGGCATTTCGATTATAAGCCTTTAAAACTTGGTAGGTCAGAGAGGGGTACAGAACCACCACTCCAATTGATCCCAAATTAGGGGAGCACGCAAGAGATAGTAAAGAACACCCTTGTGGCAAATTGGAAGCTTCTACCTTTTTTCAAGTTGTTATCTTTCTTAATTTTAAAGATATGCTTTAAGGTCTTCGGAAATGTGTGGCTGGTCCCTGACCCACTACTCCAATGGGACCCAAATTCACAAGACACTTAGGAAATAGGAAGTGACATCCTGATACTAAATTTGGAGGTTCTATCTTCATTGGTTTCGGAATTATGCTCGTTTGGCCTAAATTCGATTAAAAGGTCCAGAATCCGAACCCATGGGCCGATTTCGCCCATATGCAATCCCCGCCGTACTTTCAGTCCTAGTAACCTACAGTTAAAATTTCATCAAGATAGCTCCATTATTTTTTGAGTTATCGTGCCTACGGACGGACGGACGGACGGACATGGCTATATCGACTAAGGCGGTTACGCTGATCACAAATATATATACTTTTCCATATCTAGCTCGCTTCCTTTAGGTGGTTACAAACACCATACCAAAGTTAATATACCCCTTTACCTATTCTATAGGTGTAGGGTATAAAAACATCATTTAGTAACACAGGAAATTTTGAATTTTAATTTTTTCATTCATAATTATGGATTTAAAAAAATTGCTTAAAAAAAAATTTTTGAAAAAGATTTTTAGAAACTTTGAAAGAGATTATTAATATCATACATCAATGGTCAAAAATTATATTGCGTTCAATGGAAACTTTTGACCTTTTAAATTGAATGAGTTTATTAATTTTATTAGAAAAATAAAAATTGAATAATATAAATAATAAATAAATTGAAATAAAAAATAAGTAAAATTAAAGATATTTAATGTTTGTACAATTTTATAATATTGTTGATATTAATTTAAAATGACCTTGTTCTTATTTTAAAATAGCATAAAATAGATTTTATATTTATTAATCTTGTAAAATTGATATTTCAATAATTCTCGTTTCTACACCAACGTAAGATAGAAAATATCGCTCTTTTTTTTTTAAAGTATCCCTAATCCACTTAAACTAAAAAATAAATAAAAAAAAACATATTAATATTGAATATACAAAAATTTTACGAAAAAAATAACAAAAATTTTATGAAAAAAAACATTCATAAAATAAAAAGACAAACAATTCATTTATGTAAAAAAAAACATTCATAAAATAAAAAAATAAAAAAAAACAATTCATTTATGTAAAAAAAACATTTATCACAAAATTATTTCATAAATGTTTTATCACAAAATTTAAAATATTGTCCTCTTTAATTAAATTAACCTAATTTTCTATTTTCCTGGTCGCTTCTTAAAACGTAATTTTTATTACTAACGAAATTGTGAAATAATATATTTGAAAACATTTTACCAATTTTAAAAATATGTCGCGACTCCGTGTACCGCCGACGTCGATTGCAAATCTATGTCATACTTACCTATTCCAAGACTTATAAACGTCAGTTTTATTAATAATCCTTTTTGATTTATTGTCTCAAAAAATTTTTCTTTTTCTTCTGTAAAATTTCTTGAAAAATAGCATTCATGTGAAAAAAGAAGATAAAGCACCTGATCAGTTGGTAAAGAAAGGCCCCCTCTTTCTAGTTCGGCAAAATAATTTGACCTCGATTCAGTTCCCTTTTCTTTCAAGTATACTGATTTGCAATTGACGCATTTAATATATTTTTTTTTGTGATTTTAAATCCTAACTTCCCACATAATAAATTCGATTCGGGATCGAAATCTGCTCCACATAAATAGTCGGACGAATCAAAAATTTTTTGAAATATATTATCTAAATGTACTACATGTTCTAAAGTATTTTCATCAATATCTTGTTTTAAACTATTTAGTTCGGCTACATATTTTTATAAACTTGATGAATTCTAATTTTTAGCACTTTTTCAAAAAATTTTGTAAAAATGTGCCTATATAGCTTCACTCTGTCCGTCCGTCTGTCCGTATGTTTACAAAAACTTTTACACCGTTTGAAATAGAGTAAAGAAATTTCAACCATGGGTAGTTTTTGCAAAAAAAATAATTTCGTAGAAGAATTTTTTTCTGTAGCCCCACCTGTTACGGAACTACAGCCCCCCAAAGTTGGAAAAAGCCCTATATTTAAATTGTTATAACAAGAGTTCTGTTACATATATTTTCAATCTGAAAACGGCAAATGATAGCTGGTTTCATAAAATTTAAAAATTTTGACAAGGCAAATGTTTAGGGTTGCCATACGGTACTAAAATTTAACATTACGCAAAACTCAATTTTCGCAAAATTTTTGGCCACACATATCTTCTGAACAGTTCAAGCTAGGGTCTTGAAATTTTGGGAGAAGTTAGATACTCAGAAATTAGTAGGAGTCGGTTAACAAATTTTTTTTGTCCAGCCCCATGTTTAGGAGCTGTAAGGGCTCGAAAATTGAAATTTTGCTATTTTTAAACACCTGTAACTTGAATACCTGTCCAAATGTTTTTTTAGTGATAGACAAAATTCAAAGCCCTATAATTATATTTCAACATGTGTCAAAGGTTTTTCTTAATTTTGAAGGGTGACGAAGTTACATCCCCTGAAAATTCCAAAAAAGCCCTATATTTAAATTGATATAACAAGGGTTCTGTTAGGTTTATTTTCAATCGAAAAACGGTATTAGAGAGCTGCTTTTATAGACTTTACAAAAATATGTTGCCTAAATGTATAGAGTTGCCATACGGTACTAAAATTCACCATTATATAAAACTCAACTTTTGCAAAATTTTTGGCCCCACAATTCTTCTAAACGGTTCAAGCTAGGATCTTGAAATTGGGAGAAGTTAGATCCTACAAAAATAGTAGGAGTCAGTTAACAAAATTTTTTTGTCAAGCCCCCTGTTTAGGAGCTATAAGGGCCCGAAAATTGAAATTATGCTATTTTTAAGCACCTGTAACTTGAATACCTGTCCAATTTTTTTTTTATTAATATACAAAATTTAAAGGTCTAACATTATATTTTAACATATGTTCAAGGTTTTTCTTAAATTTTAAAGGGGTTCCTTAAATTGAAGAAAGTGTCTCTCAGTTTTACCCATTTTTGCTTAGATTGTATAATTCTAAGTAAAATTCCAAATTTTTGTGTAATTCACAATTTAATTCCTAGAATCTAAAAAATTAGAGGAGGAGGGGGGGGGGGGGAGTTGAAGTTAGATTCTTGAGAAATTTGGCAACCTTCCCCATTGAAGGGCTATAACAACTTTTAAACAAAAAATTTACTGTTAGCAGTAAATTTTATAAGTCAGTAGTAGCTTTTTGCAAGTAAATATTTCCAAAGTTAAACTCAGTATGGAATACAATATAATTTTGAAAATGTGCTTTTTTAAAAACCCTTGGTTTTTTTCATCACTTATTTGTTCGTGTTCTATAACTTCCGTATACAAAATATGATAACTTGACCTAGCTAAAGAGCGATAGAGACTAAATCTGTTTTCTAAGTTTTCAGTCTGGAATTTTCCTAACAAAACGAATTCTACCTGAAGGAAAAGTTTACTAAATCTATTAATGTTTTGGTAGTAAATACTAAAGCATTTAAAGCATCCTTTTTAAGAACATTTTTAATATTATTCATATTCCAAACTGTTAACCAATCAATAAATAATTGGGACGGAGATCGGTTGTCTTAAATATTGGTTTACTCCATTAATTCCTTAAAATTTACACGGGTATTACATAAATCTCGCCATTTTCTGATAGTTTCATAGAAGTTACCAGGCTGCATTTTTTCAGATTTTTTTAAACATGCTATTGTTGAAATATACTATCTGATAGACGAACATTTTGCCTTTGAATAGAAGTCGGTCATACTATCTGATAGACGAACATTTTGCCTTTGAATAGAAGTCGGTCATTCTATTTATTTGTTTTTTTTTCAATTTGAAGATTTTCTTCTTTTTTAAATATTTCCAAAAAATGCGCAAAACGGGTATATTTGATTTCCTTTGAATGGAAATCAGAAAACATTAGAACTTTATTTGGTGCAAAACGCAAATTATTTCTAATATTTTTAAAAATATGAATGTATATATTGTTAGAATATTTTACCTTGACTTAGGGTTTGGAATATAATTTTGTCTATCAGTATTAAAAATACTGAACATATTTTGATTAATTTTATTGTTATCAGTTGTGATAACCAAAACCGTCAATTCTTTTCTTTGAACAAAATCATTCACCTCTCTTAATCTCTCTTTGAACAAAATCGAAAACCAAAGTTTTTATTATCATTTAAAATATATAAAACTAATAATAGCAAAACCTTATATACAAATTACATATAATTTTAAAACTATGATTAAAATAACAAGTAATGGCAATTGGAATTTTTGTAATTATAACTTACCAAGTCTGACATCAATTAATACAAAAAAAATTTTTTTTAAGAATACGCCAAAATTTTTTAAAAAAAACGTTTGTTCTTAGAGCCTATATACATGCAAACAATTGGTGAAAAAAACCAATTGTTTTTAAAAAACACATTTTCAAACTTATATAGTGTTTCATACTGAGTATTTTTATAAAAATAAATGTAATATTATAATTTATTTATTTCAGTAATCTAATATACTAGGAGATTTAGTCGGCGTTGCTCGGGAGCTTGCAAATTTTAAAAAAGCAAGTTTCAGCTAATTTTTTGAAGTACTACTTTGGTTAAAAAGAAAGCCTCAAAAACTATTTGTGGAGTTCCGTTAACCCATTGTGGCTCAACAGCTTTGTATAGGGTTTTTCGTTACTTTGCTATCAATTAGAAATGGTTTAACCGATTGACTACAAATTTTGTATATGTGTTTCTCTTTGAGAATGGGGTTCACTCTATTAACAGACTTGAAATTTGTTAACCCATGCCGACCCGAAGATTGATCAAAAAAAAATTTGTAAGTAAATTACGTCCAATTTTTGAAAGTAGGTAGTCCAATTTATAGCAAAATAACGAAAAAACATATAAAAAGCTGTTGAGCCACAATGGGTTAACGAAACTCCACAAATATTTTTTTGAGGCTTTCTTTTTAACCAAAGTAGTACTTCAAAAAATTGGCTGAAACTTGCTTTTTTACAATTTGCAAGCTCCCGGGCAACGCCTGGTAAATTTGCTAGTTTGAATAATAGTGAAATCAATATTTAAAAAACAATTCCAGTGCACTTAAGAAAACATGTCAACAAGTTCGAAATATAATGTTGGAGCTTAAATGTTAACGTATAATTTTGGAAAAATATATGCTGCTGAACTATTCCTTTTATTAAACGAGGAAGATTATAGTTACCCTTGTCAACTTTTAGATACCCGTTCCTACACTATTATGTATTAAATAAATAAGAATTTCATATATTGCAATTGAACTGTTTGACAGAAAATTCAAAATATTTTTTTTTTATATTTAATTACAAAAAAAATTAAAAAAAAAAAAAAGTGAATTAAGAAAAAAGATGAATTTAAAAAAAAATATGCTCTGAACGAGATTTGAACCCACACTTTTCTATTAAAAGGTCGACGTCCTAACCGCTAAGCCATCGATTTTTTGTTCATCTCAATTTTTTAAAATTATTATAGTTGCTATGGTATCAATTGTTTGGTTTGAATAACTGTTTTGAATTTTTTTAAAAATGTATTAAAAAAAATTAATAATTTATAAATGAAAGTTTCAAGATGAATTTAAAAAAAAAAAAATTTTGCCCCAGTCTGGATTTGAACCGAGACGTTTTGACTACTAGTCCCATGTCCTAACCACTACACCATAGAATAATTAAAAATTTGTCTACAACACGAGTTTTTATTTATCTTAATTTTTTTTTTTTAAATAATTGTAGTTGCTATGGTATCAATTGTTTGTTTTAAACAACAGTTTTGAATTTTTTT
>OY720444.1:39671408-39831408 GCA_963082915.1 Dolichopus griseipennis | reverse complement strand
AAATCTTTAACAATAAATAACATAAAATAAAATAATAAATAAAAAAAAAAATTCAAAATCAAAAAAAAAAAAGGAAATGAATAATTTTTAATATAAACGAGAGTTTTCTGTCAAATTTTCTATAAAATAAAATTTTTCATACATAAAATAAATACATATATTTTATTACAAAGAAAATAGACGAAAATAGATAAGAAAAAATGAATTAAAAAAAAAAAAAATTTTCCCTAGTCTGGACACCATGAATCGATTAATAATTTAACTACATTTTCTTTGTTTTTATATTTGGTTTCTATTTAGTTATTAATTTTGAAAATATTGATATAATTTCGAAAAATTTGCAAGGCAGCTACCCGAAGCCTTTGTCCAATTTTAACCAAAAGCAATAGGGAACTTACAAATTGTCTAAAAATTACTTTATGAAAGTTTCAGAACTCTAGCTCTTATAGTTTTTGAGTTATCACGCTGACGGACGGACACACATAGCTAGATCGATTCACTTTTCAATGCTGATTCGATACGTACCCTTGGCACTATATCTAGCTCGTCTATTTCGATGCGTTACAAACGGAGGAGAAATATTAATATACCCGATATTCATATATGTATGCACGGGTATAAAAAGATAAGTTACTTTTTATAAAAAAGTATCTATCTTTATTAAAAATGATATCGTTCGCAACATCCTTCATCGTTATAAACTTCTAACCCAACCTTCCATTACATGTGGCTCAAAATTCTTGTTGGAAAACATGTCATGCATTTCTGTTTCTTATACAAATTATCTAACACAAATGAACATGAAACTGCTACGGCCTTTGAAAATCTCTCTAACCAGATCAATGAAATTTTAGAAAAATTTTGGAAACTGAAATAGTTCTGGCTGTAGGTTTCAATGTTCATTTCAGAGATGGCTTCATTTCCCAAGTAATTCTTCTTGGAGTAAAAACTCAATTGGGAAGCAAGTTGCACTGTTTTCATCACTATCCCACCTTTCTCAACTTGTCCAAAATCCTACTAAGGTTCCCGACCACGCTGATCAAGAGGTGATCTCTTCGATCTGTTCCTGACTACACATCCTGAAAAGTATTTGGTTTCAGTTGGTTGGCCCTTGGGGGCTACGACTATATCTTGTTGAAACAACCATATTAGTATAGCGATCAATTGAAAGACTCCTCCCAAAAAACTGCTACGGAATTACAATATTGCCAACTGGGAAAGTTTAAACAAATTTTTTAATTAATGTAGGTTGCAAGTCTTTGTGTACTCTAACAAAAGTGTTAAAAGAGAGCGTAAGCGAGTTGCCTTTTTCCTTACTTGTTGATTAAAAATACAGAATTGTGTTAGATTCTCAAGAAAAAGCGAACTTGTTTGGTGAAAATTTTCTTCCAATTGAACACTGCTCCAGTCAGCAAGAAATCTACCTTATATTCCACGCATTGGCTGCTCCTTTGTTAGAATTTACTTCAGAAAACGAACAGTGATAAAAATATTGAAGCATCTTGACACAAACAAATTGGCCCGTCAATGTGGAATCACTTCAATGGTTCTCTTAAAAATGGTTTTCTTCAAAAAAAACTTATTCCACTTTTTCAGAACCTCTACGAAACCTTTTTTTCTTTCGAATCGAACGATTCAAGTACTTGTGGATGGTTATATATCCAACTAATTTCAAATAAATGCTGCTGTCCCCTAAGTATTTGTTCTGCCCTATTCATTTCTTAATATTTTTGAGTGACCTATTTTTAAAAATTCCAATCAAATTCACATTTTTGCAGATGGCAGAACCCTTGTCGCTCCCTATGAATTTCATAATCGCTGTAACATTAATCATCAGGTTAATACAACAGCAAAAAATTTCACTGTCAGTGACTTAAAAAATGATTTAGCAAAAATTCATAATAATCGTGTGTTAAATTCAACACGAACAAAACGCAATGCTGTCTCATCTCGAGAAAAATAGCAAGTTCCATTCCTAACTAATAAATTATTTAACTCCAGTTTTATTGTAATGTTCATTCTGCAAATAATAATTGTTTCAATATATAAAATAAAAGAAGTAAAGAAAAATCCAGTCGCTGCAACCGACTTAGAAATACCCTACCCCTATTTGGTTGAAATTTAAAGAGAAGTTCATAAGTCTTTTTTAAACCATAAGAGTTTTTTTTAGGTTGATCGTAATCTAACCAAATTATCTAGATAATAATTATAGAGCTTTCTAACCAAATTAATTTAATAATACTAAAAACATTTTCTATTTATTTTATCTATTCAAAAATATTAAAAATTCTTACTAATTTATCTATTTAAAAATAATAAAAAGAAAAAAAACTTGAAATGAATGTTGAATACATTCCGTTACAAAATTGAAAAAATTTGATTAGCTTTTAATCACAAAATTTGATAATTCAAATTTATAGTGGTCGTTAACTTTTTAAAATAAAACCTATCAACTACAATGTTGTTTTAGAATTAGATTCAAAATCAAGATTGCCGATTTCCCAGAATATTCATAGATGTGTATATATGGAATTCTTAATTAAAAGAGATTGAAGAGTATAAGCAGCAGTACAAATTTTGATTTATCGCATGTTTAAAATATTTTTTGCTTTATTTCTTTTTTGATTTTTGATCAAAACTATGATTTTGGTTTGATTTCAAATGTGGTATTGAATTTTATATTACCCGCCCTAAAACCAGTACATACAATATTACATTTTTAATTCAGTATGTTAGTTGCTCTTTCTTCCAGCCAGAATGATGTAATGTGCGGCTGAAGTAGTTGAGCCATTGTTTTAGTATCGGCTTGTATCAATTCGGTTGGTATACCATCAATATCTGTAGCTTTGTTCCTTTTGAGATTTTTTATGGTTTCTTTTATCTCACTTGTGTTTGGTTGATCTATGAAGATTCTTAGGTTTCTGATTCTGCTTTGGCTTGCATTGTTTGTACCTTCGTTAGTCGCTGGTTGAATATTGCTGACTGTTTCGAAGTTTTGTTTCCATCTTGTAGTTTGGGCTTCCGTAATTGTTAATATATCGCCATTTGTATCTCTAATTGGTTAACCTGTGTTATTTTTACGACTGTAAATTGGTTTATTAGTCCATGCAATTCACGCATGTTTTTCTGGTTGGCGTGATGTTCAGCTTAGGACGCTTTCGTATCGAAGAATTTTCTTTTGTCTTTTCTGGCAACTTTTTTGGCTTGATTCGCTAGGGTTCTATATTGTTGTTTCCCTGTATCGGTTATAGCCAGCTGTTTCAGGGTTTTTCTTTTACTTATGAGTTCGCTTGTTTCATCTGAGATCCATGTTTTTCTTTATGGCTGTACGAGTCAGATTGTTTTTACACCAGCTTCTTGTATTTTAACCATAATGTTGCTCAATGTGTGGTCTTGATCTGGTCGTAATATTTCGCGGAGCTTGGAGTCAAAGTTGTTTGCGGTCTGGACATTTTGGAATTTGCTGGTATTGAAGCGTTTGCGCTTGTTGTTATTTATTTATTTAGAAGATTATTTAGTATATGGCGTCTTTCTTAATAGTTTAATGAAATTTCCGGTGAGCAGTTCGTGGTCACTGTCTATTATGAAGGAATATGGTACCACAGATGACAAGCGATCAATCTGTCTTCATTATTGTTCTTAACTCCAAGTTCATGTTTTCCCCATAATATTTCTTAAACCGGTATTATCATTATCAACTTTCGCCTATAGATCACCCATAAGTATGACTATGTCCTTCTTGTGAATTCTTTACAGTATGGATGTTAATTGTGTATAAAATTCTTCCTTCTTTTCTGGTTAGGTTTCTTCGGTTGGCGCATAACATTGTTTGATGGTAATATGGCGTATTTTGCCGCGGAATCAGTCTAGGATAATCCGCTCACTTACTGCATTCCAGCTATACAATGGTGTTCGTGATTTATTTTCCGATAAAAGTACCTACTTCGTTTTCTCCTTTGCTGAATAACATGGTATTCCCATTGGCAGTGGAAATCTCACCATTATTATTCCATCTTATTTCGCTAATTCCTAGGGTGTTGATCTTATAGGATATCATTTTTTCGATTTATGCAAGCCTTGATGCTTCACGAATAGTTCGAACGTTTCATTTTCCTATTCGTATCATTGTTTTCCTGGTGAAGGTCGTTACCGGGAGAACATTTGTGTATCCGAGGCTTCTAGTGTTGTTGAAAATCTGTTTCTACTGTCCTACGTAGGGGATTGATTTACTGGTTTTACTGTAATTGGTTTACTGTAAGAAGAATGCCATGTGGTTTTATCCCTGACATTAAAGTGTTTTTTCTTCCCCAATCTTTTTACGCAACTGCGCTCAAAATCTTATTGTCCCGCTTCACTCCATTTTCAACAAGTCGCTTTGAGATGGCGTTTTTCCACAAATGTGGAAGTCTTCCCATTTGTTTCCCGTTTTCAAGAAAGTCGATAAAGCTTCAGTTGAGAACTATCGGGGTATAGACATCTTATCGGCTATTCCCAAATTATTAGGAAAAATTGACAGAATTACTCCCACGATTTATTTTAAACTTCATGAACAACAACATGGTTTCCGAAAGGATCGTTCTACCACAACTAACCTTATGGTGTATACTTCCGAAAATCGAAAACTAATGGAGAAAGGATAATGCAATTTACACAGATTTTAGTAAAGCTTTCATATTATCATATTATTTAGCTATTTAAGCTACCAACTTTTGGCATTACGGGTTCTTTTCTTTCCTGACTTAACCCTTATGTATCATAAAGAACCCAAAACGTCAAATTTCAAGATCTCTTATCCAAATCCATTGATGTCATTTCTTGTGTATTGAAGTCATTTGGGACCACTTCTTTTCAGAGTTTTTATTTCTGATCTTTCAAGATATTTAGTCGAGACAAAACATATTGCTTTTGCTGACGACTTGAAAATATATTAAGTTCTAAAAAATAACTCTGATGCAGTTATACTTCAATCCAGCTTATCAGATCTCCAAACTTGGTGCACATTTAATAAATTGGAGCTCAACATACAGAAATGTAAGGTTATTAGTTTTTCCCGAAAATGTCCTTCTTTAGTATATGACTATAAAATAGAAAATTTTAAAAATTGCGTAAATTGCATTACTGATTTAGGAACTCTTCTCGATAATAACCTTAATTGTAATCTTCTCTATGACCAAATAGTCTCCAAGGCTAATAAAATGTTAGGTTTCATTAAGAGAAGAGCTAAAGAATATAATTAAGCTGTGATCAAAATCCCTCTATTGTTCCCTTGTTCGATCTATTTTAGAGGTAGCATAATTTTGGATCAGACCTTTAAATAGGTAGCATAACTTGGAAACAGCGTTTCAGGTTCACTTCAATAGAATTGAATCAGTTCAAAAGCAATTTCTTTTATTTGCATTTAGAGGTGTATACAATCCTTCCAATTTTGTTAATCTTCCTAGCTACAATACAGGACTTAAGTTATTAAACTAGCTGTCTCTATCTTCACGAAGACAACTCTTGTCATCATGCTTTACTTTTGATATATTAAATAACAGTATTTCTATTATATTTATCTTAATAATAAGTTTAGACTAAAAGGCTAAACTAGAAATAAAAGTTTTTTAATTGATTATCAATACAATACCGAGTATGGAAAAAAGGAATCCATCAATAGATTTTGCACTACCTTCAACAAAATTAGTCATCATTAGAACAACTACATCTTTCTTCAAAACTACCTTTAAACATACTTTACAAAAACATTTTTTTAATTTAATAACGTCAGACATTAATCCTTACCTAAGCAAAATTTTTTTTTTTAAAGTATGATATAATCTAAGCATAACACACTTACTATATTGCATAAAAATTATAGCAAATCAGCAAATAGCAAATCCAATTCGTCGACAACCTTCGTCGGGATAACACCGGTTTCGGTGAAATTTTTTTTCTGTAAAATTTTTAAAATTTTTTCAAAATTCTATTCTAACTTTTTAAATTTTCTTACTTTTACACTTAAATTAAGTTTCTAAAATTCTAAATATTTAAATTTATTTGTGGTGGCTCTAATAATTGGTTTTTTTTTGTTGTGAATTTATTTGGACGCCATTGCCGCATTTCCAATGGTGGCGTTTCATGGATAAGTATTGTTATTTAAATTTATTTAATTTACTAATTTTTTAACTAGAATAATTTTACCTAACACTAAATTCTCTTTTTTTGTTTATTTTTATTAGAACTTTTGTAAATTTTTATTTTTCCTTCGTTTTTATTAATTAATTTAAATAAATATTTTTTTTTAATTTCTGTTTTATATAAAATTATTCTAATTTTTATAAATTTTCACGTCATGCCCCGGTTTGTTTTGTTTACATTAAACTAAATCAATATAATAATTTATTTTTTTTTTTTGGAAGTAATACTTTTTTTAATCTTCTTCTTTAATCTTCTCTTTCCTTCCCATTGATATATGTTAATTGTTCTAATAACTCTCGCCACTCTTAATATACCTTCATAAATAATACCGTAACTTAATTAATAAATTCTGATGGTATATGTCCAATAATTTTATTAAACTTTTATTTTGTCTTTGTATTTTACTTATATTGCCACAATTACAAATGTTTTATTTTTAATTAAATGTAATTGTGTATTTGTTTTATTTTGATTGAGTTTTTAGTTGTACCTACTACATACAATAAGGGCACATATAGTTTCTATATAGATTCTATATAGTGCAAGTTAAAAACTGTTAGACGTAGTTATAAACCATTTTCTCGCTCGAAATAAGACTTTTAAATTTAAAATTTTAAAAATGAAAATTTCTTTTTTAAATTTTATTTTTTTTTAATTTTATTTAATGCTTTTTTTGTAAATTTTATTTTCTATTTTTTTAAAAGGTGTTGTCGATAGATAAAATCGTACATAAATAAGCATTTTTTATTTTTTTTGTTTTTTTTTCTTGTTTTTTTTTCTTCCTGATCTCTAGCAAAATTATCAACTTTAACATTAATTTTTGTAATATTCGCGGCTTAGAAACGAACTTCCATGCCGTCGAGGGCCATATTAATTCAATTAAAACGGCAATCCTTGCTCTATGTGAAACCCAAGTTAGTGGTCAAAATGTTAAATTCGATATTAACGGCTACTCACTCATTTCACACTTCGTTCCCAAAAGAAGCATTGTCATCTACATAAAAAAAAACATTGTTTTTAACACTCTTGTCAAATAAAAATCTTCAAGCCCAACTTTCAATTACGTTTGGGTCAAAATCCATGTTGAAAAGCATGTTATACATTTCTTTTTCTATACAGATCACCCAATTGAATTGAACAAGAAACTGTTATGGAAATTGAAAACCTTTCAAACCAGATCAATGAAATTCTCGATTGTTATTCTGAGACTGAAATTGTTCTGTCGGGGGATTTTAATGTTCATAACAAAGACTGGCTTCACTTTTCCAGTAGCTCTTCTCTGAGTCAAAACTCGATGGGGAAACAAGTTGAATTATTTTGCACTCTATTCCACCTTTCTCAACTTGTTAAATGTCCCACTAGAATCCCTGACCGTGCTGATCAAGAAGGCTCAGTGTCCAACCAAAGGTCCCTTCCCAAAAAATTGGCATAGCGTTGTAGTCTTGATACTAAAAAATCAGCCGGTCCGGACGGTTATACAACTACCGTCCTCAAAAGCACATATACTTCCATTTCAAAACCTCTGCGCAAACTTTTCTACCTTTTCTTTACTTCGGGTATTCATCCTACCCAATGGAAGGTTGCACATGTTTTTCCAATTCCTAAAAAAGGCGATCAAAGCGATCCCTCTAACTACCGACCTATTGCTATTACTTCGGTTCTCTCCAAAGTAATGAAAAAAGTTATAAACTATAAGCTTTTCAAATATCTAAATCGCAAAGGTTTGCTTCATGATCGACAATACGGGTTCAGAAACCGTCGTTCAACAAATGATCTCATGACCTACCTGTGCGAAAAGCTTAATATCAGTGTTCACCATTCTGGTTGGTCTGATGTTGTGGCTTTGAATATTTCTAAAGCTTTTGATCGAGTTTGGAATGATGCTTTATTGGCAAAATGCAAGGCCAAGGTAGGGTTTCTGTTAAATGGATTGGAGATTGATTTTAATACCAAACAGAGTTGATTTTAAAACCAAACAGAGTTGATTTTAACACCAAAAAAATCCAATGCTGTCTAGTCTGGCGAAAAATAGCAACAACTATTCCGAACTTTTCTTTTCAAGGAGATGCTTTGCAGCATACGGAAGACTTGAAAATTTTGGGTATTGAACTAAACCAAAAATTGACTTTGTAAAATCATATTTTTGGAGTAGCTAAGTACGCTGCTAAACGTTTGGTTTTCTTGTATCGCTGCAAAACTTACTTCTCATCTCCTTAATAACTATAAAACTTATATTAGGCCGAGAATGGAGTATAATGCACAAATTTAAGCTGGTGCTTCCATTACGGCGCTGAGATATCTCGATAAAGTGTAAAACAGAGCTATTCGTCTTATAAATGATCCCAGTGTTACCTCATAAATGATCCCAGTGTTACCTCAACGCTCACTCCACTCATTCATCGTCGCAATGTTGGGTCACTTACCTTTTTTTATAGGTATCTTGTAGGGACTAACACCTGTTCTAAAGAAATCAAACAACTTATGCCTCCATTAAAGATTTTCCAACGGGAAACAAGGAGGGCAACAGATGCTCATCCCTACACAGTTGAGCTAGCCAAATGGCATAACACGGCTTATGCGCTCATCTCGTTTATGGAACCATATTCCACCAAATGTGTTCCCCAAAGTTGATAATGTACGATTTAACCAAATTTAAGATTAACAATAACATCTTTCTTCTAAATATCCCATCCAATTTTCCCCATCCCCCATAATCCAGATATTCCAAATAACTTCCACCATAATCCTAAATCCTTCCATATTCTCATGCCTGTAACAAAACTGTACATTTGTATTACAGGTTTCCTCCTAAAGTTTGGTTCAAAAAGGGTGTGGTTCTGATGTGTTAAAATAATACACTGCCCAAAGAAACACCGCATAGTTTCAATGGATGGCTTTCGAGCTTTCCATTCCCTCGTAAAAAAAAAAATACAAAAAATGTTTTTACCTTCTTTTTTGTTTTTAATTTTGTGCATTTTGTAAATTGTTTTTAAATACTTAGCAATAACAATAAAATATCTTTGAATAATATACTTTGAAATGCTAAGAAAATAAAAATTAATAATTACACATGTATGTATATCATAAAACTTTTTTATTTATTTTGTATAAGAATGTATTTTTTGTCCTTTAGCTTCACTTAGGTCTTTGAATTGTATAATTTTAATATAGGTAATAATTATAAGTAACTTTTTTTTTTGTAACGACCTTGTTTGGTCTGTAAAATAAAATTAAATAAAAACAAGTATAGAAACAGTCATAATGTTTTAAATAATCAGATCAATAATAATATTAATATAAATAAATTCAATAATAATAAAAAAAATATTGAGCGTGAAGTAATAGTAAATAAGAATGAAATAGGTATTAATGAAAACCACTATTATTATAACCCACTTAATAAGAGGCAAAGTACAAGAAATACAGCTCAATCTAAAACTCTAATAGATCATATAATAGCAAACTTCAATGAAAATATCAGGTTTCTTTCACCAGAAAGGATAACAGTTTATCTGATCGCCAAATAGCCGTAGCATAAATCAAAACAATTAATGTTAAGAAAATACCTATGCAAAACTATACTATAAATAAAACGACTACATTCAAATGCGTAACGTCGTAAAAACTAAAGTAGAAAATACAAACTTTGTGGATATTGATACACTAGTTAAAACAATACAGGAAGCAAAAGAAATGTGTGCTAAAACAGTAACTGTCAGAAATAATAGAAATAATAGAAATAATAGCTGGACTATACCTATGATATTTGAAAAACTTAAAAACAGAAAATCCCTATATAATGCACACACAAAAATCCAAACAATAGTGAAACAAATAAAGAAACTGTCAGTCGGTGCAACCGACTTAGAAATATCCTACACCTATTTAGTTCAAATTTAATGACATATCCATAAGTCATTTTAACGCCATTAAAACTGTTAATTTGATTGTAAGACATAGCTAACCAAATTAACTTTATAATACTAAAAACATTTTCTAATTACTTTATCTATTCAAAAATATTACAAATTCTTGCTAATTTATTTATTTAAAAATATTAAAAAACAAAAAAACTTGTTATAAATGAAAATATATTTATTCCAATTTAATTACAAAATGAAAGAATTCTAGTTATTAAATTTTGTGATAAAAAGCTAATCAAAGCATAATATATTTAATAACCCAAATTTTTCAAAATTGCAATTATTTTAAATGGCTAGTTAAAATAATACACTGCCCAAAGAAACACCGCATAGTTTCAATGGATGGATTTCGAGCTTTCCATTCCCTCGTAAAAAAAAAAAAACAAAAAATGTTTTTACCTTCTTTTTTGTTTTTAATTTTGTGCATTTTGTAAATTGTTTTTAAATACTTAGCAATAACAATAATTTCTTTACTTGTTTTTATTTAACCCTCGATTACTGTCCTCTATTTACGTTACGTAGTTACTATCCAGGGATGGAAAACACCCCATACATTCAAATGCGTATTTGAACTGCTATAACATAAATATTTTAAGGCATTTTTTTTGCAGATTAAATCAGTAAAAATTCTACAAATTTAGATATATAAACTTCATTTAATTAAAAACTAAATAAATAAATATATAATAAAAACAAAAAACACTCCATTTAATAAGAAAACAAAAAAAATTAAAATTAATTTTTTTTTTAATTGTCACAAAATCTATAATTTTCATGCCACGTTCTTGCATTTGGTTGTTTTTGAAAGCTGAAATATAAGAAATAAAAGTATATTAACAAAATTTTTTCAGCAGGAACAATTTTTTAGAGAAAAATTTTGTTAAATTAATGTATTTTATCTCACCAGTTTTCAGTATTAAAAAAAAAATTCCAAAAACAAATTTATGATATTGCCTCCAAATTGTAACAATTCACACAAATTGATTTTGTACGCTTTTGTAACTATGGCAATTCAAATATTTATTATTTTATTTTAAAATATTTATTATTTCACTTTATTTTTAATATTTTCTTCTTTAAATAGTTTGACTTGATTTTAATTCAAAAATTAATTCTTTTTAATTGAAATTTTACAAATTTAATCTGTGAGTTCAAAATTTAAATACTTTTATATTATATAATTCACGAAACTTCTTTTATATACAGTATACTTTTATGTAGTTTATTATTAAGGGCTGTGTGGTGTAGTGGTTATGTTTCACACTTAACAACCGAGGGGGTGTGAGCTCCAACTAAACCCAAGCCATAACTTTTTTTTAATTTCAATTTTTTTTTTTTTTATTTTTTCAGTATTTTTCAAATATTTGTATTTATATAATATAATAATATAATATTATAATAATAATATTATGTTGATCAAAGTGATAATCGAAAAAAGTTCCCAATTATAACTCAAATATCTACCATAATACAAAATTTCGTTATTATGAATAAATTTTGTGTCAAGATTACTGTCGGGGGTCAAATCTACCCCATTTTGTAAAAAAATTATGTGTCAAGATTACTGTCGGGGGTGTAATCTACCATTTTGTAAAAAAATTTTGTGTCAAGATTACTGTCGGGGGTGTAATTTACCCCATTTTGTAAAAAAAATTTTGTGTCAAGTTTACTGTCTGGGGTGTAATCCACCCAGACCCATTTTGGATTGCATTTTTCGAGGTCTTTTTTATCAAAGTTCACATTTGATTTACACAAAATTAAAAAAAAATATCCAAAACGAGATTACATATTGGTATGAAATCAACTACTGCAATTTTTCATATGTATTTTGTCTTGTACTCTTGATTGGGGTGGATTACACTCCATGGGCAGTAACCGAGGGTTAATTTTATTTTACAGACCAAACAAGGTCGTTACAAAAAAAAAAGTTACTTATAATTATTACCTATGTTAAAATTATACAATTCAAAGACCTAAGTGAAGCTAAATGACAAAAAATACATTCTTATACAAAATAAATAAAAAAGTTTTATGATATACATACATGTGTAATTATTAATTTTTATTTTCTTAGCATTTCAAAGTATATTATTCAAAGATATTTTTTTAATATACCTAATAGAAAAGCTTATACGCAAAATATGCAATAAATATATTTCTAAAATACAAATACAAATTTACACCTTTTCATATAATTCATTTAAATATAAAAATAAATTTTACATAAATGCAGCAAGTACCTTTGAACATAGCTGAACTACTGCAATTAAGTCTAAATTTCGGAGACACATAGGAAATATATTCTTTGGCTTCGAAATTATACTCGTTCGGCCTCAAATCGATCAAAAGCTTCTAGAATCCGAACTCATTGACCAAACTCGACCAGAACCAATTCCAATGGTACTTTCATTACTAGTAACCTAGAGTTTAAATTTCATCAAAATAGCGGCATTATTTTTTGAGTTATAGTGTTTTTAAGATATATGTTTGTTAGCCCTTGAACTTTTCAAGGGTTCCAGAACCCGAAATTATGGTACGATTTCGCCCATATGCAGTCCCCGTCATACTTTCAATACTAGTTAACCCTTGTACACAATTGGAACGTTCTATCTTAATTTTAAGTTACTAGTTTTATTAATTTCGATGATAAACTTTTACACATTGGGGGGTCTAAGAAAGGTACAAAATTAGAGGGACACGCAGGAAATAGTAAAGAACACCCATGTGCCAAATTTGAAGCTTCTACATTTGTTTCAAGTTACTATCTTTATTAATTTCGAAAATATGCTTTAAGGTCCTTGAAACTGAGTGGCTGGTCCACACCCACTACTCCAATTGGGCTAAATTTCAAGGACACTTAGGAAATCGAAAGCGACACCCTGAAACCAAATTTGGAGGTCCTATCTTCATTGGTTTTGGAATTATGCTAGTTTGGCCTAAATTCGATCAAAAAGTTCAAAGTTCCGAACCCATTGTCCAATCCTCACCGTACGCAATCGCCGCCGTAGTTTCATTACCAATAACCTTCAGCACAAATTTCATGAAGATAGCGTCATTAGTTGTTGAGTTATCGTGATTATTTATATATGTTCGTTAGCCCTGAAACCGGTTAAAAGTTTCAGAATCCGAACCCTTGGGCTGATTTCACCCTTACGCAGTCCTCGTTTAACTTTAAGCACTAGTTAACGCTTGTACACAATTTGAACTTAATCTTAATTTTAAGTTACTATTTTTAATAATTTCGATTATAAGCTTTTAAAACTGAAGAGGGTCTAAGAGGGATACTGAACCACCACTCCAATTGATTCCAAATTAGGGGGACACGCAAGGGATAGTAAAGAACACCCTTGTGCCAAATTTGAAGCTTCTACATTTTCTAAGTTGTTATCTTTATTAATTTTAAAGATATGCTTCAAGGTCTTCGGAAATGTATGGCTGGTCCCCGACCCACTACTCCAATGGGGCCCAAATTTCAAAGACATTAAGGAAATAGGAAGGGACACCCTGATACAAAATTTGGAGGTTCTATCTTCTTTGTTTTCGGAATTATGCTCGTTTGGCCTAAATTCGATCAAAAAGTTCTAGGTTCCGAACCCAAGTTCCAATCCCGAACTTACGCCATCCCCGAAGTAGTTTCATTACTAGTAACCTACGGCACAAATTTGATGAAGAAAGCGTCATTAGTTGTTGAGTTATTGTGATTTTTTATATATGATCGTTAGCCTTCGATCGATTAAAAGGTCCAGAATCCGAACCAATAGACCGATTTCGCCCATATGCAATCCCCGCCGTACTTTCAGTCCTAGTAACCTCCAGTTAAAATTTCATCAAGATAGCTCCATTATTTTTTGAGTTATCGTGCCTACGGACGGACATGTCTATATCGACTCAGGAGGTCACACTGGTCACAAATATATATACTTTTCCATATCTAGCTCGCTTCCTTTCCTTTAGTATTTGGAATTAGTATATATAGTATTTCAGGAACATGAGATTTAGGCATTTTAATAGGTAATTTATTTATATTAATTTGTTATTAATTATTAGTTTATATTTTAGATTTTAGATATTATGATATAGAATATTTATATATTGCGATATGTGAATACTTTATTACACTTCATAATTAATTACCATAATGTCATAATTTGTTCAATGCATTTTACCGTAAACAAAATAACATCAGAAACTTCTTGTCTTAATTTTAAAGTTTTCAACTGAATTAAATTAACCTAAGTTCATACGGAGGAAATATCAGCGGATTTGACCATTGAAGATTTCTCAAAGTAAATCTTAAAAAATCTTTCTCTATTAATATGTACCTCGTAAAATGGTGACCAAACTTGGCTAACATATTCCAAATTAGGTCTAAGAAGATAAGAATATAAAGATTAAAGAACAAAAGCATCATTAAATTCTTTGGACCAACGTTTTATAAAACGAAGCATAGCTTTATTTATAATATTAGGTTTAAAATTAAACTTATCATCAAAGTAAACGCCTAAGTTTTAATTTTAAACAATTATAAATTTTGAATTGCTTAAAACATTTTTATGAAATACTTTGGTGGATATTTATTGTAATGAAGTGATGTATTTTGTAAGTTTGTATATTTTTTCTCCTTAAATAGTTGTAAGCATTTTGTAAGAATTTCCAATGAAGAATTAGTAGTAGAGTTGCGAATTAAAAATGATTTATTTTTTTATTTTTTAACTGAAATAAATTTAACAATTGCTTTGATTGTTTGAATGTTTTGAAATACAAAAAGAGCAATTCCAAATTTTGACGTTTTATAATATTACAAATCAATTCAGTGATATGTTTTCGTTGTGTAAGACTAACAAGTAAAGAAACAGTCAGACTTAGAAATACCCTACACCTATTTGCTTCAAATTTAATGGGAAGTCCATTAGTCATTTTAAAACAATAAAAGCTTCTATTAGTTTGGTCGTAAAACATAGCTAACCAAATTAACTTTATAATACTAAAAACATTTTCTAATTAGACTATCTATAAAAAAATATTACAAATTCTTACTTAATTTATCGATTTAAAAATATTTCAAAACAAAAAAACTTGAATTAAATGAAAATATATTTATTTCAATTCAATTACAAAAGTGAAAAAATTTGAATTTTTAAATTTTGTGATAAAAATTTAATATATTTAATAATTAAAATTTTTCAAAATTGCAATTATTTTAAATTGCTAGTTTATGTATCTATCGAAAAGCTTATAAACGCAAAATATGCAATAAATGTACCTTTGAATATAGCTTAAGTATTGTATACAATGTCTTAATTATATATCACCAATGGAAATAATACAAAAAAATATATATGATAAAAATTAAAAAAAAAGGAATTTAATCATTTATTAAAAAAATATTTTGTTATACAAAATATGTGTTATGGTAAAATTCTTAGCCTTTTAAAAATATAACAGTGTTAAATAAAAACGGAAATAAGACAGAACCCTCGTGTATCAAATTTAAAGGAATCTCGAAGATAAGCTTTTCAATTTTGGAATTTCTTAGGAGCCACCTGAACCACCACTACAATTAAGTCTAAATTTCGGAGACACATAGGAAACAGGAAATATATTCTTTGGCTTCGAAATTGTACTCGTTTGGTCTCAGATCGATCAAAAGCTTCTAGAATCCGAACTCATTGTCCGAACTCGACCAGAACCAATTAACATGGTACTCTCATTATTAGTAGCCTAGAGTTTAAATTTCATCAATAGCGGCATTATTTTTTGAGTTATACTGCTTTTAAGATATATGTTTATTTATTTATTTATTCCGAGCTTAATTCAAGCAAGTTACAAAATTTACATTAAATTAATAAACTAAAATTAAACATTAAAAAAACAAAAAAGAAAGTAAAGATTATAGAAATTAATAATTTAATAATTAATTTTACATAAAAAAAAATTTTTAAGAAAAAAAAAGTGTGAAAAAAAAGTTAAAAATTATACTAATTATATTTAAAAAAAAAAACAAAAAAGCTTCAATTAAGAAGACAAAGGTCAAAGAATGTAAGTCCAAAAATTTTAAGAACACAAATACAAGTTATTTTTTAATGATTGTTGAGTGAGCGCATTTCAAGTGTATTGAGATGTATTAAATTTATTCTATGTTCGTAAGGAGGTAATCTAAAAGGGTCCTCCCAAGGAAGAAGACGTAAAGCATACCTGAGAAATTTTTTTTGAACCGATTCAATTCTATTTATATGGACACCATAATAATAAATTGGACACCAAACTTGACTGGCATATTCTAAATTAGGTCTAACCAGGCAGGTATAAAGAGATTTCAATACATAAGGGTCTTCAAATTCTCTTGCCCAACGTTTAATAAAACCGAGCATAGAATTGGCTTTATTTAATATATCAGAATAATGAAGTTGAAATGAAAGTTTACTATCAAAGAGTACCCCTAAATCTTTAATTGAAGTGACTTTTGAAATGATTTGATTATTAAAAGAATATAGATAAGAAATTGGACTTAAGCGGCGTGTAAAACTTATTGAAGCACATTTGGTAACATTAAGTTGGAGATTATTGTTGGAACACCAATTGTAAAAACGATTAAGATCAGCTTGTAGGGCTAATGCATCCTCCAAATTTACAATTTTTTTGAAAAGTTTCATATCATCGGCATAAATTTTAATATGACTATTAATTATTAAAGAAGAAACATCATTAATAGAAATAATGAAAAGTAAAGGTCCAAGATGGCTACCTTGAGGCACCCCTGTGGGAGCTGCAAACTCAGAAGATATCGAGGATCTAAAAGAAACACTATATCTACGATCAGAGAGGTAGGAATTAATCCAATCTATAAAATAAGTCGGAAATCCTAATTTATTTAGCTTAAAAATAATAACATTATGTGGAAGAAGATCAAAGGCTTTGCTAAAATCTGTATATATTACATCTGTTTGGAAGCCATCTTCCATATTATTAATAAATGTAGATGTAGATTCAACAAGATTAGTAACGGTTGATTTAAGCTTTACAAAGCCATGTTGGAAAGGCGATAAAAAACAAGTACAATGATCATAAATAGAATCAAATACAATTAGTTCAAAAAGCTTAGGTATAGAAGAAAGTTTAGCAATTGGACGATAGTTAGTAACATCGTTTTTAAGATTTTTTTTATGATCTGGCTTAATTATGGCAGTTTTCCAAATAGAAGGGAAGATACCAGAAGCTAAAGAAGAATTAAATAAAGAAGAAAGAGGACCAGATAATGAAGATGAGCATTTATTTAAAAATATGTTAGGGATGCCGTCAATCCCAGGACTAGTGTTAAAATCAAGTTTTGTCAAATAGTTAAATACCAAATTAGAGTCAATATGAATATTACCCAGAGTAGTATTAGGAAAGTTTGATAAATGCAAAAAATTATCTTCATTTAACGAGAAAGCGGGCAAAGAATAACTAATTGAGAAAAAATCACGGAAAAATTCTGAAATAACATTAGAATCTATACTACTAGAATTTTTATAATTCATACACATTGAATATTGATCACTTTTTCTTTTGGAATTAACAAATTTCCAAAAGAGTTTTGGATTATTTTTAATATTTAAAGACATGTTTTGCACATAATTAGAATATAAATTATCAGACATTGTTTTAAATTCATTAAATAAATTTATGAAAACATTAAAGTCATAATTATTATTGCTTTTAATAAATTTACGCCAGGCTTTATTTTTTCTATTTTTTAATTTTTTAAGACTTTTAGTAAACCATGGCGGACTGGATTTATAACTATTGTCAACAACTAACGGAACATATTGTGAAATAATAGAATGAACAATTTTATAGAAATGATTAACTGCATCATTTAAATTAAAAGAGGTTAAAAATGAGAAATCATAACAACTTAAATAGTTATTAATAGCATCAAAATTGGCTTTATGAAAGTTAAAACGATAAGAAAGTTCAGAATCAATAATTGGAGGTATGAGAAAACAGAGAGATGAACAAATTGGAGGATGATGCTCATCAATTTCAACTAGTTCAAATGGACAGTTAATAATAGCAAAATTTATCCAATTTGTCGTAATTAAAAGATCTAACTGTCTACCACGATTATTACAGATTGAAGATACTTGCTGAAAATTAAAAGAATTAAAAGAGTCAATTACAAAGCACTCCGTATTACTAACTAATTCGTATGGAATGAAGTAGGAATCCTCATCGTGCGGAACCCATTTAATGTTAGGAAGATTAAAGTCACCACAGAGAATTACATCATCATTAACATTAAGTTTACTGACTAGTGAATCAATTTCTAAAATATATTTAGTATACACTTCGATACTAGAACCTGGAGGAATATAACAATTTATAATAATAACATTTTTTAGTTGTAGTTCAATTTTAACAGCAATTACTTCGATAATATCGGTAGGATCACAATGAGAAAGTAACAATTGCGATGAACAAAAAGTATTTTTAACAGCTATCAATACACCACCACCTTTAGGAACATTATAAGATAAAAGACAATCATATCTATCTTTCCTATAAACAGTGTAAGAAGAAGAGAACATTTCAAGATTATTTATTGAAGAAGTTAGCCAGGTTTCTGTTAAAACGAATAGATCAAAATCTAAAGCAGTAGAATTTAAGAAAACTTTTTTAGTTTTTGTGCGTAGACCTCTTACATTTTGATAATAAATAGTTAATTTAAAAGATTTATTATTAGGATGAGTGGGTTCCGCAAGACTAATATTAACTAGACTTTTTCTCGCTTGGAAGAGGACGAAAGTACTTATCATGATTTTCTCTCACACGTTGAAGATAGTTAATTCTAGTAGATGAGATATGTGAGGCAAAAGATTTCAAGTCAGTTAGAGCATTTTCAGCTGAAATATTATATGTTTCATGATATTTTACAAAAATATTACGTAAGTCCTTAATATCAGTAGGAAGTCCTTCCTGTTGAATAGCTATCTTAAGCGATGTGTTTGTTTTACCACCAATACAAACATCATTTGACTTATCGTGAAGATATGCAAGGTAAAGTCTAACATTATCATAAATTTTACTGTCCCTTAGTCTAGCTAAAACGTACCTACTGTTATTTTTACTTTCATGAAGAGCCTTTTGAGTAAGTTTTACAACAGGCGGTAAAAGAGGATCTAAAATTGGTGGAGTTGTATTTGAGTTAGATAATAAAATATCCTCAGAATTAGCTAATAAGGGATTAGCTTGTGATTCAGGATGTAAAGATAAAGAAGTTGATCTATTAATTTTATTAGAAGAAGATTTTGCTACAGTTAAGCTAGAAGGTTTACTTTGGGGCATGATAGTTTCACCTTGAACAAAATTTTGGTATTTATTAAATTTATTTGATACAGACTTTTTGAATTTTGTAAATTTATTTTTTAGATAAAAATCGCTAATTTGTTTGTTATTACCTGATTTGGTAAGATCATTTGAATTACTAGAAATGATGTTTTTAGAATTATTTTTTATATTAATATTCGAAATAGGAATAGTATTAGTATCAGTTTGTGCAATAATATCAGATTTGTTAGGATTACTTAGTGTTTTAGTATTTGAAATATCAATTGATTTAGAAAAATTAGTAGGAGGTATAGGAAAAGATAAATCAAGTAAATTTGTTAAATTAGATTTAGTGTTTAAAGAGGATTTGTAATTTAATTTAGAATTTCTTATTGTATAACCTGTATTAGTGTCTTGTAAAACTGTTTCCATATTTTTGTTTAGGTTACCTTTGACCTGAGGCTTACTTAATTCAATAGCTGCACCAATTTTATTCCATATATTGACGTTGCTTGGATGTTGTAAAATTCTCATAGAATAAACAGACCAGTGATAAGAAAGCATAAATATTTCTTTTTGTTCTTCTTTATACGGTTAGGTGTTAAATTAGTACACACTACCGAACCAATGTTAAATTCTTCTTTTATAGAAAGCATAAATATTTCTTTTTGTTCTTCTTTATACGGTTAGGTGTTAAATTAGTACACACTACCGAACCAATGTTAAATTCTTCTTTTATAATATATATATATTCTTTTATACTCAATTGAGTTAACTTATTTTCATCAAACGAGCAAGGAACGCTCTTTACAAAAGTAGACGAATAGTTACTATCTTTGACGATTGATGATTTATTACAATCCATTAGCTTGGTGATTCTTCCACTCCATTCATCATTAGTCCATTGGGTCCCAAATTTATGTAAAATTGCAAAATCTGTTTGCACGCTTTTAACGCAATTTGTAGGAGAATCAAGTAGTGTATCAACTTGAATTGCCTTATCAAAAGTTTGTATTTTATTGCTATATTCGGAATTTTGAGCTTGTGATCTAGAATTATGCAGTTCGGTACAAAAATTATGTAACATTTCAACATTAGTGCTGGCATAGTCCTGGTGAACCATATTAATATGCTTAATAACAGCTGCTTCCATACGTTCAAAATTTTTAGGAACTGCAAAAATTGATGAAGCACTGCTGGAACCAGCTTCTAACGACTTGGAAATATTCTCAAAATTTTTAGTAAATTGAGCAGAAATTTCAGTTAATAGCTCAGTTTTTAAGTCGTTAAACTCATTATTTGATGTATGATTAGAACAGGTAGATTTCTCCGCCATTGTGTTACATAATAAATCAAATGATTTAGCCATATCGTTGAATGAATTGCGATTTGAATCAATTACCAAAATAGCTTTATTTAATAAGCCGGTATTCCTATCGTTCATATCAGCTATGGACTTACTAAAGTTGTCGAACATATGTCTTAAAACCGATTCATGATGCTGACAGTCATCACATATAAACCAATTTTGTAAAGAAGGGTGGTACCAATCCCTACTGGCTCCAATACAAACACCATGTAACTTACGTTTGCAGAACGCTTTACAAACCACAAAATTAGATTTGTTATCAGAAATTGTACAATTAGCAAGATTACATTTGAATTCCATAATAAAGTTTATTTTTAAATTTAACTTAACAAAAAACCAAAAAGTTATGAATTCAGCAGAAATAAACGAAAAAAATGTTCAAAAAAGTTTTTAAAATGTTTAAAAATTAAATTAAATGCCTTTAAAATTAAGTATCACTTAATAAAAAAAATAATTTCAATAATGTAATATGATACAGTTGGCAAAAAAAAAGTTTGGAAATATTAACAATAAAAAAAAAAAACTACAAGTCAAATTAAATTAAAATGCTTTTAAAATTTAAGTATCACTTTTAATAAAAAAATTCAATAATGTAATGACACAGTTTAAAAGAAAGAATTAGTTAACATAATTTTTATTTATATTTTTTTTTTTTTATGTGATTTTATTTATTATATTAACGAAAATATAATTGCACTGCGGAAATTAATAATTAATAAGTAATAAACTATTAAAATAAAATTAATTAAAGCGCGTGCAGTGTATAGGTCAACAAATAAGTTAAGACTGTTCGTTAGCCCTTGAACTTTCAAAGGTTCCAGAACCCGAAACCGTCCCCGTCATACTTTCAATACTAGTTAACTCTTATACACAATTGGAACGTTCTATCTTAATTTTAAGTTACTGGGGGGTCTAAGATGGGTACTGAACCACCACTCTGATTTATTCAAAATTAGAGGAACGCGCAGGAAATAGTAAAGAGCACCCATGAACCAAATTTGAAACTTCTAAATTTGTTTTAAGTTACTATATTTATTAATTTTGAAAATATGCTTTAAGGTCTTCAGAGATGTGTGGCTGGTCCCCGACCCACTACTCCAATGGATCCCAAATTTCAAGGACACTAAGGAAAAAGAAAGAAACACCCTGATACCAAATTTAGAGGTTCTATCTTTATTAGTTTCGGAATTATGCTAGTTTGGCCTAAATTCGATCTAAAAGTTCTAGGTTCCGAACCCATTGTACATTAATGTACATACGCAATCACCGCCGTAGTTTCATTACCAGTACTCTACAACACAAATTTTATGAAAACAGCGTCATTAGGTATCGCGATTATTTATATGTGTTCGTTAGCCCTTAAACCGATTAAAAGGTCCAGAATCCAAACCCATGAGCCGATTTCGCCCATTTGCAATCCCCGCCGTACTTTCAGTCCTAGTAACCTACAGTTAAAATTTCATCAAGATAGCTCCATTATTTTTTGAGTTATTGTGCCTACGGACGGACATGGCTATATCGACTCAGGAGGTCACGCTGATCACAAATATACATACTTTTCCATATCCAGCTCGCTTCCTTTAGATGGTTACAAACACCATACCAAAGTTAATATACCGCTTTACCTATTCTATAGGTGTAGGGTATAATAACAGGCTGTAAATATTTTCTTTGTGAAAAATAAAAGTACCATTTTATTTAAGACTGAAATCGTACCAAAAGCGAGTAAATTTAAATAAAATTTTACTTTTGTGTTATACAGAAAATAACATTAACATCTAGCTCCAAGAAAAGTGCAACGCACGATAAAAATAAAATTTTGTACCGAACGAATTGAATTGTATTTTCAATTGACGTTTAAGTGCTTACGTTTTAATGTAAAAAGTGTTTGTTTGTTTTTTCTGATAATTTTTGAAAGTAAAGCATTTCTTATAAAATTAAAAATAAAAATTGATTAAAAAATAAAAAATAGAAGATTAAAAAAAACATACACAATTGATGAATTTTAAAAATTGGAATTTTAACAATATTTCAAATAAAAGAATAATAAGGATAGAAATAGAATTATAGATATGATTTTGAATTTTAAAAATTGTTAGAAATTTTCTGTTGTGTCCATAATTGAAATAAAATAAAAATATACCAAAAATCACTCAAAATCAAATGTCATTTAATTTTGCTGCAAATTGTTCAATACAACAATTTAGCGCTAGATGCTTTACCGCTGCGATTCATCGTGTCGCTACTTCATTCTGGACGCGACTATTTCTTAAATTTTTTTGAAAATTATTTACATCAAAAAAAAGTGGACAAAATAATTATATTATCAGGGTAGGAAAAAAAATGAAACTTAAAAAAGACATTTTATCAGTGATGTGGTGTTTTTCGTAATAAAAAAAGAAGAGTTGCAAATTGAAATATTTTAAATTTGATATACATTATGTAATAATTTTTTTAAATATTTTTAATAAAGTACAATATCTTAATTGCAATGTTTTATTTTTTTAAAACGATAACCAATCAAACTATTAGTACACAAATATGTTAGCGAGAATTAGTTATTTAACATCACAATTCATTTTCATACAATGTAATTCGATCATCAATTGTATTGATAGAACAGCAACAGATATTTTTTTTTAATAGTATGTAGTTTTAAATATATTAATATGAATTGAATTTTTTTTTTATTTTTGTAATAGGAAAGAAGGTATAATATCCAGAAAAATTTTAAAGCACTAAAAAGATTTTTAGTTTATCACTGATCAAATTAGTAACGCGTTCGAAAATAAATTTTTAAAAAGCTGAATTTTGTTTTTAGCAATATTTTTATTAATTGTGTGTATTAAAAATTTATAAGTATTAAAAAATTTACGAAAGTAACTTGGTATTACAAAGTACTTCAAAATGACAGTATTAGATATCTAATGCTAGAAAAGATAAAATACTTAAGCAAAAATGCTTAAAAAAACCTGTGGAACTGCACTGGGGTCCTACACTCCTACTAGTATAATATAATACACAAATGTTGCCGAGACCTTGCCAACTTGTAAAAAATATTGTACATCAAAATTATTATAAATTACTTCACAAAATAAATAATGATGGCATTACTGAAAAGTCATGACTTTAAATTTATTATTATGAATCCCATACACGATGAACCTGTTTTGTTGTTATGCATCCCTTACACGATGTTTTCAATTTGGTACGCGTTTTTCCGAAGTTGAATAGGTTGCATAACACGTACAATATTGATTTACAATATATACAATTTTAATTTTTTCTTTTTCCTTAACACAAAATTTTAGAAAAAGAAGAATATAAAATTCAATATTGTAAATTTACATACCTGCATATTCAGAACTAAATACAAACCGATTTTTTAAATAGTAGGAGAACCAAAACGTTTAATTTGAATTATGAGAATAGTATAAAATAGTGCCATGGGCTGTATATGTATTTTTTTGTGTAAGACAAAAGTAAAATTTTATTTAAATTTGTTCACATTTGGTACAATTTTAGTCCTACACAAAAAAAAAAAAATCATCATATGATTTATTAGCAATTTTATAAAACGTCACATTTTGGTCTATATAAATAAACTTGACAGTTGCGAATTAAAAATAATTTATTTTTATTTTTAGCTGAAATTGAATTGTGTAACGAATTTCAATTGACGTTGAAGTGTTCACATTTTAATGTAAAAAGTATTTTTTTAAAACATTTTCTGATAATTTTTTAAAGTATAGTATTTCTTATAAAATTAAAAATATAATATTAAAAAAAAAACATACGCCTTAGGGTTAATCATAAATAAGGTGTATTTTGACCGAATAACTAGTTTTATATATCAATCGAAAGTAAATTTAATAACCTTTCGAACTAATTAAATAAAATTAAATTATACAAATTATTAATAATTTTATTTAAAAATTAGTAAAAAAACGCAAATTTGCCTATAATTGAACACCAGTTGCCTATTTTCGAAAACAGATATTCCTTTGTTCGAACACAAATTTTTTTAAAGAATTACTATTAAAAATACCATGTTTTAATTTTAAATATTGTTATTTCTTATGAATTCAAACTTTATAAATTCAAAGATTAAATAACTTAATTTAATTTAATAGTTTTCTGGATCATTGAACTATTTTCGCGTATCAAAATTACGAGTTTTACAACTAAATAATTTAATTTTTTAATAAATTGATTTGGACGAAGAGGCCAAAAAATAAAGTAAATCTACCAAAAAATATACCAAATCAAAATTTCATATATAATAATATTTTAAAAAGCAAAATATTTGATTTTTTATTCCTTTTTCTAACTTTTTACCTAATTTTTAAAGAAAAGGGAACGATCCTATATATTATTTAATTGAACTCTAAAATCGCTTCTAATTCAGAATCTAGTAAATTAAATAAATATTCTGAAAAAGAGCAACATCCTGATTTTGTAATCAACTCTGATGGTTGTTTAAACTTTACCTAAGTGTTACAAGTTTTCGGTATACCTATATATAAAAAACAAATTTTCTAAAAGTCGTATAAAATTAAAAAAGAAAATGGCTAGAAAAATCGGGCCGAAACCCCTTTATTTTTTTTAATTTAATTATTGCTACATTTCGCATCCAAAACTAGAATCAAAAATTAATATTAAAGAGTCAGCAAATAATATAATATAATTAATTAATTAATTGGAACCCTAATTTTGTATGCAATTCCAAAATCTCTCTGAATTTTTAATATATTAGCATCAAAGTATTTAATATAATGGGGCTCTCGCCCCTCAAACCCGAGCAAACCAATTATTTGAAGCCAGATTTTGTACCCAATTTTAAAACTCCTCCTAATTTCTCTTCACACATAATAAGTCAATAACAAATTATTTAAATAGTTTTTCCATTTTTTCGCGAAATTTTTATGAAATATTGCAAGAAAACGAGATTCGGCTCCCGCTCCTAGTAAAAACCGCATTTAGTCAAATTCACAAGTTATTCTACAATTAATTTTTCTTCGCTCTGAGTAAGAACTCTAGAATAGCCCTTTTTCATTTTCTTAAATGCTTTTATCACAGGAATTTTGTAATGCAGAGTTGTTAGCGGAATACGAAAGAGTTTACTAGCGTCCCTAACGTTCATAGACCCTTCCCTGATTTAACCGAAAGCTGCCTTCAAAGAATCGTCGCTATATTGGTGATACATTTTCATTTTTTCTAAAAAATTAAAGTGTAACAACTTAAAATTTGAAGAAACATTGTGTTCGAACAAGGGAATCTAAAACTAATTTGAGTTGCCTAAATTCGAACACTGTATTCGAAATAAGAAATTTGTGTATTTTAGTTATCTTTGTTCGAACAGGTCAAAAATATAAATAAATTTGTAATATTTTCCTTTAATTTTTAACAAAATTCAATAAATAAATATTCCTTTGCATGAATATATAAATTTTTAAACAATTTGCTTATAGATTTCATAAAAAAACACTATTTCCTGCAACCCTTAAAACTCTTTTTTTTATTATCAATTTCAATGAAAAACGCACTGTTTAAAAACAAGTTTCAAATTTTAGCGCTTTGTGAGATAATTAACTTATTTTTTGTTCTGATTTTTTTGTTAAGGGAAGAGGAAACTTCAACAAATAAATTAAAAAAAAACCGTTTTTAAAATAAGTCAAATTTTCTTATTATACTAGTTTTCTTAAAAAGTGTTCGATTATAGGACGTGTTCGAATTAGGCAACACCACCCTATATTAATTTTATATACCCGTATGACTATATAGTCAAAGGGTATAATAAATTTGCCATTACGTTTGTGACGCAGAGAAGGAGGGGGGGGGGGGGTAGATATAGACTCAAGCGTATGGATCGGATCAGAATCGAAAAATAAATCGATTTAGCGATGCATGTCCATCCGCCCGTCATCACGATAACTCAAAAAATAAAGGAGCTAGGAATATGAAATTTTCACAAATTCGTTTTTATGCAAAAACCGGAATCGCTATTTAAATCCAGCTAAATCTATTTTGGTTCATGGGTTCGGGTAGCTGCCGTACAACTTCTTTTTATATATGAGTATTTCTCCGTACCTATTGCAGCTGCGTGTCTGAATTTTGCCAAAAGTAGTTTAACTTTATGGCCAAAGTTTCTGCAAAATTTGGTTGGTCTACTACAGAGGGTTCGAGTAGCTGCCATACAACTCCTTCTTTTATATGAGCTTTACACTACACCTGATGAAGCTGGTCAAAGTGTTCGAAAAATTTGGTTGGTCAAAGGGTTCGAGTAGCTGCCATACAACCCCTACTTTTATATAAGCATTACTCTACACCTAATAAAGCTGAATATTTCAAATTTTGCCAAAGGTAAATAACCGCATGATATAATGTATATGTTACGGTCATGCGGGTATCCCAGAGTTGACACAGTCTACTCTACCACACTCTTCCTCGTTTTTAATATTTTTAATAAAGTACAATATCTTAATTGCTATGTTTAATTTTTTAAAAACGATAACCAATCAAACTACTAATACATAAATACGTAAACGAGTCTTAGCTATTTCACATCACAATGAATTTTCATACAATGTAATTCGATCATCAATTGTATTGATAAAACAGCAACAGATATGTATTTGAAATAAAATATAGAGGCAAATATAAAACAAGTGATGAAAAAACACCAAGGGTTTTTAAAAAAGCACATTTTCAAATTTATATTGTATTGCATACTGAGTTTAACTTTGGAAATATTTACTTGGAAATAGTTCTTCTTCTCCTTCTTCTTCTATGGCGCTACAGTCCGTTGTCGAACCTTGGCCTCCTGATTGGAAATAGTTACTGCTTACTTATAAAATTTACTGCTAACAGTAAAGTTTTAATTTTAAAGTTGTTATAGCCCTTCAATGGGGAAGGCTGCCAAGTTTCTCAAGGATCTTACTTCATCTACCTCCCCCCCCTCCCTTGTATAGAATTATACAATCTAAGCAAAAATGGGTAAAACTGAGAGACACTTTCTTCAATTTAAAGAACCACTTTTAAATTTAAGAAAAACCTTTAACATATGTTAAAATATAATGTTGGGCCTTTAAATTTGGCATATTAATAAAAAAACAAGTAAAGAAACAGTCAGTCGGTGCAACCGACTTAGAAATACCCTACACCTATTTGGTTCAAATTTAAGGACATATCCATAAGTTATTTTAACACCATTTAACAGCTGTTATTAATTTGATCGTAAGACATAGCTAACCAAATTAACTTTATAATACTAAAAACATTTTCTAATTACACTATCTATTAAAAAATATTACAAATTCTTACTAATTTATCTATTTAAAAATATTAAAAAACAAACAAACTTGAAATAAATGAAAATATATTTATTCCAATTCAATTACAAAATGAAAAAATTCTAATTATTAAATTTTGTGATAAAAAAAAAATCAAAGCATAATATATTTACTAATCCAAATTTTTCAAAATTGCAATTATTTTAAATGGTTAGTTTATATACCTAATAGAAAAGCTTATAAACGCAAAATAAACAATAAATGTATTTCTAAAATACAATTACAAATTTAGACCTTTTCATATAATTAATTTAAACATAAAAATAAATTTTACATAAATGCAGCAAGTTCCTTTGAACATAGCTGAACCATTACAATTAAGTCTAGATTTCGGAGACACATAGGACATAGGAAATAATATATTCTTTGGCTTTGAAATTAAACTCGACCAGAACCAATTCCCATGGTACTTTCATTACTAGTAACCTAGAGTTTAAATTTCATCAAAATACCGGCATTATTTTTTGAGTGATGGTGTTTTTAAGATATATGTTTTTTAGTCCTTGAACTTGTCAAGGGTTCCATAACCCGAAACCATGGTACGATTTCGCCCATATGCAGTCCCGTCATACTTTCAATAGTAGTTAACCCTTGTATACAATTGGAACGTTCTATCTTAATTTTAAGTTACTAGTTTTATTAATTTCGATGATAAGCTTTTACACATTTGGGCGGTCTAAGATAGGTCCTGAACCACCAGTCCAAATGATCCCAAATTAGGGGGGCACGGAAGAAATAGTAAAGAACACCCTGGGCCAAATTTGAAGCTTCTACATTTATTTCAAGTTACTATTTTTATTAATTTCGAAAATATGCTTTAAGGTCCTCGGAACTGAGTGGCTGGTCCCCGACCCACTAGTCCAATGGGGCCCAAATTTCAAAGACACTTACGCAATAAGAAGGGACAACTTGATACCAAATTTGAAGGTTATATCTTCATTGGTTTCGGAATTACGCTAGTTTGGCCTAAATTCGATCAAAAAGTTCTCAGTTCCGAACCCATTGTCCAATCCTCACCGTACGTAATCACCGCCGTAGTTTCATTACCAATAACCTACAGCACAAATTTCATAAAGATAGCCTCATTAGTTGTTGAGTTATCGTGATTTTTAATATATGTTCGTTATCCCTGACACCGACTAAAAGGTCCAGAATCCGAACCCATGGGCTGATTTTGCCCTTATACAGCCCGCGCTTTACTTATAGTACTAGTTAACCCTTGTACACAATTTGAACGGTCTATCTTAATTTTAAGTAACTATTTTTAGTAATTTCGATTATAAGCTTTTAAAACTTGGGAGGTCTGAGAGGGGTACTAAACCACCTCTCCAATTGATTCCAAATTAAGGGAACCCGCAAGAAATAGTAAAGAACACCCTTGTGGCAAATTGGAAGCTTCTACATTTTTTCAAGTTGTTATCTTTATTAATTTTAAAGATATGCTTTAAGGTCTTCGGAAATGTGGGGCTGGTACCCGACCCAGTACTCCAATGGGACCCAAGACACTTAGGAAATAGGAAAGGACACCCTGATACCAAATTTGGAGGTTCTATCTTCATTGGTTTTGGAATTATGCTCGTTTGGCCTAAATTCGATCAAAAAGTTCTAGGTTCCGAACCCATGGTCCAATCCCGACCTTACGCAATCTCCGAAGTAGTTTCATTACTAGTAACCTACAGCACAAATTTGATGAAGATAGCTTCATTAATTGTTGAGTTATCGTGATTTTTTATATATGTTCGTTAGCCCTTCGATGGACTAAAAGGTCCAGAATCCAAACCCATGGGCCGATTTCGCCCATATGCAATCCCCGCCGTACTTTCAGTCCTAGTAATCTACAGTTAAAATTTCATCAAGATAGCTCCATTATTTTTTGAGTTATCGTGCCTACGGACGGACGGACGGACATGGCTATATCGACTCAGGCGGTCACGCTGATCACAAATATATATACTTTTCCATATCTAGCTCGCTTCCTTTAGGTGGTTACAAACACCATACCAAAGTTAATATACCCCTTTACCTATTCTATAGGTGTAGGGTATAAAAATTGGACAGGTATTCAAGTTACAGGTGCTTAAAAATAGCAAAATTTAAATTTTCGAGCCCTTATAGCTCCTAAACAGGAGGCTTGACAAAAAAATTTTGTTAACCGACTCCTACTAATTTTTGAGTATCTAATTTCTCCCAAAATTTCAAGACCCTAGCTTGAACCGTTCAGAAGATATGTGTGGCCAAAATTTTTCCAAAAATTGAGTTTTGTGTAATGTTAAATTTTAGTACCATATGGCAACCCTAAACATTTTTCTTTTATATATTTATAAAGCTTATGAAACCAGCTATTGATTACCGTTTTCAGGTTGAAAATATATCTAACAGATCTCTTGTTATAACAATTTAAATATAGGGCTTTTTCCAACTTTGGTGGGCTGTAGCCCCGTGGGGCTACAGAAAAAAATTCTTCTACGGAATTATTTTTTTTGCAAAAACTACCCATGGTTAAAATTTTTTTACTCTATTTCAAACGGTGTAAAAGTTTTTGTAAACATACGGACGGACGGACGGACGAACGGACAGAGTGAAGCTATATAGGCACATTTTTACAAAATTTTTTGAAAATGTGCTAAAAAAATGAATATGAATTGAATTGTTTTTTATTTACAAAATCATCACAATGTAATACCATGTATTAATAACCAGATAAAAATCTATATATATATAAAAGCAAAAGTTTGTTTGTTTGTTTGTATGTAGCGAATAGGCTCCTAAACTTCTCTAACGATTTTCACGAAAATTTGTATATAGAGGTTTTTTGGGTACAGAAAGAAATCGTTAACTTAATCGTTAAAAATTTTGCTCTAACCCAACCGCCAAGTGGGGGCTGTGGTGCAAATATTTAAACTTTTTTGTTCTAAAATGAAAACGGTTTGAGTGATTGACTTCAAATTTTGTATACTTGATGCTCCTTCAGAATTGAGTTGACACTTTTAACAGTTTAGGAATTTGTTAATCCATATCGACCCGACTGTTGGTCAAAAAAACTTTTGGAACCAAATTTTGTCAAATTTTGCGAAATACTACTTTGGCCAAAAAGAAGGCCTGAAAAAATTTTGCTGAGTTCCGTTAACCCATTGCGGCCCAACAGCTTTTTATAAGTTTTTTAATTACTTTACTCCAAATTAGAAACGGTTTGACAGATTTTCTTTAAATTTTGTTTACGTGATGCTCCTTGGGAATTGAGTTGAGACTATTAATAGTTTTGGAATTTGTTGACCCATGTCGGCCCGACGGTTGGTCAAAAAAAATTTGGAAGCGAATATTGTCCAATTTTGAGAAATACTACTTTGGCTAAAAAGAAAACCTTAAAAAATTTTTTATTGAGTTCCGTTAACCCATTGCGGTCCAACAGCTTTTTATAGGTTTTTTGGTTACTTAACTCTGAATTAGAAACGATTTAACAGGTTTTTTTTCAAATTTTGTATACGTGTTCCGTTTTGAGAAAGGAGTTAACTCTATTAAAAGATTTTGAATTTGTTAACCTATGCCGACGATTGTCCGAAAAAAATTTTGGGAGCAAATTACGTCAACTTTTGCGCAGTTCTGCTTTTAGCCAAGAGAAAGTCTCAAAAAAAATTTGGTTGAGTTCCATTAACCCATTGTGGCACAGCGGCTTTTTACAGATTAGGCTATATATGATAAAAATCAATTAACAATTGATATACTTTTAAATAATATTTTACAAAATCATAAAAACATTACTAAACAACTACAATAGTTATAAATACTAACAAATATTAACCTTCTAAATGACGAAATAGAAAAAATTCAAGAGAATGTAGTGTTTCCGAAACATGGTCTTGTGAGTAGATCTATCTTAACACCTTAAGAAATAGACTTTTGTCATATACGAGTAGATATTTTTAAAATTCAAGAAATTAAAACTTTTTTAGTAATAATGAATAGTAATTTACTGTTACTAGAGATTCCAGTTATAAGGGAAGAAAACGCAAATTCGCTGTACCAAATTCTAATTTAGAAGAAATTAATATAGAAAGTACTGACATTAAATTTTTTAGAAATAAAACATATTATCTTAATCAAAAAAGATACTAAACTTAAAACTATAATTAACTTCAACTTGTATTTTAAATCTTTTTTTAAAATCATTTAATAATTGCACTAAAACTATTGAAACTAATGTGAAAACGGTAGAAATTGATCAAGGAATTGTATTAGTTAAAAATGCACAAAAATTCTACTTAACAAATATTTCTACTTATAAACTATATATTTTTTATAACTGTTTTATTGAAATTTATAACTTTAAATATTAAAATAAAAATAAAAAATTTAAACAAAATATTGTAATTGAAAATATAAATCATACTATTAAATAAGAAAACTTACATATCAAACCAATTAAAAACAACAATGAAATAAAAGAAATAAATTTTGAAAGAAAAATTAATAATATCCAATCCAAAATTAATTCTATTTTTGTAATAATTATTATCCTAGTTTCAATCTTTATAATATTAAAATTAAAATAAATCAAAGAAATCAGCAGAAATCAAATAAGTTATCTAAATAAAAATATAACTAAATATTATTAAAGTAATAAAAAGATAAAGTTTTTATACAATATTTATACAAAACGTAGTTTAAATTTTTGTCGAAGTATTAAAAAAATTTCTAAAGTAACTCGGTATTACAAAGTACTTCAAAATGACAGTAATAGGTATCTAATGCTAAAAGAGTTAAAATACTTTCATATAAAAAACATGTAAAGAAACAGTCAGTCGGTGTAACCGACTTAGATATATTAGATAACCTAGGTGTTTGGTTCTAATTTAATTAAAAGCCCATAAGAAAAATATTGTAATTATTTTGTATTAGTATAAATATAAAAGTTTATATAATTTGATGGTTTTTAATGTTAATTAAAACTATTAATGTTTTCATTAGCTTTTTATCATCAAATTTAATAATCAAAATATGCAATAAATGTATTTCTAAAATAATCTTTTCATAGAATTCATTCTTAATTATATACTCTGGTAATAATTCAATAAAATATAGATATAATACAAAATTAAAAAAAAAAATTTCGTCGTTTATTAAAAAAATATTTTGTTTTTAATTTATAAAATATAAACATAATATGTTTTATAGTAAAATTCTTAGCTTTTTAAAAATATAAAAGTGTTAAATAAGAACGGAAATAGGATATAGTGTATCAAATTTCAATTTTTTATCTTTATTAATTTCGAATACATGCTTTAAGGTCTTCAAAACTGTGTGGATGGTTCCCAACCCACTACTCCAATTGGTCCTAAGTTTCAAGAACTCTAAGGGTTTTCGGAATTATGTTTGTTTGGCCTAAATTCGATCAAAAACTTCTAGGATCCGAACTCATTGTCCGATCTCGATCGCACGCAATCCCCTCTATAGTCTTATTACTAGTAACCTACAGCACAAATTTCATGAAGTCCATTAGTTGTTCATTAGTGCCATTAGTTGTTGATTTATCCTTATTATACCCTACACCTATAGAATAGGTAAAGGGGTATACTAACTTTGGTATGGTGTTTGTAACCACCTAAAGGAAGCGAGCTAGATATGGAAAAGTATAAATATTTGTGATCAGCGTGACCGCCTTAGTCGATATAGCCATGTCCGTCCGTCCGTCCGTAGGTACGATAACTCAAAAAATAATGGAGCTATCTTGATGAAATTTTAACTGTAGGTTACTAGGACTGAAAGTACGGCGGGGATTGCATATGGGCGAAATCGGCCCATGGGTTCGGATTCTGGACCTTTTAATCGGTTTCAGGGCTAACGAACAAATATAAAAAATCACGATAACTCAACAACTAATGACGCTATCTTCATCAAATTTGTGCTGTAGGTTACTAGTAATGAAACTACTTCGGGAATTGCGTAAGGTCGGGATTGGACCATGGGTTCGGAACCTAGAACTTTTTGATCGAATTTAGTCCAAACGAGCATAATTCCGAAACCAATGAAGATAGAACCTCCAAATTTAGTATCAGGGTGTCCCTTCCCATTTCCTAAGTGTCTTTTGAATTTGGGTCCCATTGGAGCAGTGGGTCGGGGACCAGCCACACATTTCCGAAGACCTTAAAGCATATCTTTAAAATTAATAAAGATAACAACTTGAAAAAATGTAGAAGCTTCCAATTTGCCACAAGGGTGTTCTTTACTATCTCTTGCGTGTTCCCCTAATTTGGGATCAATTGGAGTGGTGGTTCTGTACCCCTCTCAGACCTCCCAAGTTTTAAAGGCTTATAATCGAAATTACTAAAAATAGTTACTTCAAATTAGGATAGGCCGTTCAAATTGTGTACAAGGGTTAACTAGTACTATAAGTACAGCGCGGACTATATAAGGGCGAAATCAGACCTTTTAATCGATGTCAGGGCTAAGGAACATATATAAAAAATCACGATAACTCAACAACTCATGAGGCTATCTTCATGAAATTTGTGCTGTAGGTTATTGGCAGCGAAACTACGGCGGTGATTACGTACGGTGAGGATTGGACAATGGGTTCGGAACTTAGAACTTTTTGATCGAATTTAGGCCAAACGAGCATAATTCCGAAACCAATGAAGATAGAACCTCCAAATTTGGTATCAGGGTGTCCCTTCCTATTTCGCAACTGTCTTTGAAATTTGGGCCCCATTGGAGTAGTGGATCGGGGACCAGCCACTCAGTTCTTAGGCCCTTAAAGCATATTTTCGAAATTAATAAAGATAGTAACTTGAAACAAATGTAGAAGCTTCCAATTTGCCACAAGGGTGTTCTTTACTATTTCTTGCGTGCCCCCCTGATCAATTGGAGTGGTGGTTCAGAACCTCTCTTAGACCCCCCAATGTGTAAAAGCTTATCATCGAAATTAATAAAACTAGTAACTTAAAATTAAGATAGAGCGTTCCAATTGTGTACAAGGGTTAACTAGTATTGAAAGTATGACGGGACTGCATATGGGCGGAATCGTACCATAATTTCGGGTCCTGGAACCCTTGAAAAGTTCAAGGACTAACAAACATATATCTTACAAACACCATAACTCAAAAAATAATGCCGGTATTTTGATGAAATTTAACAGTAGGTTACTAGTAATGAAAGTACCATGGGAATTGGTTCTGGTCGAGTTTAACTTCGAAGCCAAAGAATATATTTCCTATGTCCTATGTGTCTCCGAAATCTAGACTTTATTGTAGTGGTTCAGCTATGTTCAAAGGTACTTGCTGCATTTATGTAAAATTTATTTTTATATTTAAATGAATTATATGAAAAGGTGTAAATTTTTAATTGTATTTTAGAAATACATTTATTGCATATTTTGCGTTTATAAGCAGTTCTATTAGGTATATAAACTAACCTTTTAAAATAATTGCAATTTTTAAAAATTTGGATTATTAAATATATTATGCTTTGATTATCTTTTTATCACAAAATTTAATAATTAGAATTTTTTCATTTTGTAATTGAATTGGAATAAATATATTTTCATTTATTTCAAGTTTGTTTGTTTTTTAATATTTTTAAATAGATAAATTAGTAAGAATTTGTAATATTTTTTAATAGATAGGGTAATTAGAAAATGTTTTTAGTATTATACAGTTAATTTGGTTAGCTATGTCTTACGATCAAATTAATAACAGCTTCTATGGTGTTAAAATGACTTATGGATATGTCCTTAAATTTGAACCAAATAGGTGTAGGGTATTTCTAAGTCGGTTGCACCGACTGACTGTTTCTTTACTTGTTTTTTTATATGTTCGTCAGTCCTTAGAAAAATTAGAATGTCCAGAATTCCGATTTCGCCAATACGAAATACCCGCCGTACTTTAAGTCCTAGTAACCTGCAGTTAAAATTGTCAATTTGTATTTCATGATCACAGCTAATATTATTAATAAAATTTCAAACAATTATTTGTGTAATTTTTAGCACATTTTCAAAAAATTTTGTAAAAATGTGCCTATATAGATTCACTCTGTCCGTCCGCCCGTCCGTCCGTCCGTATGTTTACAAAAACTTTTACACCGTTTGAAATAGAGAAAAGAAATTTTAACCATGGGTAGTTTTTGCAAAAAAAATAATTTCGTAGAAGAATTTTTTTCTGTAGCCCCACCTGTTACGGGGCAACAGCCCCCCAAAGTTGGAAAAAGCCCTATATTTAAATTGTTATAACAAGAGTTCTGTTACACATATTTTCAATCTGAGAACGGCAAATGATAGCTGGTTTCATAAAATTTATAAATTTTTAAAAGGCAAATGTTTAGGGTTGCCATACGGTACTAAAATTTAACATTACGCAAAACTCAATTTTCGCAAAATTTTTGGCCACACATATCTTCTGAACGGTTCAAGCTAGGGTCTTGAAATTTTGGGAGAAGTTAGATACTAAGAAATTAGTAGGAGTCGGTTAACAAAATTTTTTTTTCAGCCCCATGTTTAGGAGCTATAAGGGCTCGAAAATTGAAATTTTGCTATTTTTAAACACCTGTAACTTGAATACCTGTCCAAATTTTTTTTTAGTGATATACAAAGTTCAAAGCCCTATAACTATATTTCAACATGTGTCAAAGGTTTTTCTTAATTTTGAAGGGTGACGAAGTTACAGCCCCTGAAATTTCCAAAAAAGCCCTATATTTAAATTGATATAACAAGGGTTCTATTAGGTTTATTTTCAATCGAAAAACGGTATTAGAGAGCTGCTTTTATAGACTTTACAAAAATATGTTGCCTAAATGTATAGGGTTGCCATACAGTATTAAAATTCACCATTATATAAAACTCAATTTTTGCAAAATTTTTGGCCCCACATATCTTCTAAACGGTTCAAGCTAGGATCTTGAAATTTTGGAAGAAGTTAGATCCTTAGTGGGAGTCAGTTAACAAAATTTTTTTGTCAAGTCCCCTGTTTAGGAGCTATAAGGACCCGAAAATTGAAATTATGCTATTTTTAAGCACCTGTAACTTGAATACCTGTCCAATTTTTTTTTTATTAATATACAAAATTTAAAGGTCCAACATTATATTTTAACATATGTTAAAGGTTTTTCTTAAATTTAAAAGAGGTTCCTTAAATTGAAGAAAGTGTCTCTCAGTTTTACCCATTTTTGCTTAGATAATAAAATTCTAAGTAAAATTCCAAATTTTTGTGTAATTCACAATTTAATTCCTAGAACCTAAAAAATTAGATGATGAGGGGGGGGGGGGGAGTTGAAGTTAGATTCTTTGGCAACCTTCCCCATTGAAGGGCTATTAGAACTTTAAAATAAAAAATTTAATGTTAGCAGTAAATTTTAAAAGTAAGCAGTAACTTAGTCACCACGGTATATATTTCCAAAGTTAAACTCAGTATGTAATACAATATAATTTTGAAAATGTGCTTTTTTAAAAACCCTCGGTTTTTTTTCATCACTTGCTTTTAAAAGTGTTTGGTTAAGTTAATAATCAAACAAAAACATTTCATCGGTTTTTTAAGCTTTTCAACTTTAAATGTCAGTTGACAGCATAATTTTCAAACATGACGGATACATGACAATACAAGCTTTTGAGCTTTTTGTCCAGAAACCTTGGTTAGGTGGCTTAGCGTTGAAAAAGCCATGATTCATGGATAAATAAAAAAGATATTATCTAATAAATAATAATTTATAAACTTTAAGTAAAAAATACACTGTTGTATTTAATATCAAAAACAATTTTTTGAACCCAGGATTTTATTATATTTTTTTTAAACTTGAATTTGATCATGTTTGCAATCTGTATTTTATGATCAGGGCTTAATATTATTGATAATATAATTTCAAACGTCGTTGTAATTTGTTTTATTTTCTTAAACTTTTTTAGTAAAGTCAAGTTAATAATTAAACAAAAAATGTTCCATCGGTTTTATAAACTTTTCGACTTTAAAATTACATTCGGCTGCTCAATTTTCAAACATAATGGACCAGTTGTTAAATAGCTTCGAATTCAAAACCAATTTTCAAAATTTAATTAATTTTACTTAATTTTTTTTTTTAAATTTTTTGTACAAGTTCAAGCTTGTTATTATTTGTTTCAAAACGTTTTTAGTCCTGTTCATAATCAAATAAGTTTCATGTTCAAACGAAACGAACTATCTTTATGTGCTTATATGAACCCAAAGAAACCCAAAGCTTAAAGCCCCTAATTGCCGCTCAAAGCTTCCATAAATTTCGTTCCCATAGGTGCATATATCCATAGCTTAAAGCTTTAAAACTGCCGCTCAAAGCTTTCATACTTCGACTCCCTATATCCTATAAAAAAAAGTACTGTTATACTCAAATTTGAACTTTCAAAAGGAAGAAATAATAAATCTTGCACAATTAAAGTTAATAATAATAGCAAAAATAATACATGTAACCGAAAAGTAACTATATACATAGAGTATTCAAATAGAACAAAAAAGTTAGCCAAGTTTTTTTATTTTGTAAAAACAACTTTATCGTATTTAAGCTTATTTTTATTTTAATTTTTAGTTATTTTTATTTTTTTGTTTGTATGTCAATCGATGTGTTTACATTTATATAAATTTCTTCTCATTTTTGTTTTTTTTTTTATGTATATCATATCAATCGCTGTATCGTGTATGTACGCAGTTTGTGTATATTTTGATTATAAAATAAAAAAATTTTAATAGAAAAAGAAGAATAAAATTTCTTATTTTTGCTTTATATTTTTTTACTTGCATTAACCAAATCTTTCAAATCGTTAGAAAATAATTCCATAAATTGTCTTGTACCTAAGTATTTTAAATTTTCGTTAGTTTAAAATAGGTATGTAAAATTTTTTTATAATTTTTAGGTTTTTAACTACCTACTAAAAAAATATAATTAAAAGTTTTTGTTTATCTTATTGAAAATTTGTTTTATTATTCTATTATTTAATTTAGAATTCTAAAAGCGAAAAAGCCAATTAAAATATGGGGCAAATTAAGCTTTACTCCATTTCTTAAAAATTTATAACCCTTTTGATGAATTAAAATGAATATTTATTGTTACGTTTTTTTTTCATCTTCGGACCATTTACTAACACTTTTAAAATTCATTTTTAAAAATTGTTTGGCTTTGATACGCAAGTGAAACTGATTATTAACTATTAATAATGCTAAATAAAGATAAATCCTGTTTTTTTCTTTTTTTTAATTTTTGCCTTAACTTTTTATTTTGATTTTTTAAGTAAATAATGTTTTTTTTTTTTTAAAAAGCTAACTTTTTAAGAACTGTCGAAAGCTTTTTTAAATAAAAATCTGCACTCCTCTAAAATGTCAAACAATGCCTGTTAAACAAACTTTTTTCATCTGACGAGACAGTTTAAAAATTTTCAAAAAGTACATTCAAATTTCTTATATCTTTGTTAGAATAGCATTTAGTGCTTGAATAAAACAAAAACAAGTAAAGAAACAGTCAGTCGGTGCAACCGACTTAGAAATACCCTACACCTATTTGGTTCAAATTTAAGGACATATCCATAAGTCATTTTAACACCATAAAAGCTGTTATTAATTTGATCGTAAGACATAGCTAACCAAATTAACTTTATAATACTAAAAACATTTTCTAATTACACTATCTATTAAAAAATATTACAAAATCTTACTAATTTATCTATTTAAAAATATTAAAAAACAAACAAACTTGAAATAAATGAAAATATATTTATTCCAATTCAATTACAAAATGAAAAAATTCTAATTATTAAATTTTGTGATAAAAAGATAATCAAAGCATAATATATTTAATAATCCAAATTTTTAAAAATTGCAATTATTTTAAATGGTTAGTTTATATACCTAATAGAAAAGCTTATAAACGCAAAATATGCAATAAATGTACTTCTAAAATACAATTACAAATTTTGAACTTTTCATATAATTCATTTAAATATTCAAATAAATTTTACATAAATGCAGCAAGTACCTTTGAACATAGCTGAACCACTACAATTTAGTCTAGATTTCGGAGACACATAGGACATAGGAAATATATTCTTTGGCTTTGAAATTAAACTCGACCAGAACCAATTCGCATGGTACTTTCATTACTAGTAACCTAGAGTTTAAATTTCATCAAAATACCGGCATTATTTTTTGAGTTATGGTGTTTTTAAGATATATGTTTTCTAGTCCTTGAACTTGTCAAGGGTTCCAGAACCCGAAACCATGGTACGATTTCGCCCATATGCAGTCCCGTCATACTTTCAATACTAGTTAACCCTTGTATACAATTGGAACATTCTATCTTAATTTTAAGTTACTAGTTTTATTAATTTCGATGATAAGCTTTTACACATTTGGGGGTCTAAGAGAGGTCCTGAACCACCACTCCAAATGATCCCAAATTAGGAGGGGCACGGAAGAAATAGTAAAGAACACCCTGGGCCAAATTTGAAGCTTCTACATTTGTTTCAAGTTACTATTTTTATTAATTTCGAAAATATGCTTTAAGGTCCTCGGATCTGAGTGGCTGGTCCCCGACCCACTAGTCCAATGGGGCCCAAATTTCAAAGACACTTACGCAATAGGAAGGGACACCCTGATACCAAATTTGGAGGTTATATCTTCATTGGTTTCGGAATTACGCTAGTTTGGCCTAAATTCAATCAAAAAGTTCTCAGTTCCGAACCCATTGTCCAATCCTCACCGTACGTAATCACCGCCGTAGTTTCATTACCAATAACCTACAGCACAAATTTCATGAAGATAGACTCATTAGTTGTTGAGTTATCGTGATTTTTAATATATGTTCGTTATCCCTGACACCGACTAAAAGGTCCAGAATCCGAACCCATGGGCTGATTTCGCCCTTATACAGCCCGCGCTTTACTTATAGTACTAGTTAACCCTTGTACACAATTTGAACGGTCTATCTTAATTTTAAGTAACTATTTTTAGTAATTTCGATTATAAGCTTTTAAAACTTGGGAGGTCTGAGAGGGGTACTGAACCACCTCTCCAATTGATCCCAAATTAAGGGAACACGCAAGAGATAGTAAAGAACACCCTTGTGGCAAATTGGAAGCTTCTACATTTTTTCAAGTTGTTATCTTTATTAATTTTAAAGATATGCTTTAAGGTTTCCGGCCTAATTATGTGTGGCTGGTCCCCGACCCACTACTCCAATGGGGCCCAAATTCCCAAGACACTTAGGAAATAGGAAGGGACACCCTGATACCAAATTTGGAGGTTCCATCTTCATTGGTTTCGGAATTATGCTCGTTTGGCCTAAATTCGATCAAAAAGTTCTAGGTTCCGAACCCATGGTCCAATCCCGACCTTAGGCAATCCCCGAAGTAGTTTCATTACTAGTAACCTACAGCACAAATTTGATGAAGATAGCGTCATTAGTTGTTGAGTTATCGTGATTTTTTATATATGTTCGTTAGCCCTTCGATCGATTAAAAGGTCCAAAATCCGAACCCATGGGCCGATTTCGCCCATATGTAATCCCCGCCGTACTTTCAGTCTTAGTAACCTACAGTTAAAATTTCATCAAGATAGCTCCATTATTTTTTGAGTTATCGTGCCTACGGACGGACGGACGGACGGACATGGCTATATCGACTAAGGCGGTCACGCTGATCACAAATATATATACTTTTCCATATCTAGCTCGCTTTCTTTAGGTGGTTACAAACACCATACCAAAGTTAATATCCCCCTTTACCTATTCTATAGGTGTAGGGTATAACAACAATAAAAATATTAAATGAAATTTTTTAAAAAGAAATCGTCTAACTTGATAAGGAAATTTAAACAATTGTACATACATCGATTGACAAACAAACAAAATAAAAAGAAAAATAAAAACAAAGCAAAGAAATAATCTCAATTTGATTTTACTATGTATAACAAAATTACGGTCATCTTTTTACGATAATGCGGTGATTTCAAATCAGCAAAATTGACTAACATTTTTTGTTCTAGATCAATACTCTATGAATATGATTTCTTTATGTTGTAACTCTAAAAAAGAATGCCTTATAGTAACCGATTCTGGTTGGAAAAATTGTCAGATTCAAAATAATTTAGTAGTCAAAATAATAATTCTATCAATAAAAAGAATATTGTTAATATTAATAATGTTAATAATATTAATGCTAATACAATTAAAACAAAGATTATTAAAGATATAGGTAGCTAAAGATGGACGCTAACTTGAAATGCGAACAGTTAATTATGCTAATTGGATTAAAGGTGAAACAATAAATGTAGGCAGTAGTGATATTGTAAAGTAAAGTACTAACAGCTAAAGCTTTATTAATCCGCTAGCTCCACCGATTGTCAGATTAATAAGAAATGCTATACCACTGGTGAAAATATTAATACTACATCTCGATTTAGAGAACACAGAATATATAACAATATTAGATTTTTTCTGGCATATTTTCATGACAATGATGATGCATGTTATGAGGGAATGACGTAAACTAGCCTAAAACTACTTATATACCAGGAAGAACTGCCAAATAACTATCATGAACTTTCAATAAATACAAGGAGCATCTACAGAGAATTAGAGAATCATGGCAAAACTATTTGATTGGAAAACCATGACGCTGGATAAACTATTGAATATGAAAATGGTGCATTTTAATGCTAGAAGCTTGAGGAAAAATCTAAGTGAAATAGGAGCATTTATAAAATTTAAAACTGATTTTGATATAATCCTGGTTGGAGAAACTTGGTTATACTCAGAAGAAGAAAAATACTTCAATATTCCTGGGTATACAGCATCTTAAATTCCTGGTACCTACTAATGAAGTGTATAATGTTATTAATTCACTAAAATGTAGTACTGTGATTCCAATATAAAAAATAGCTCTCCTTTGGATACATCTAATTATCGGCCTATAACACTTACAAGCTGTATGAATAAAATATTCGAAAAAATAATTAATAAAAGAATATGCGACTCTATTAAATGTTCATGCGGATTTGACATCAACCAATTTGGCTTTCAAAAATCGCATGGCACTGATGTAGCAATCAATGATTCAATAAGAGCTATTATTGGAAATCTTGATAAAGGGAACTATGTCTGTTCAGTCTTTGTTGATCTGTGCAAGGCATTTGACATAGAGGACCATCAAATATTGTTGAGCAGAATACACGAAATTGGAATAAGAGATCTGCCCCATGAACTACTAAAAGCTTATCTGGAAAACAAATATATCAAAAACAAAGTTAATAGTGTTTGTAGCAATGAATGTGTTATAACTATAGTGGTGCCACAAAGGCCAGTTCTGAGTCCCACGTTATATCTATTTTATGTACATAATATGTAATTTGCAAATATTAAAACTCACTATAAAATATTTGCTGATGATAGAAGAATTGGACAAGAAGGATTTGGAAAGATATATAAAATGGTTAAATGGAAATAAACTAACAACTAACATTAAAAAAACAAAGTATATGATTTTCAAACGACTAAATAAGGCTGATATCAACCCTAAAATTTGTATTGATAGCAGAGAAATTATAAGAGAACAGAATTATAAATATCTCGGTATAATAGTAGATGATAAATTATGCTGGAATGATCATGTTAATTACATTTTAAAAAAATAAAGCCATTACTCGGTTCTATTAGGAGATGACAAATCAGCTAAGTAATTATTCCATGCGCACATTATGTCACATATAAGATACAATGTGGTGACGTGGTCGTGTCGTGCAAATATATTAAAAAAGAAACTAAGCACTTTAATAAACAAAGAAATCAAGATACTCTACAGGTTAAATTGGCGTACTCCGACTGATGAGTAATTCAAAAGTATGGGATTCCTAAAGTTAGATGAATTAATAATTTTTAAAACAATTCATAAATATTCTATTTTTTTTTATATTTTTGATGTCACTAAAAGTAAAACGTTTTTACAAAAGAAAAGGAAGCTACAACACAAGAAATATGGATTAGTTATGTCATGATAATACTCGAACTGAGTTATCTAAAAACAGTAATTTTTGTTCTTCAATAAGAATTGAAAACAGTTTTCCAGAGAAATTGAAGAAATGTAGTAAAATAAGTAGCTTCACGTTGAAATTGAAATCTTTATTAAAAAATGATCAGGTTTTATTAAAAAGATTGTTAGAGTTTTAAGTAAAATTAGAAATTAGGCTATAATAGTAATATACATAATTTTTGTATTTATTCTCTATTTTATATAAAAGCAATATTGCTAAGATTTTTATACCAATTTTAAGTTATTGAGTCTAGTATATTGTAAAATAATAATTGTAATTTCATAATCATATATAATAAAACAATGCAATAAATTTAGTTTTAAAATACAATGACAAATTTCGAGTTTTCATATAATTCTTTTTAACATAAAAATTAACTTTACATAAATGCAGCAAGTACCTTTGAACACAATTTAAGTATTGTACACAATATGTACCTATGGCAAATTGCAGAAATTTTTTTTAAAAAATACATTTATTTTAATTTATAAACTGTACTGTTATTATCAAAATTTTATTTTATTTTATAAACTGTACTTTAACTATCAAATTTCATAAACACTAACTATATTCGATAAAAAAAGAAATAGTGTTCAGCCAGTGTACAACCAATATTGCAAAAAACAGATATTAGCAAAATTTAAGAACATCATCAGCACTCTTAATTACTCAACAACAACATTACCAGCATCTGTAATTCTTCAACAATAATATCATCAGCATTTTCTAATAAGTGACACAAAAAATTATCTGTTTAATAATTCATTAATGAAAAATATAAAAACTACTAAGTAATATTTTATTTTTACAAAAAGAAAAAGGAGAAAAAGAAGATCTGCCTTATTTAAAATTGTAGCTTTAGTTAATCTAATTTATACAAAAAAAAAAATAAAACCTCGTTAATTTAAATCTTTCATTTCTTTTGAGAAAAATGACAAACTTTTTGCAAAAAAAAAAATATTTAGTACTATTAATAAATACGGTAAAGTTCTGAATACAATACCCGGGTACTCTAATTGGAAAATGGCAATATTCTGAAAAAATAATAAATCCAATTAGTATACCCGGGTACACTAATTAGTTTTCTATACCCGGGTACACTATTCGGAACAAAAAAAAATTATATATGATATGGAAAATAAAATTAAAGCAATTAGTATAATTCACAAAACAAAATAACTACATTATATTATATTCAAAATAAAAAATATATATACATAGCTTATTAATAATAAAAAAAATCTGCAAATATACATTAATTCATTAGTAATAGAAAAACTAGATACATTTATTAAGATATAGTCTGAATAAATTTTTTAAATAATTTTTTAAACTATTACTTATTAGCCATATAAACCAATTCGAAAAGCTCCTGTGTATCAACTTCACTGGAAGTTTCGCTGATATATTCATCATCATCAGAAGAAGTCTGACTATCAATTACACGTTCATCAATAGTTTCTATATCATCATCAAAATTCGCTAAGTTTGCATTAGCAAACTGTAGTGATGTAGTTTTTGGAGGTATTATGATTGACTCTGCATTGCATAGCTTCTTTATAGTTCTTTTGTCACTTCATCCATTAAATGGCAACCATAAGAATCCATTATTAAAAGTAACTTTTCAATACCAAAAAAACTGTTCTCTTTATGGAAACACGTTTTCATCCAACGTGACATTAAATCTGAGGTCATCGAACCACCCAAACTAACACAAAGATCGATGTCTTTTGGCAAATTAACTTTTGGTATTTTTTTTAATCCTTTTAGTATAATAAGAGTGCGTACCAATTTTCCCGCAGTGGAGATACATAGAACAACAGTGAAACGAATAACTACCTACCTAATTTGTATTGGTAAAATTAATAACTTTATTTATAAAATAATGAGATTTATTTAATACAAAATTATAACAAGGTAAGGTAGTATAGATAAAATATATAAGGTAGGTAAATGAGTTATTTATCTAGGATTTATAATTTTTATTATTACTTTAATAAAAAATTTTAATAAAAATTTATAATTTTTATTAAAACAGTCAAAACATAATTCCAATATAAAGTTCGAAATTTATTTGCGAAAAAACAAATCCGATTAGTGTAGCCGGGGTACTTTATTCGGGGGGGTACTGTATTCAGAACTTTACGGTATTAGTTGTAAATAAAGAATATACAAAGTATCTATAGTAAAATAGATATACAAAGTATCTATTAATAAACAAAATCTAAATAAATAAGTAAAATAAAATATAAAACAAACAACATCGATTTTAAAAAACTAGTGACAAGGATTATACTTACCGAGAAGATACAAGGAGAAGCGAAGATCGCTATAATCAACATTCCTCTACCAGACAACCTGGCAATTAATTAAAAGTACATTCAAGCTGAGATACAACCCAGACGTCAAACCAACAGAAATTTATAGAAGAATTGGTGACCTCAGAGTAAACACGGTAAGTGAATTATTAATTGAAGTACAAACAAGTAAAGAAACAGTCAGTCGGTGCAAGAGTATTCATCTAGAACAAAAAATGTTAGTCAATTTTGTTGATTTGAAATCACCCCAATACGGTATTTGAAATCACCCCATTATCGTAAAAAGATTACCGTATTTTTGGTATACATAGTAAAATCAAATTGAGATTATTTCTTTGCTTTATTTTTATTTTTCTTTTTATTTTGTTTGTTTGTCAATCGAGTTATGTACAATTGTTTATATTTCCTTATCAAGTTGGATGATTTCTTTCTAAAAAATTTTAAAAAGAATTCTAATATTTTTAATTGTTGTTTTTTTTGTTTTACTTTTGTATGTTAATCGATATATGTATGTACATTTGTGTATTTTGTATATATGTATTTCTTTATACAATTTGGACGATGTCTTTTTTTAGATTTCAGAGAACCTTTGAAAATAAATAATAATTATTCAAGCACTAAATGCTATACTAACAAAAATGTAAGAAATTTGAATGTACTTTTTGAAAATTTTAAAACTGTCTCGTCAGATGAAAAAAGTTGTTTTTGCAGGCATTGTTTGAAATTTTAGAGTAGTGCAGATTTTTATTTAAAAAAGTATTCGACAGTTCTCAAACACTTATTAAAAAAGTAATATTATTTACATTACATTTCCTTTAAAGCACAGTGTCCCCTAGCATAAGATTTTACATTGTCACTAATATATGTATATCTTTTGTCATCTGAACTACTTAAAGTTATTTTGTTAAGATTCTGCGTATAAATATTGTGTAATTTTGATCTAAAAACTTTTATATTTCCATAAATAAACACATTAGGACATAAATAACATATATTTAAGTCATTTACAACATATTTTTGAACCTCTTTTGCTTTTTTAATATTTTCATTTTGTATAGTCTAAAAAAATACATTTTTGACCTTAAACATATACATTCAGTAATTAACTTTAATGTCATCTTTATGTGGACCGAATACTTTATTATTTAGCTGAGGAAACTTATATATGTTATATTTTGCATATATATTTATGGGTTAAATTATTTTGAAACTTTGATTTCATATAATCTAATAAAAGTTGGAAAAAGCCCTGTATTTAAATTGTTATAACAAGAGTTCTGTTAGATATATTTTCAATCTGAAAACGGCAAACGATAGCTGGTTTTATAGGCTTTTTAATTTAATTTTTAAAAGGCAAATGTTTAGGGTTGCCCTACGGTACTAAAATTTACCATTATGCAATACTCAATTTTTGCAAAATTTTTGCCGCACATATCTTTTGAACGGTTCAAGCGAAGGTCTTGAAATTTTGGGAGAAGTTAGATACGCAGAAATTATTTGGAGTCGGTTATCAACATTTTTTTGTCAAGCTCTCTATTTAAGAGCTATAAGGGCTCGAGAATTGAAATTTTGCTATTTTTAAACACCTGTAACTTGAATACATGTCCAAATTTTTTTTTTGTGATATACAAAATTCAAAGCTCTATAAATATATATCAACATGGGTCACAGGTTTTTCTTAATTTTGAAGGGTTACGAAGCTACAGCTCCTGCAAATTCCAAAAAAGCCCTATATTTAAATTGATAAAACAAGAGTTCTGTTAGGTTTATATATCAATCGAAAAACGGTGTATGAGAGCTGCTTTTATAGACTTTACAAAAATACGTCAACAAAATGTATAGGGTACTAAAAATTGGCATTATATAAAACTCAATTTTTGCTAAAGTTTTGGTCCCTTATATCTCTTAAACGGTTTAAGATAGGGTTTTGAAATTTTAGGAGATGTTAGATCCTCAAAAATTAGTAGGAGTCGCAGGAGGTCCAACATTATATTTTAACATATGTTAAAGGTTCTTCTTAAATTTAAAAGCGGTTCCTTAAATTGAAGAAAGTGTCTCTTAATTTTACCCATTTTTGCTTAGATGGTATAATTCTAAGTAAAATTCCAAATTTTTGTGGAATTCACAATTTAATTCCTAGAACCAACAAAAATGGGGAGGGTGGGGGTTAGGTGAGGTTAGGTCCTTGAGAAATTTGGCAACCTTCCCCATTGAAGGGCTATTAGAACTTTAAAATAAAAAATTTACTGTAAGCAGTAAATATGTAATACAATATAAATTTAAAAATGTGCTTTTTTAAAAACCCTTGGTTTTTTTTCATCACTTGTTTGATATGTGTTCATATAGGAGAAATTATTTTCATTTGGCGTAAAAGAAAATTCACCTTATGAAGTATAAGCTAAAAAACTCACGAAAATATTTCGAAATAGTTGAAGGATAATTACTAGAAAGAGAATTGAAATTCATAAATGTTGGGTAATCATCACATTTCATAAAACCTAATTGTCATTTGATTAAGGTCTATATTATTGAATACAGACGTGAAGTCATAGATATTTAAAAAATTTACTAGTCCGGGAAAATTGGTTTTATTGAAATTAAACCTATAAGAATCTGCTGCTTCATGATTTATGGAATTAGTTAAACAATAAGTAAAATTTATTGAAGGGTGATAGGGGTCCAACGCAACAAGCGGTAACACCGATTCACAGAAAATAATATTATTCCAATCAGAAGTAAAAATTAGATCCAATTGTTTATCTTTAAAATTGCGACAATGGGAAACCTGTTGTAAAGCGTTGGTATTTAAGCCTTCAATAAATTGAGAATCAGGTTCATTCACTGAAGAATCAGGAATCAAAAAAGATTCTTCGTCATGATTGATCCAAGTTATATTAGGGAGATTAAAATCTCCACGTAAAATTAACCCATCATTAGGACCAGAATTACAGCAAATCAAATCTATTACATTTAAAAGAGTAATATAATATTTAAATTCGAAGAAGGTGGAATGTATGTGTTAACAATATTAACATTTTTATTAGAAAATTTTATGTTCACACCAATTATTTCAAGACAATCCGCGTCAGGAATAGGAATTTCATTTGCATTAAAAAAGTTTTTAACTGGGCTATCAATACTCCTCCCCCTTTAGGAATGTAACTATTAGAAACATTAAGTTCAGAGTATCTGTCTTTTCTAAAAACCGAGTATGAACCATCAAAAAGCTCAAGATTGTTAATAGAAGAATTTAGCCAAGTTTCAGTCAAAGCAAATACGTCAAAATATAAATTTATTGAATTAAGTAGGACTTGTCTAGTTTTTGTTCTAAGACCTCTGACATTTTGACAATATAATGATAAATTTATCAAATTTGACGGATCAATCAAAGATGTAAAGGTCTTATTTAAATATTATTTAACATGAAAATATTTATTATGGTTGTCATTTGAAACCTGCAAGTGGTTGTAATAATTACTACTACAATGGTTACGGTATGCCTTTAAGTCGTCAGAAACATCTTTGGAAGGTATACCTTTAATAAGGAAGGTATACCCGTTGACCAATATATTTTTTCTGACAAAAATATAGGTATTTCTTAAAAAGCATGGAATAGTTGCACTGAGCTATATATAAATTCATAGGTATGTAGAAGTCTTCTTGTTTCAGTTTGAGTTTGTTCTTTTCAACACATCTCTCAAAATATTTGAATACATATTCCCGTACATACAAGTCAGCTCCATTTTTGTATGACATCACTGCTTATATAAAGTCAAACATAATAAAAATGCGGATTTACTCATCTAGTTGCAAGGTTTTTTTATAGCTTGCCCAGTATGATTAAATATTATCGGAATTCTTTTGAACTTAATTTGGGCTGGTTGATTACAATATTTTGATAAAATACATATCACGCCAAATATTTCATCTCACTAATGACTATGTGATCATGTTAAAAAATTATTGATGAAGTAGAGTTTTCCACATTAAATATAATTTGTAATTTTGTTGTTTGTTTTTTGTCCAAATAATAAATATAATTTAGTAAAAGATTTTTAATTTTCAACGACTTCTGAATTTGATACTTGCTCCATTTTTAGCACATTTTCAAAAAATTTTGTAAAAATGTGCCTATATAGCTTCACTCTGTCCGTCCGTCCGTCCGTCCGTCCGTCCGTATGTTTACAAAACCTTTTACACCGTTTGAAATAGAGAAAAGAAATTTTAACCATGAGTAGTTTTTGCAAAAAAAATAATTTCGTAGAAGAATTTTTTTCTGTAGCCCCACCTGTTACGGGGCTACAGCCCCCCAAAGTTGGAAAAAGCCCTATATTTAAATTGTTATAACAACAGTTCTGTTACACATATTTTCAATCGTAAAACGGCAAATGATAGCTGGTTTCATAAACTTTATAAATTTTTAAAAGGCAAATGTTTAGGGTTGCCATACGGTACTAAAATTTAACATTACGCAAAACTCAATTTTCGCAAAATTTTTGGCCACACATATCTTCTGAACGGTTCAAGCTAGGGTCTTGAAATTTTGGGAGAAGTTAGATACTAAGAAATTAGTAGGAGTCGGTTAACAAAATTTTTTTTTCCAGCCCCATGTTTAGGAGCTATAAGGACTCGAAAATTGAAATTTTGCTATTTTTAAACACCTGTAACTTGAATACTTGTCCAACTTTTTTTTTAGTGATATATAAAGTTCAAAGCCCTATAACTATATTTCAACATGTGTCAAAGGTTTTTCTTAATTTTGAAGGGTGACGAAGTTACAGCCCCTGAAATTTCCAAAAAAGCCCTATATTTAAATTGATATAACAAGGGTTCTGTTAGGTTTATTTTCAATCGAAAAACGGTATTAAAGAGCTGCTTTTATAGACTTTACAAAAATATGTTGCCTAAATGTATAGGGTTGCCATACGGTACTAAAATTTACCATTATATAAAACTCAATTTTTGCAAAATTTTTGGCCCCACATATCTTCTAAACGGTTCAAGCTAGGATCTTGAAATTTTGGGAGAAGTTAGATCTTAAAAAAATAGTGGGAGTCAGTTAACAAAATTTTTTTGTCAAGCCCCCTGTTTAGGAGCTATAAGGACCCGAAAATTGAAATTTTGCTATTTTTAAATACCTGTAACTTGAATACCTGTCCAATTTTTTTTTTATTAATATACAAAATTTATAGGTCCAACATTATATTTTAACATATGTTAAAGGTTTTTCTTAAATTTAAAAGAGGTTCCTTAAATTGAAGAAAGTGTCTCTCAGTTTTACCCATTTTTGCTTAGATAATAAAATTCTAAGTAAAATTCCAAATTTTTGTGTAATTCACAATTTAATTCCTAGAACCTAAAAAATTAGATGATGACGGGAGGGGGGGGGGGGGGGTGAGTTGAAGTTAGATTCTTGAGAAATTTGGCAACCTTCCCCATTGAAGGGCTATTAGAACTTTAAAATAAAAAATTTACTGTTAGCAGTAAATTTTAAAAGTAAGCATTAACTTAGTCACCACGGTATATATTTCCAAAGTTAAACTCAGTATGTAATACAATATAATTTTGAAAATGTGCTTTTTTAAAAACCCTCGGTTTTTTTTCATCACTTGTTTATTAAAACATAACCTATATTCCTTACACACATTAAATTTTAATATTAAAACCTTTTATTTTTATTTTTATACTAAAACCTTTAATTCTAAATTAAACAAGTGATGAAAAAAACCAAGGGTTTTTAAAAAAGCACATTTTCATAATAATATAGTGTTTCATACTGAGTATTTGATCGGAATATAATATTGAAGCTTCAATGTTAATGTTTAATTTATTAAATATATACGTTGGTGACTAAGTTACTATTTACTTATAAAAACCGTAATTTTTTTAATTTTTAATTTCTAATAGCCCCTCTATGGGGAAGGTTGCCCTATTTTTCAAGGATCTAATCCTCACTACTCCTCTTCTCCCAACTTTTTTAGGTTCAAGGAATTAAATTGTGAATTCTAGCAAAATTTGAAATTTTATTTAGAATTTTACTATATAAGCAAAAATGGTTAAAACTGACAGACACTCTCTTCAATTTAAAGAACCGCTTGTTAATTTAAGAAAATCTTTTAACATATGTTAAAGTATAATGTTGGACCTAAAAAGTTTGTATATTAACAAAAAAAAATTTGAACAGGTATTCAAGTTACAGGTGTTTAAAAATAGCAAAATTTCAATTTTCGAGCTCTTATAGCTGCTGAACAGGGGACGTGACAAAAAAATTTTGTTAACCGACTCCTACTAATTTCTAAAGTTCTAACTTCTCCCAAAATTTTAAGACCCCAGCTGGAACCGTTTAACAGATATGTGGGGCCAAAAATTTTGCAAAAATTGAGTTTTGCATAATGGTAAATTTTAGTACCGTATGGCAACCCTGTTCACTTTAGTGATATATTTTTGTAAAACCTAAAAAAGCAGCTCTCTTTTACCGTTTTTAGATTGAAAATAAACCTAACAGAACTCTTGTTATATCAATTTAAATATAGGGCTTTTTTGGAATTTGCGGGGGCTGTAGCTTCGTCACCCTTCAAAATTAAGGAAAACCTTTGACACATGTTGAAATATATTTTAAGAGCTTTCAATTTTGTAAATCACAAAAAAAAAATTTAAACAGGTCTTCAAGTTACAGGTGTTTAAAAATAGCAAAATTTCAATTTTTGAGCCCTTGTAGCTGCAAAACAGGGGACGTGACAAAAAAAATTTGTTAACCGACTTCTACTTATTTCTAAAGATCTAACTACTCCCAAAATTTCAAGACCCTAGCTTGGCCCATATAGAAGATATGTGTAGCCAAAAATTTTGCAAAAATTGAGTTTTGCATAATGGTAAATTTTAGTACCGTATGGCAACCCTAAACGTTTGTCTTTTAAAAATTAATAAAGTCTTAAAACCAGCTATCTTTTGCCGTTTTCAGACTGAAAATACACCTAATAGAACTCTTCTTATAACAATTTGAATATAGGGCTTTTCCCAACTTTGGAGGGCTGCAGCTCCGTAACGGGTGGGGCTACAGAAAAAAATTCTTCTACGAAATTATTTTTTTTGTAATACCTACTTGTGGTTAAAATTTCTTTTCTCTATTTCAAACGATGTAAAAGTTTTTGTAAACATACGGACAGACAGACAGACAGACAGACAGACAGACAGACAGACGGACGGACGGACGGACAGAGTGAAACTATATAGGCACATTTTTACAAAATTTTTTGAAAATGTGCTAAAAAACACATTAATTTATATACTAATTTTTAGCACATTTTCAAAAAATTTTGTAAAAATGTGCCTATATAGCTTCATTCTGTCCGTCCGTCCGTCTGTCCGTATGTTTACAAAAACTTTACACCGTTTGAAATAAAGTAAAGAAATTTTAACCATGGGTAGTTTTTGCAAAAAAAATAATTTCCTAGAAAAATTTTTTTCTGTAACCCCACCTGTTACGGGGCTACAGCCCCCCAAAGTTGGAAAAAGCCCTATATTTAAATGGTTATAACAAGAGTTCTGTTAAATATATTTTCAATCTGAAAACGGAAAACGATAGCTGGTTTCATAAACTTTGTGTCAAAGGTTTTTCTTAATTTTGAAGGGTTTCGAAGCTACAGCCCCGGCAAATTCCAAAAAAGCCCTATATTTAAAATGATATAACATGAGTTCTGTTAGGTTTATTTTCAATCTAAAAACGGTATAAGAGAGCTACTTTTCTAGACTTAACAAAAATTGGTCGATTAAATATATAGGGTTGCCATGCGGTACTAAAATTTAGCATTATATAAAACTCAATTTTTGCAAAATTTTTGGTTCCTCATATCTCTTAAACGGTTTTAGATATGGTCTTGAAATTTTGGGAGAAGTTAGATCCTTAAAAGTTAGTAGGAGTCGGTTAACAAAATTTTTTTGTCAAGCCCCCTGTTTAGAAGCTATAAGGGCTCGAAAATTGAAATTTTGCTATTTTTAAGCACCTGTAACTTCAATACCTGTCCAATTTTTTTTTTTATTAATATACAAAATTTGAAGGTCCTTGAGAAATTTGGCAACCTTCCCCATTGAAGGGCTATTAGAACTTTCAAATAAAATATTTACTTTTTTTTATAAGTAAGCAGTAACTTAGTCACCAACGTATATATTTCCTTAAACGTTAATATTGAAACTTGAACATTAGATTCCGATAAAATACTTGGTATGAAACACTATATTATTTTGAAAATGTGCTTTTTTAAAAACCCTTGGTTTTTTATCATTACTTGTTTTTTTTGTATAAACTGAAGAATTTAAAATGAAACATTTTATATTTATAGTGATTGGTAACATTTTTTTAAAAAAATTGTCCGAAACATTCTTTGTATTTTTTTATCATTTTTGAGTGGCAGGGGATGATATTGTATTAAATAAATTAATAAAATATTTCATACTTTTCTAGTTACATCGCACCCATAAATATACGCAAGATTATTGACCGCATACTGATTTACGATCGCTTTGTAAATAAGGAAAGAAAAGTTGAATAGAAATCATTTGGATTGATTTTGAAGAAATTTTACAATCTCAGTGTGGAATGGTGGATTTTCAATTGAATCAAAATATTCTGCGCACCCTTGAACTAGCAAAAAAATTGATAACCGGAGCAGAAGTTTAGTTGTTTATAACTAAAATAGCAGGTTTTTTTGGTATTTGATCGAGAGCAAAAACACCTTTAAATAGTTTACGTATTATAGTATTACATTTAAGCGCTACATTTAATGAATTGTATTCATTATTTGTTATTTGCAAACGAGAAATATCAATTAGACGAGTATTTCTTAGTGTACTCGTATTTATATATGATTTCAGAAATTCAGCTTTATGTTTTCCATTTGTTAAAATTATATTTAATTTTTCAAGTAACTTTATTAAACTGTTTGTTGTTTTTTCGTTATCGATATGACCAAAAGAGTAATTCTCAATGTCTGTTCTTTTTAAATTGGAAATTTATACATTAATTCCTTTACAATAATTTTGCATTTCTCTTTTATTCCAGCTACAGCAAGATTTTTTACAAATATTGTATTGTTTTCTTCCGTACAGAACGAGAGCACAGGCCATTTTCAAATTAATAGAGATGGTACATTAAACTTTCATTTATATGTGAAAATATAGAGATGGTACATTAAACTTTCATTTATTCATTATTTGCGCTAGTATTTACCAGTATTTCTGGCATGAAATTCCACAAACACAATGCATGTTTATGTTGAAGCTAATGGAGAACTGAGTCTTGGTTCAATTTTTACAACTCTCCTGTTTGATAAACTTTGACATATATCAGTTCCAGAACCGTCTGGTGATAAATCAAAAGCTAGTATTATATAACCTTTTGAAAATAATTTCTTTTGAAATTTGATGCGCTTTATCAGAATGATGTATACCTGTTCCGCTAAATAATGTTAAATATGCACGAGAGTTGCAACGGTTATTCGAAGTAAAACTTGTTTCGATCGCAGAGTTTGGTGTACGCACTCTATTCACATATAATTGAAATTGTGTGAGATTTTGATGATTGAAATGGTATGGATTTTTAGATATTTTACTATTAAAATTTTCATTATTAACCATAAAAAATACAAGAGCTTCTGGTATTTGCCCTATAAATATATTATCCAAAGATATATTTGATCTTTTAGCTGGAATTGAAAATATTTTGATTTCACTTGTATAAAATTTTGCGCTAGTATTTACCAAAACAGTATTATTTGTTATTAATATGCTAGGAGTACTTATAAATTAAATGTAGCTTGGCGAATTTTTAAATAACTTTGATCGTTATCGTTAAAAAAGAAGAATTTGGGGGGGTTAAAGAAATCATCATGTAATTTTCCATTAATTCTTCTATTGTGGAATTGTTAATGTTATTTACTTTTGGTTTATTCAATTTCCTCCCAGATGCTTCCAGATGTGTTTGACTGGAATCTATCCCACAATTTAGAAAGTAGTTAAATATGCTTTAGAATGGTATAAGGAGTCTAAAGGATTGTCTTTTTTGAACTTAGAGTTACAGTAAAATTTTTTATTTAAAGAGTGTTAGAAATTATTTACAACATTGGTTCCTACGTTATAATTTGCACTTCAAACTTATCCATCTTTTTTTAATATTTGAATTTTAAATTTATATAGTTTGACGATAAATCTCGATATGTATCTCCATTTGCAAACGAAACAAATTCAAATTTTGACGATGACGCCTCTAAAGAAGCTAAAGGATTGTCTGCTACCTCTTCTGAATATAATATACTTGTTTTAACAAGTAATGATGCAAAAATACCAAGTTCGGATTTCACACACTTTATATTTAATTCAATATATCAGATGTTTTACTTTACTTTTTTCGTCGTTTCGACTTTAAATGTGACTTTTTAAAAACTGCTCGTCTTTTTTTACCACTTCGTCTTTTGGCTTTTCGCCTTCCACCATACATCGAATGCATTTGATTAACTTCTTATTTTCGTAGATTTTTCATACCAGCTTTAATTTGATCAATTACAACCTATTTTATGTTTGCACCAAATGCTATATCATTCCAAATATTTTTACTTTTGTTGGCAGTCTCTGTTTTAATTAAGTCCCAATGTGATGTAAAAACTGGCTTTAAGTAACGAATGAATCTTCGGAATATATTTCCAAAACCACGACCTTTTTGAACAGTTGGGTAAAATTGCAATAAAGCTCCAATTTCGTTGATTCCTCCACCTACTTACGAGATATAAAATCTCACGTAAGCTCTTTCCATGCTTGATATGATATAATATTTGAGTAGTAGTATTCATATAGTTTAGAGAGAGAAAAATTAAGGTTCTTATTATGTTGAATCGCTTTTATTTTCTGATTTATTAAAAGTTTATAAAATGTACAATAGGTATAAAAATTAGTTTACTAAGCATATTTGAATTTTAATAATTAAAACGAGTTGCAATGTGATCACTTTATAACGTGGTCACTATGCAATGAGTTTTGTGTATGTTAATTTATGGGAATCAAAAAAATAGAAGATTATACCGGATGCGCATGTTATTATTAATGCGCGTGGGAATTTGTTTAGGGAGGAAAGGTGAACGGATAATTTTATATAACACCTCCCCCCTTAAAAAAGTTTAAAAACGGACTGCTTACAGAGATGTTAATGTCTTGTTTTTCTTTATTATTATTTTTTGAATTGTTTTCGGAATTTTTTGTAACCCGATTGCAAAATGTGATTCCCTTAAATTTACATATTACAAATGATAAAAGTACAATTATAGATAATATAATAAAAATTGTTATAAAAAAAGATGTACTTATAATATTGTGTTTGTATTCGAATAGTTCAATTTTTTCTCTGTTTATAATATTATTTTAATGTATAAATTCTAAAGTTAGATTATTTAACACTTTTGTATAATTTACATGTAAGGTTTGAATTACAAGAGCATTGTTTGAATAATTTTGTACTTCATTATTAAAGTTAAATTCATTAATTTTAATTCTACAATTATTAAATTTGATAATGTTATTATTTTCTATTACCATTTCGCGTTTGTTACAGGTTTGATTTATTTGGGTAATATCTAAATTTTTCGTTATCAAAAGATCGTCCAAGATTAATTCTGGCTTTAAAGTATAAGGACCTTTTGGATGTCAGAATCTAGTTGTTCGCCCTGGGAGTTTGGGAATGGAATAACAGCGGCGTTGTAATATTTTCCTTTACAAAAGTTTGGAAGACCAATGGCGAAAATTAATGTTTTGTCCATAAATAGAACTCCGTTTGTAATATAGGGTAAAATTTCTACGGTGATATTGTAAGTATTTATCTCTTCATCCGTAAGAATGTTATGAGCTAGAATTTTTAATTTGCTCATCATAATTATATCGGATATTTTTTCCAATTGTTTATTAAGGAAGTTAATGTCAGCAAAAGCTCGAAGTGTAAAGTAAAATCTTTCTGTTTCAGTTGTTGAGTTATAAGTAATAGATTTAAATATTTGGTTGTACTTTTTTTGTTGGGAGTTTACAAAATCAGTTACTTCGTTAAGATTTTTTATTAAATCGTTATTAATTATGACTTGCTTATTAATTTCATTGGCGACCTATTCGACATTATTATCTAGATTTTTTAAGTGATTCTGAATATCGGCGGCATCTTCGCTGTCCATATTGCCCGATATAAATTTAATCGCACTGCCTAGAAAGTTAATTAATCCTCGTTTATTTCGTGTGTTGTTTTTGTGAATATGAGGGATTAAAAGATTTAAGTTATGTTTAGCTAGAGTAAGTTCCCTATTTAGAAAGTGTTCCTGATCCAGTTTATCGAGCTTCAAAATTTGTAAGTTGTTTTCGAAATTTTTAATAGATTTCTCGAATATCTTCAAGTCAATAATATGAATTATTTTTCTATAATTATTGACAACATTCCTTTCGTTTAATTTTAGTACGGTATAACCATTTTCATTTTTTATAGGGATTACTTCTATGTATTGGCTGCGAACGCATAGCAGATGTACGGTTACTATTGTACTGAAGATTGCAAGATTCATCTAAAATTAAAAAAAAATTGTCTTACTATTAATTTTGAAATTTAAATTTTCTTTTTCTTTGGGTGTTATTATACCTAGTATTACGTTTATTACTAATATCGACAATTTTATCATTTTCTATTCTATGCTCATGTATCCTTTTATATTTAGGTTTAATTTTGCCTACACTACGATTCTGTACAACGTTTTCTTGAACCATGTAGCTTTTATCTTTATTCTTATTTAGTTTTTCGATTCTAATTAATTTATCTTCTCGAAATTTTTCTGCTAACATCCTAATTTCTTCGCAACTAATATTTTTTTGAATGAAATCTATTGGTCGTAGTCCCGTTGTGGTGTGAATTGTATTGTTATAAAATATTATGGCTTTTCTAACTCTTTCGTCGAGGTCTTCTTTGTCTATTTTATCTACTTCCATTATACGAAGGTGTTCATTTAAAGTACCGTGTAATCTTTCTATGTCGCTATTCCCTGTTTTGCTACTCGCTGTAGTTACATGGCGTTCTATGTTGTTTTCTTTTAAGAATAGCTCTACTGAGTTATGGAGCATACAGCGTTCATTGTCATATATAAGTTTGTCCATTTTTCCTAAGTACATTATTCTTTCTTTGATTGACTTCAATATTGAGATCCAAGTTCTATCGTTTAATTTATGCAGGGTTGCATATTTACTGAATTTGTCTATAGTGGTAAGGTACATCACGTTTCTGATAGGAAACCAGATGTCGATGTGGACTATTTTATTAAAAGAGTTAGGGCTTTCTGAAATTTTTAAGGGAATTTTTATGGGATGCCGATCGTGTTTAGCTAGGGTGCATGTTTCGCAATTGTTAATAAAAATTGTAATTAGTTTTAGTAGGTCGGGATGATAGTACTTTTCTTTTAGTTCTTGGAACACTTCATTTATGCCTCGATGGTTATTTTTTAAATGCTCTTCTTTTATAATGGATAAGACTTGTTCTTTATCGGATATATCGATAAGTTTTATATTTGATTTCACTAATTTTAGTTTTTTATTGCTAGAAAAGTTAGAAACGTAAAGGTCTTGGAATTTCACGAATAATTCAGTATCGTCGCAGTAGACACACATTATGCCTTTATTTATTATAACCCTCTTCATGATTTCAAGTAAATCGGTATTTGCGTCAATGGTAATAATATTCTGAATTTTTTATACCCTACACCTATAGAATAGGTAAAGGGGTATATTAACTTTGGTATGGTGTTTGTAACCACCTAAAGGAAGCGAGCTAGATATGGAAAAGTATATATATTTGTGATCAGCGTGACCGCCTTAGTCGATATAGCCATGTCCGTCCGTCCGTCCGTCCGTCCGTCCGTCCGTCCTTCCGTCCGTCCGTCCGTCCGTCCGTCCGTCCGTCCGTAGGCACGATAACTCAAAAAATAATGGAGCTATCTTGATGAAATTTTAACTGTAGGTTACTAGGACTGAAAGTACGGCGGGGATTGCATATGGGCGAAATCGGCCCATGGGTTCGGATTCTGGACCTTTTAATCGATCGAAGGGCTAACGAACATATATAAGAAATCACGATAACTCAACAACTAATGACGCTTTCTTCATCAAATTTGTGCTGTAGGTAACTAGTAATGAAACTACTTCGGGGATTCCGTAAGGTCGGGATTGGACCATGCGTTCGGAACCTAGAACTTTTTGATCGAATTTAGGCCAAACGAGCATAATTCCGAAACCAATGAAGATAGAACCTCCAAATTTGGTATCAGGGTGTCCCCTCCTATCTCCTAAGTGTCTTGAGAATTTGGGTCCCATTGGACTACTGGGTCGGGGACCAGCCACACATTTCCGAAGACCTTAAACATATCTTTAAAATTAATAAAGATAACAACTTGAAAAAATGTAGAAGCTTCCAATTTGCCACAAGGGTGTTCTTTACTATCTCTTGCGTGTTCCCTTAATTTGGGATCAATTGGAGAGGTGGTTCAGTACCCCTCTCAGACCTCCCAAATTTTAAAAGCTTATAATCGAAATTACTAAAAATAGTAACTTAAAATTAAGATAGATCGTTTAAATTGTGTACAAGGGTTAACTAGTACTATAAGTAAAGCGCGGGCTGTATAAGGGCGAAATCAGCCCATGGGTTCGGATTCTGGACCTTTTAGTCGGTGTCAGGGATAACGAACATATATTAAAAATCACGATAACTCAACAACTAATGAGGCTATCTTCATGAAATTTGTGCTGTAGGTTATTGGTAATGAAACTACGGCGGTGATTACATACGGTGAGGATTGGACAATGGGTTTGGAACTGAGAACTTTTTTATCGAATTTAGGCCAAACTAGCGTAATTCCGAAACCAATGAAGATATAACCTCCAAATTTGGTATCAGGGTGTCCCTTCCTATTTCGTAAGTGTCTTTGAAATTTGGACCCCATTGGACTAGTGGGTCGGGGACCAGGCACTCAGTTCCGAGGACCTTAAAGCATATTTTCGAAATTAATAAAAATAGTAACTTGAAACAAATGTAGAAGCTTTTGGCCCAGGGTGTTCTTTACTATTTCTTCCATGCCCCCCTAATTTGGGATCATTTGGAGTGGTGGTTCAGGACCTCTCTTAGACCCCCAAATGTGTAAAAGCTTATCATCGAAATTAATAAAACTAGTAACTTAAAATTAAGATAGAACGTTCCAATTGTATACAAGGGTTAACTAGTATTGAAAGTATGACGGGACTGCATATGGGCGAAATCGTACCATGGTTTGGGGTTCTGGAACCCTTGACAAGTTCAAGGACTAACAAACATATATCTTAAAACACCATAACTCAAAAAATTATGCCGGTATTTTGATGAAATTTAAACTCTAGGTTACTAGTAATGAAAGTACCATGGGAATTGGTTCTGGTTGAGTTTAATTTCAAAGCCAAAGAATATATTTCCTATGTCCTATGTGTCTCCGAAATCTAGACTTAATTGTAGTGGTTCAGCTATATTCAAAGGTACTTGCTGCATTTATGTAAAATTTATTTGAATATTTAAATGAATTATATGAAAAGGTCTAAATTTGTAATTGTATTTTAGAAATACATTTATTGCATATTTTGCGTTTGTAAGCTTTTCTATTAGGTATATAAACTAACCACTTAAAATAATTGCAATTTTTAAAAATTTGGATTATTAAATATATTATGCTTTGATTATCTTTTTATCACAAAATTTAATAATTAGAATTTTTTCATTTTGTAATTGAATTGGAATAAATATATTTTCATTTATTTCAAGTTTGCTTGTTTTTGAATATTTTTAAATAGACAAATTAGTAAGAATTTGTAATATTTTTTAATAGATAATATAATTAGAAAATGTTTTTAGTATTATAAAGTTAATTTGGTTAGCTATGTCTTACGATCAAATTAATAACAGCTTTTATGGTGTTAAAATGACTTATGGATATGTCCTTAATTTTGAACCAAATAGGTGTAGGGTATTTCTAAGTCGGTTGCACCGACTGACTGTTCTTTACTTGTTTTCTTTTGATTACAGTTCGAATTTTTTCTTTTTCTCCTTTTGTGAGATATATCTGATTTTTATACAAATTAATAGCTCTATCGGTAATGTAGATGTAGTTTGTTTCATCTTCTTCCGCACTGTGAATTGTTGCGGCTATTGAGGAAATTTCATTATTTTCATTTTCTAAACTTTCTATGGTTTCAGATGTATTTGGTTCGTTTATAGTTAAATTTATGCTATGGTGTAATACGCCAGACTCGATTTCGGTGTTGATAAATCTGCTTAGTCCATCTGCAACGTGGTTTTCTTTACCTTTGAGATATGTTATGTTAAAATCATACTCGTTCAACTGTAATTTCCACCGTTGTAATTTCATATTGGGTTCTTTTATATTACTAAGCCAAACAAGTGGCTTATGATCAGAATTTACTACGAATTTCCTTCCATACAGATAAACGCGAAAATATTTTATTGCCCATACTATTGATAAAAGTTCTTTTTCGATAGTAGAATATTTAATTTCGTGGTTATTTAAAGTACGCGACGCGGCGTCTGTGGTCAAAACGAATTCCTTATTAAAATTAGGACTTTTAAGTACGGGGTCATTAGTTAGCAAAAGTTTCATCTTTTCAAAGGAATTAATGTAATCTTGATCTAATTTATTCACTTTTGCACCTTTTTTTAAAAATTTGACCATAGGATACGCAACTCTTGCGTAGTCCTTTATGAACTTACGGTAATAACCGGTGATTTCAAGAAATTGTTTAATTTCCTTGGTGGTACTTGGAAGTTTCATTTTAAGAATAGCTATAATAAAAAAATTGATTATTGTCTGGTTTTATACCGTTGTTAGTAATAATGTGTCCTAAATAGTTTGTAGATTGTGCTGCGAATTGGCACTTATCTATCTGTATTTTTAAATTTGCGTCCTTTAAGCGTTGTAAAATTTTCCTAATTGAGTCTAAATGTTCCTCTATACTTGTTGAAAAAATTAAAATGTCGTCTAAGTAGACGACACATATTATGTTAATATATTGCTTTAGTACATCGTTAATAAGTCGCTGAAAGGTAGCCGGCGCGTTTTTTAAGCCGAACGGCATTCGATTAAATTCGTAATGGCCATTTGCGGTTGAAAACTCAGTTTTAGCACGGTCCTTTTGGTCAACTTCTATTTGGTGAAACCCTTTCGCCAAATCGATAGTAGTAAAGTAGTTACATTTCCCTAATTTATCAAATATTTCTTCAATATTTGGAATAAGGAATTTGTCTTCTACGGTTTGTTCGTTTAATTTTCGATAGTCGACTACTATTCTCCATTTCTGTTTTCCTGAGTTGTCCGCTTTTTTGGGAACAACCCATATGGGAGAATTGTAGGGACTATTGCTGGGTTTTATGATGTTCTGCCTCAGCATTTCCTTAATCTGACTATCTACTTCCTGGCGGTGGATTTCAGGGTACCGATATAGTTTATTGTAAATAGGTCTATCAGTTTTTGTAATTATTATAAATTTCTAGGAACATCGTTTGTTGTATTTACCAAAGTGTCCATTGGTTCAACTTCGTTTCTATTTCTACTTTGTCTATTGTAGCTATTACTAGATCTACGGGATTGAATACTTCTTGTATGTTGCATTTCTTGATGATTTCCGTTATCATTATTACTAGAATTATTGTTATTCGATTCATAGTTATTATTTCTATAAAAATTAGGAGAGTTATTATTTCTATGAAAATTAGAAGAGTTATTATTTCTATAAAAATTAGAAGAGTTATTATTTCTATGAAAATTAGAAGAGTTATTATTTCTATGAAAATTAGAAGAGTTATTATTTCTATAGGAATTTGGGTTATAATTATTATCATAATTATTTCTGTTTTGATTGTGAGAATTATTTTGATTATTATAATTGCACACATTTCCATTAGTTTTTATGTTAGACAAAGAAAGATATCCGAATTCTTTTAATGTTTCATAATCTTCGTCCAAAGTAGTTGGGTTTCTACATCCAATAAGATTTCGACCTAATAGTGGTAAATTTTCTCTAAAATGTTTAAGAGCTATTCTACTATTTCCTTGTATTTCGTTATTATTTATTTGTCCTGCTAATAAACGTGTATTATTTATTCTAAATAAGAGTGAACTTATTTTTCTATAGAAAATTTCTATGGTAGAAGTGCAACGTGTAGTTCTCAATTCGTCTAATAATTCGGAGACAGGAGTACGCTCTCCATAATTTCGGATAAGACTTGCTTTTATACTGTCCCAATTGTCCATTATACCGTCTCTTATAACGCATTCTTTAGCCTTTCCTTCGATTTTATCTAAAATGTACCCTATAGCGATTGGTTGAGCGACATTATTTAAAACATTTATTAACGGAACTAGTGTGTCTATTCGGTTGACAAATGACAGCAAATTTTTTTTGCTACCATTGAAGGGAGTGACATAAGAGATTTGTTTGGCGACGTAAGACAATGCATTAAGAACTTGATTATCCATTTTATTTTGTTAAAATGACGGATCTTTTGACAACAAAAAATTTTACAATTTAATTAAATAATGAAATTTATAATTTTAATAAATTTAGGTAAACAGTTTATTTTAGAATTTAGAGTTTTTAAATTTTAAAGCTAAAAATTTTCTTTTTTCTTTTTTTTTATTCTATACAAGGATCTAATACTTAATTTTATTTTAAAGTTTTAAATTGATCTTAAAGTTAAAAAAAAATTTTAAAGCTAATATCTAATAATTAGTTTTATTTTAATTTAATAATTACTTTTATTTTAATGTTTATTTTAATTATTTTGAAGTTAAAAATTTTAAAGCTAATATCTAATATTTTTGTTTTATTTTTAAGTTTATTTTAATTATTTTAAAGTTAAAAATTTTAAAGCTAATATCTATTAAGTAATTTTATTTTAATGTTTTAAGTCTAAGATTTTTTTTTTCTTTTTGTACTTATTATGTACTATAGTTACAGGAAAAAAAATTTTATAAGCTATTAAATAAGTAAATATGTACTTGCATTTATTGTAGATTTTTGTTCTTAATTATTTTTTTTGTTGATCTTCAGTTGGAACTTGATGCCCTAGTTGCTCGAGATGTTTTTCTTCTTTTTTCTTTTTTTTTTTTTTTTGTTGTTTTAGAGTTGAGAATGAAATTAGAGCTGACCTTGAGTTTAGATACAATGCTTTGAACTTGACAAACTGCAATGTATTACTTTTTGTTTTTTTTTTTTTGTTTTTTTATTTTTAAAGTTTTAATAAAAAATTGTTCTTCACATTGTTCTTTAAATAGTTTTTAGTAACTTAAATAATTTTACACATTTAGATAGATAGTTTTTTCTTTTTTTTTTTTTTGTTATTTAAATAATTATCGGTATTTTATAATTGATTTTATTCACCGTATTATTTAAAATTTTGTTTTGATAATTTTATAGTATTAATTTAAACAGTATTAATATTAGTTTTTGTTTTATTAAAATTAGTTTTTATAATTTCACTGTGCACTAATTTTTTTTTTTTTTTTTTTTTTATACCCTACACCTATAGAATAGGTAAAGGAGTATATTAACTTTGGTATGGTGTTTGTAACCACCTAAAGGAAGCGAGCTAGATATGGAAAAGTATATATATTTGTGATCAGCGTGACCGCCTTAGTCGATATAGCCATGTCCGTCCGTCCGTCCGTCCGTAGGCACGATAACTCAAAAAATAATGGAGCTATCTCGATGAAATTTTAACTGTAGGTTACTAGGACTGAAAGTACGGCGGGGATTGCATATGGGCGAAATCGGCCCATGGGTTCGGATTCTGGACCTTTTAATCGGTTTCAGGGCTAACGAACAAATATAAAAAATCACGATAACTCAACAACTAATGACGCTATCTTCATCAAATTTGTGCTGTAGGTTACTAGTAATGAAACTATTTCGGGAATTGCGTAAGGTCGGGATTGGACCATGGGTTCGGAACCTAGAACTTTTTGATCGAATTTAGGCCAAACGAGCATAATTCCGAAACCAATAAAGATAGAACCTCCAAATTTAGTATCAGGGTGTCCCTTCCTATTTCCTAAGTGTCTTGTGAATTTGGGTCCCATTGGAGTAGTGGGTCGGGGACCAGCCACACATTTCCGAAGACCTTAAAGCATATCTTTAAAATTAATAAAGATAACAACTTGAAAAAATGTAGAAGCTTCCAATTTGCCACAAGGGTGTTCTTTACTATCTCTTGCGTGTTCCCCTAATTTGGGATCAATTGGAGTGGTGGTTCTGTACCCCTCTCAGACCTTCCAAGTTTTAAAGGCTTATAATCGAAATTACTAAAAATAGTTACTTAAAATTAGGATAGACCGCTCAAATTGTGTACAAGGGTTAACTAGTACTATAAGTACAGCGCGGACTATATAAGGGCGAAATCAGCCCAACGGTTCGGATTCCGGACCTTTTAATCGATGTCAGGGCTAAGGAACATATATAAAAAATCACGATAACTCAACAACTAATGAGGCTATTTTCATGAAATTTGTGCTGTAGGTTATTGGCAGCGAAACTACGGCGGTGATTACGTACGGTGAGGATTGGACAATGGGTTCGGAACTTAGAACTTTTTGATCGAATTTAGGCCAATCGAGCATAATTCCGAAACCAATGAAGATAGAACCTCCAAATTTGGTATCAGGGTGTCCCTTCCTATTTCGTAAGTGTCTTTGAAATTTGGGCCCTATTGGAGTAGTGGATCGGGGACCAGCCACTCAGTTCTTAGGCCCTTAAAGCATATTTTGGAAATTAATAAAGATAGTAACTTGAAACAAATGTAGAAGCTTCCAATTTGCTACAAGGGTGTTCTTTACTATTTCTTGCGTGCCCCCCTAATTTGGGATCAATTGGAGTGGTGGTTCAGAACCTCTCTTAGACCCCCCAATGTGTAAAAGCTTATCATCGAAATTAATAAAACTAGTAACTTAAAATTAAGATAGAGCGTTCCAATTGTGTACAAGGGTTAACTAGTATTGAAAGTATGACGGGACTGCATATGGACGAAATCGTACCATAATTTCGGGTCCTGGAACCCTTGAAAAGTTCAAGGACTAACAAACATATATCTTACAAACACCATAACTCAAAAAATTATGCCGGTATTTTGATGAAATTTAACAGTAGGTTACTAGTAATGAAAGTACCACGGGAATTGGTTGTGGTCGAGTTTAATTTCGAAGCCAAAGAATATATTTCCTATGTCCTATGTGTCTCCGAAATCTAGACTTAATTGTAGTGGTTCAGCTATGTTCAAAGGTACTTGCTGCATTTATGTAAAATTTATTTTTATATTTAAATGAATTATATGAAAAGGTGTAAATTTTTAATTGTATTTTAGAAATACATTTATTGCATATTTTGCGTTTATAAGCTTTTCTATTAGGTATATAAACTAACCATTTAAAATAATTGCAATTTTTAAAAATTTGGATTATTAAATATATTATGCTTTGATTATCTTTTTATCACAAAATTTAATAATTAGAATTTTTTAATTTTGTAATTGAATTGGAATAAATATATTTTCATTTATTTCAAGTTTGTTTGTTTTTTAATATTTTTAAATAGATAAATTAGTAAGAATTTGTAATATTTTTTAATAGATAGGGTAATTAGAAAATGTTTTTAGTATTATACAGTTAATTTGGTTAGCTATGTCTTACGATCAAATTAATAACAGCTTCTATGGTGTTAAAAAGACTTATGGATATGTCCTTAAATTTGAACCAAATAGGTGTAGGGTATTTCTAAGTCGGTTGCACCGACTGACTGTTTCTTTACTTGTTTTTTTTTTTTTTGTTTGATTTAAATAATTATCGGTATTTTATAATTGTTAATTTTATTCACCGTATTATTAAAAACAATTTTTATTTTTTTCACCGACTGCGCCAGTTTATAGAGAGAAAAATTAAGGTTCTTATTATGTTGAATCGCTTTTATTTTCTGATTTATTAAAAGTTTATAAAATGTACAATAGGTATAAAAATTAGTTTACTAAGCATATTTGAATTTTAATAATTAAAACGCGTTGCAATGTGATCACTTTATAACGTGGTCACTATGCAATGAGTTTTGTGTATGTTAATTTATGGGAATCAAAAAAATAGAAGATTATACCGGATGCGCATGTTATTATTAATGCGCGTGGGAATTTGTTTAGGGAGGAAAGGTGAACGGATATTTTTATATAACAATATTGTTTTTTGTCAATCAATGCTTTTTAAAGTGTGATACAATTTTTGTTGGATAACCAGTAACTGGAAACAAAATTTATTCCATCATCGCATGAGGTACAAATTTTAATCGCAATCTTTTCAAAACAATTTTATTCTATAAGTTTGTATTGGAGTAGTATAGATATGGGGTTTCTGGATAAAAAGCTCTAAAGCTCAGAATTCAAAGCTAATAAAGCTTTTTCGTTATGTTTGAAAGTAACGCAGAAAGTTTTAAACCTAATTTAATTAGAAAAATTTAGAGTTTGGTTTTGAATTCAAAGCTAATAATGCTCATCTGTTACGTTTAAAAGTTAACCTGAAAAGCTTCAACTTAATTTAATATTTATTTGAAAAATTTAAAATTTTGTTTTGAATTCAAAGCTAATAAAGCTCGTCCGTTACGTTTGAAAATTACGCTGAAAGGTTTAAAAAGCCATTGAAATTTTTTTGAGAATTTGACTAAAAAGTTTTGAAACAAATAATATCAAGCTTAACCTAGTTTGGTTTAAATAGAAAACTACTAAAGCTCAAACTAAATTTAATATTTATTTGAAAAATTATAAAAAATTTTTAAAGTTACAAGCTTTGATCATGAAATTTTTAATAATACAAGCTTTGATCATGAAATACAAATAGACAACGTAATCAAGTTCAAGTTAAAAGTAAACTTTTTATTTAATTGTAAAATTAACCAAAAAAGTTTTGAAACAAATAAAAAAGTTTGGTTTGTTTATATACAACATTATTATTTTTTATGTTCATAGTGTTTATTTTCCATGAAATTAATATACACATAGGTAATAAGAAATAATTACATATATTAATAATTAAACAATCTTAAGTAATAAAAACAATCATATTACATATCAAACACATATTAAATAAGTGATGAAAAAAAACCAAGGGCTTTTAAAAAAGCACATTTTCAAATTTATATTGTATTACATACTGAGTTTTACTTTGGAAATATTTACTTGGAAATAGTTACAGCTTACTTATAAAATTTACTGCTAACAGTAAAGTTTTTATTTTAAAGTTGTTATAGTCCTTCAATGGGGAAGGTTGCCATCTTTCAGGTTCTAGGAATTAAATTGTGAAAACAAATTTGGAATTTTACTTAGAATTATACTATCTAAGCAAAAATGAGTAAAACTGAGAGACACTTTCTTCAATTTAAGGAACCGCTTTTAAATTTAAGAAAAACCTTTAACATATGTTAAAATAGAATGTTGGGCCTTTAAATTTTGTATATTAATAAAAAAAAAATTGGACTGGTATTCAAGTTACAGGTGCTTAAAAATAGCAAAATTTAAATTTTCGAGCTCTTATAGCTCCTAAACATGGGGCTGGACAAAAAAATTTTGTTAACCGACTCCTAGTAATTTCTTTGTATCTAACTTCTCCCAAAATTTCAAGACCCTAGCTTGAGCCGTTCAGAAGATATGTGTGACCGAAAATTTTGCAAAAATTGAGCTTGTGTAATGTTAAATTTTAGTACCGTATGGCATTTGGCTTTTAAAAATATATAAAGTTTATGAAACCAGCTATCGTTTGCCGTTTTCGGATTGAAAATATATCTAACAGAACTCTTATTATAACAGTTTAAATATAGGGCTTTTTCCAACTTTGGGGGGCTGTTGCCCCGTAACAGGTGGGGCTACAAAAAAAAATTGTTCTACGAAATTATTTTTTTTGCAAAAACTACCCATGGTTAAAATTTCTTTACTCTATTTCAAACGGTGTAAAAATTTTTGTAAACATACGGACGGACGGACAGAGTGAAGCTATATAGGCACATTTTTACAAAATTTTTTGAAAATGTGCTAAAAAGTAATATTATTTACATTACATATCCTTTAAAGTATAGTGTCCCCTAGCATAAGATTTTACATTGTCACCTAATATATGTATATTTTTTTTCATCTGAACTACTTAAAGCTATTTTGTTAAGATTCTGCGTATAAATATTGTGTAATTTTGATCTAAAAACTTTCATATTTCTATAAATAATATATTTTTGAACCTCTTTTGCTTTTTTAATATTTTCATTTTGTAAAGTCTGAAGAAAATAGATTTTTGACCTTAAGCTTATAAATTCAATAATTAACTTTAATTTCATCTTTAAATGGACCGAATACTTTATTATTTAGCTGAGAAAAGTTATATATGTTATATTTTGCATAATCTAACGTATTAAAATATTCAATCAGATCTGGTTTTATGTCTTGTAAAACTATCAGTATCTATATATTTAAGGGTTAAATTATTTTGAAACTTTGATTTCATATAATTTTAGTGATTAATATACAATAAAATTTTAGATTGGTCTAAAATTGTGATTACAAATAAATCGGTTTGTTATAATGTATTATAGTTCTCTTTAACTCTATAGCTACTAGATTAGACTAGTGGCTATAGAATTATTCATTAATTTAAAAAAGTTTTTTTTCAAAGGTATTTTTAACAATTTTTCTATATTGAGTATTTAAATCGATATACTTCATAAACCAATCACCCTGTTTAATTTTCAAAACTCTATGTATTTTTTTTAAACTAATCCGTTTTCAAGACATTGGTTGGGATTTCTATAATGGATTACATATTGTGTTTTATTATTTAAATTGGTTAACAGTTTTCTATTTTTTCCTGTTGGAGGAATACTTTTTTCAGTGCAAAAAGGTAAATCATTGTGGAGATCGTGAAGATTCTCTGGATAATCTAAATCTACTTTTAATATATAATCGAAATATCATAACATCGTTGTTTATGATTATTTTAATAATAAAACTATAACTTTTAGATGAAAACAAGTAAAAAAGATGACAAGTAACTTTAAGATGAAAACAAGTAAAGAAAGAGTTAGTCGGTGCAACCGACTTAGAAATACCCTACAAATTTAAATATATGGTTCAAATTTAATGTCATATCCATAAGTCATTTTAACACCATAAAAGCTGTTATTAATTTGATCGTAAGACATAGCTAACCAAATTAACTTTATAATACTAAAAACATTTTCTAATTAGATTAAAAAATATACACTACCTCTTAAAAAATATTACAAATTCTTACTAATTTATCTATTTAAAAATATTAAGAAACAAAAAAACTTGAAATATATGAAAATATATTTATTTCAATTCGGTTACAAAATGAAAAAATTCTGATTATTAAATATTGTGATAGAAAGCTAATCAAAGCATAATATATTTATAATCCAAAATTTCCAAAAATGCAATTATTTTAAATGGTTAGTATTTATAACTTAAATTTATAAACGCAAAATATGCAGTAAATGTATTTCTAAAATACAATTACAAATTTAAACCTTTTCATATAGTTTCTTTAAATATAAAAATAAATTTTACACAAATGCAGCAAGTACCTTTGAACATAGCTAAACCACTACAATTAAGTCTAAGTTTCGGGGACACATAGAAAATAGGAAATATATTCATTGGCTTCGAAAATATACTCGTTCGGCCTCATATCGATCAAAAGCTTCTAGAATCCGAACTTATTGACCAAACTCGACCAGAACCAATTCCCATGGCACTTTCATTACTAGTAACCTAGAGTTTAAATTTAATCAAAATAGCGGCATTATTTTTTGAGTTATGGAGTTTTTAAGATATATGTTTGTTAGCCCTTGAACTGTTCACCCATGTGCCAAATTTGAAGCTCTACATTTTTTCAAGTTGCTATCTTTATTAATTTTAAAGATATGCTTTAAGGTCTTCGGAGATGTATAGCTAGTCCCCGACCCACTGCACCAATGGGGCCCAAATTTCAAAAACACTAAGGAAATAGGAAAGAACACCCTGATACTAAATTTGGATGTTCTATCTTCATTGGTTTCGTAATTATGCTCGTTTGGCCTAAATTCGATCAAAAAGTTCTAGGTTCCGAACCCATGGTCCAATCCCGAACTTACGCATTCCTCGAAGTATTTTCATTACTAGTAACCTACAGCACAAATTTGATGAAGATAACGTCATTAGTTGTTGAGTTATTGTGATTTTTTTCGGGTTATTTATAAGATATGACATTTCATCTTCTTGTTGTACTAATTGTTATCTAAAATTACATTCCCAAATTTCAATCACTTGTGATCCAAATGATGTTAACCATTCTGTTCTAGTTATGGTATTTTTAAATCTGATATCAACAGTGTTCTCTTGTATTGATTCTTTCCTCTTATATGCAAAATATTTTGGATGGCCATGAAAATAGCACCCATTGAATTTAAAAATTGGTTTTGTTTCTGAACAAAAACCATATACTTTAATATTTTTTATAATTGGTTCTTTTTTCCTTGCTGCTTGTAGAATATTAATTTTTCTTTGATCCTCTTCCGAAGTTAGTAATTGAAGAACAATTTTTGATTGATTGAACTGCAAATCTGTAACCTTTTTTGGAATATCAATTCTATATAGTTGTTTAAAAAAGTGCCTTCGAAAAACAAAGTTGCATGCTAAAGCAATGATTGTAGCCTCAGTGAAAGGACATACATTATTTTTTTTCCAATAGAAGTTTTTCCATATGTAATGCAGACTTCAGTTGAAATATGTACATCACTTTTGCAATAATCTATCAAATCAAGTTTCATATTAAACTCGGTATTATAGCTTTGTTCATAACAATCAATAAACATTTTTCGATTTTGTTCTGTCATTGTATCATTGTATTAATGCATAAGTGGTATTGGCCTAATTTATATTTTCTCTTGAATTGAACAAATGAGGAAAATAGCGCTTTTTAAAATTAGTTGATAAAATTAAAGCTTTAGGAAGCTGACTTAGTAGCATTAGAAGATAATTCATAGAATCTAAAAACCTTATATTTTTAATCTGTATCTGAATAATTTTTGTGCCTCTCATGACTAATTTTGGGTATATGTCACCTTTATGCATCAATTCATATAAAATAAACTGGTGATCAAAACCTTGTCCATTATGAGCTATTAAAACAACTTGCTTAAATTTTTTAGCCATTTTAAAAATGTAATCAACTAAGTTTGAAATTACATTTGTATCAAAAACTGTGGTTCTAAAACCGCATTTAGAATAAAAATTTAACTTCTCTTCTTTTATTTAATCATGACATCTTGAGCTAAGTACATATAAATTAGGTTCAGGTATTTTAATATCATCTTTATTGTTTTTAACTAGCGTTCTTTCTTGCATTGTTTCTAAATCGTAAAAGATAAACACAAAATCATTGATTTTCGGTTTGCGCTTATCTAAATTAATGTAACAAAAATTATTGTTTTTCTACACTTTTGTTACAATTTTTACAAAAACCGTGGTGAATCAATCTTTTCTAAAATATGTTTTAAACAAATTAAGTATTTGTAAAATTTTTGACATGTAGTAACTGTTTTATGATTTTCAAAACATTTTCCACTGCCGACAACAAATACAGATACGTTCACAATTATGATAATTTTTGTAACCTACATTACATGTTTTACAGTAATGGGTAAAGCAAACAAGTGATGAAAAAAAACCAAGGGTTTTTAAAAAAGCACATTTTTAAATTTATATTGTATTACATATTTACTGCTTACAGTAAATTTTTTATTTTAAAGTTCTAATAGCCCTTCAATGGGGAAGGTTGCCAAATTTCTCAAGGACCTAACCTAACCTAACCCCCACCCTCCCCATTTTTGTTGGTTCTGGGAATTAAATTGTGAATTCCACAAAAATTTGGAATTATACTTAGAATTATACTATCTAAGCAAAAATGGGTAAAATCGAGAGACACTTTCTTCAATTTAAGGAACCGCTTTTAAATTTAAGAAGAACCTTTAACATATGTTAAAATATAATGTTGGACCTCCTGCGACTCCTACTAATTTTTGAGGATCTAACATCTCCTAAAATTTCAAAACCCTATCTTAAACCGTTTAAGAGATATAAGGGACCAAAACTTTAGCAAAAATTGAGTTTTATATAATGCCAATTTTTAGTACCCTATACATTTTGTCGACGTATTTTTGTAAAGTCTATAAAAGCAGCTCTCATACACCGTTTTTCGATTGATATATAAACCTAACAGAACTCTTGTTTTATCAATTTAAATATAGGGCTTTTTTGGAATTTGCAGGAACTGTAGCTTCGTAACCCTTCAAAATTAAGAAAAACCTCTGACCCATGTTGATATATATTTATAGAGCTTTGAATTTTGTATATCACAAAAAAAAAATTTGGACATGTATTCAAGTTACAGGTGTTTAAAAATAGCAAAATTTCAATTCTCGAGCCCTTATAGCTCTTAAATAGAGAGCTTGACAAAAAAATGTTGATAACCGACTCCGAATAATTTCTGCGTATCTAACTTCTCCCAAAATTTCAAGACCTTCGCTTGAACCGTTCAAAAGATATGTGCGGCAAAAATTTTGCAAAAATTGAGTATTGCATAATGGTAAATTTTAGTACCGTAGGGCAACCCTAAACATTTGCCTTTTAAAAATTAAATTAAAAAGCCTATAAAACCAGCTATCGTTTGCCGTTTTCAGATTGAAAATATATCTAACAGAACTCTTGTTATAACAATTTAAATACAGGGCTTTTTCCAACTTTTATTAGATTATATGAAATCAAAGTTTCAAAATAATTTAACCCATAAATATATATGCAAAATATAACATATATAAGTTTCCTCAGCTAAATAATAAAGTATTCGGTCCACATAAAGATGACATTAAAGTTAATTACTGAATGTATATGTTTAAGGTCAAAAATGTATTTTTTTCAGACTATACAAAATGAAAATATTAAAAAAGCAAAAGAGGTTCAAAAATATGTTGTAAATGACTTAAATATATGTTATTTATGTCCTAATGTGTTTATTTATGGAAATATAAAAGTTTTTAGATCAAAATTACACAATATTTATACGCAGAATCTTAACAAAATAACTTTAAGTAGTTCAGATGACAAAAGATATACATATATTAGTGACAATGTAAAATCTTATGCTAGGGGACACTGTGCTTTAAAGGAAATGTAATGTAAATAATATTACTTTTTTAATAAGTGTTTGAGAACTGTCGAATACTTTTTTAAATAAAAATCTGCACTACTCTAAAATTTCAAACAATGCCTGCAAAAACAACTTTTTTCATCTGACGAGACAGTTTTAAAATTTTCAAAGAGTACATTCAAATTTCTTACATTTTTGTTAGTATAGCATTTAGTGCTTGAATAATTATTATTTATTTTCAAAGGTTCTCTGAAATCTAAAAAAAGACATCGTCCAAATTGTATAAAGAAATACATATATACAAAATACACAAATGTACATACATATATCGATTAACATACAAAAGTAAAACAAAAAAAACAACAATTAAAAATATTAGAATTCTTTTTAAAATTTTTTAGAAAGAAATCATTCAACTTGATAAGGAAATATAAACAATTGTACATAACTCGATTGACAAACAAACAAAATAAAAAGAAAAATAAAAATAAAGCAAAGAAATAATCTCAATTTGATTTTACTATGTATACCAAAAATACGGTAATCTTTTTACGATAATGGGGTGATTTCAAATACCGTATTGGGGTGATTTCAAATCAACAAAATTGACTAACATTTTTTGTTCTAGATGAATACTCTTGCACCGACTGACTGTTTCTTTACTTGTTTGTACTTCAATTAATAATTCACTTACCGTGTTTACTCTGAGGTCACCAATTCTTCTATAAATTTCTGTTGGCTTGACGTCTGGGTTGTATCTCAGCTTGAATGTACTTTTAATTAATTGCCAGGTTGTCTGGTAGAGGAATGTTGATTATAGCGATCTTCGCTTCTCCTTGTATCTTCTCGGTAAGTATAATCCTTGTCACTAGTTTTTTAAAATCGATGTTGTTTGTTTTATATTTTATTTTACTTATTTATTTAGATTTTGTTTATTAATAGATACTTTGTATATCTATTTTACTATAGATACTTTGTGTATTCTTTATTTACAACTAATACCGTAAAGTTCTGAATACAGTACCCCCCCGAATAAAGTACCCCGGCTACACTAATTGGATTTGTTTTTTCGCAAATAAATTTCGAACTTTATATTGGAATTATGTTTTGACTGTTTTAATAAAAATTATAAATTTTTATTAAAATTTTTTATTAAAGTAATAATAAAAATTATAAATCCTAGATAAATAACTCATTTACCTACCTTATATATTTTATCTATACTACCTTACCTTGTTATAATTTTGTATTAAATAAATCTCATTATTTTATAAATAAAGTTATTAATTTTACCAATACAAATTAGGTAGGTAGTTATTCGTTTCACTGTTGTTCTATGTATCTCCACTGCGGGAAAATTGGTACGCACTCTTATTATACTAAAAGGATTAAAAAAAATACCAAAAGTTAATTTGCCAAAAGACATCGATCTTTGTGTTAGTTTGGGTGGTTCGATGACCTCAGATTTAATGTCACGTTGGATGAAAACGTGTTTCCATAAAGAGAACAGTTTTTTTGGTATTGAAAAGTTACTTTTAATAATGGATTCTTATGGTTGCCATTTAATGGATGAAGTGACAAAAGAACTATAAAGAAGCTATGCAATGCAGAGTCAATCATAATACCTCCAAAAACTACATCACTACAGTTTGCTAATGCAAACTTAGCGAATTTTGATGATGATATAGAAACTATTGATGAACGTGTAATTGATAGTCAGACTTCTTCTGATGATGATGAATATATCAGCGAAACTTCCAGTGAAGTTGATACACAGGAGCTTTTCGAATTGGTTTATATGGCTAATAAGTAATAGTTTAAAAAATTATTTAAAAAATTTATTCAGACTATATCTTAATAAATGTATCTAGTTTTTCTATTACTAATGAATTAATGTATATTTGCAGATTTTTTTTATTATTAATAAGCTATGTATATATATTTTTTATTTTGAATATAATATAATGTAGTTATTTTGTTTTGTGAATTATACTAATTGCTTTAATTTTATTTTCCATATCATATATAATTTTTTTTTGTTCCGAATAGTGTACCCGGGTATAGAAAACTAATTAGTGTACCCGGGTATACTAATTGGATTTATTATTTTTTCAGAATATTGCCATTTTCCAATTAGAGTACCCGGGTATTGTATTCAGAACTTTACCGTATTTATTAATAGTACTAAATATTTTTTTTTTTGCAAAAAGTTTGTCATTTTTCTCAAAAGAAATGAAAGATTTAAATTAACGAGGTTTTATTTTTTTTTTTGTATAAATTAGATTAACTAAAGCTACAATTTTAAATAAGGCAGATCTTCTTTTTCTCCTTTTTCTTTTTGTAAAAATAAAATATTACTTAGTAGTTTTTATATTTTTCATTAATGAATTATTAAACAGATAATTTTTTGTGTCACTTATTAGAAAATGCTGATGATATTATTGTTGAAGAATTACAGATGCTGGTAATGTTGTTGTTGAGTAATTAAGAGTGCTGATGATGTTCTTAAATTTTGCTAATATCTGTTTTTTGCAATATTGGTTGTACACTGGCTGAACACTATTTCTTTTTTTATCGAATATAGTTAGTGTTTATGAAATTTGATAGTTAAAGTACAGTTTATAAAATAAAATAAAATTTTGATAATAACAGTACAGTTTATAAATTAAAATAAATGTATTTTTTAAAAAAAATTTCTGCAATTTGCCATAGGTACATATTGTGTACAATACTTAAATTGTGTTCAAAGGTACTTGCTGCATTTATGTAAAGTTAATTTTTATGTTAAAAAGAATTATATGAAAACTCGAAATTTGTCATTGTATTTTAAAACTAAATTTATTGCATTGTTTTATTATATATGATTATGAAATTACAATTATTATTTTACAATATACTAGACTCAATAACTTAAAATTGGTATAAAAATCTTAGCAATATTACTTTTATATAAAATAGAGAATAAATACAAAAATTATGTATATTACTATTATAGCCTAATTTCTAATTTTACTTAAAACTCTAACAATCTTTTTAATAAAACCTGATCATTTTTTAATAAAGATTTCAATTTCAACGTGAAGCTACTTATTTTACTACATTTCTTCAATTTCTCTGGAAAACTGTTTTCAATTCTTATTGAAGAACAAAAATTACTGTTTTTAGATAACTCAGTTCGAGTATTATCATGACATAACTAATCCATATTTCTTGTGTTGTAGCTTCCTTTTCTTTTGTAAAAACGTTTTACTTTTAGTGACATCAAAAATATAAAAAAAAATAGAATATTTATGAATTGTTTTAAAAATTATTAATTCATCTAACTTTAGGAATCCCATACTTTTGAATTACTCATCAGTCGGAGTACGCCAATTTAACCTGTAGAGTATCTTGATTTCTTTGTTTATTAAAGTGCTTAGTTTCTTTTTTAATATATTTGCACGACACGACCACGTCACCACATTGTATCTTATATGTGACATAATGTGCGCATGGAATAATTACTTAGCTGATTTGTCATCTCCTAATAGAACCGAGTAATGGCTTTATTTTTTTAAAATGTAATTAACATGATCATTCCAGCATAATTTATCATCTACTATTATACCGAGATATTTATAATTCTGTTCTCTTATAATTTCTCTGCTATCAATACAAATTTTAGGGTTGATATCAGCCTTATTTAGTCGTTTGAAAATCATATACTTTGTTTTTTTAATGTTAGTTGTTAGTTTATTTCCATTTAACCATTTTATATATCTTTCCAAATCCTTCTTGTCCAATTCTTCTATCATCAGCAAATATTTTATAGTGAGTTTTAATATTTGCAAATTACATATTATGTACATAAAATAGATATAACGTGGGACTCAGAACTGGCCTTTGTGGCACCACTATAGTTATAACACATTCATTGCTACAAACACTATTAACTTTGTTTTTGATATATTTGTTTTCCAGATAAGCTTTTAGTAGTTCATGGGGCAGATCTCTTATTCCAATTTCATGTATTCTGCTCAACAATATTTGATGGTCCTCTATGTCAAATGCCTTGCACAGATCAACAAAGACTGAACAGACATAGTTCCCTTTATCAAGATTTCCAATAATAGCTCTTATTGAATCATTGATTGCTACATCAGTGCCATGCGATTTTTGAAAGCCAAATTGGTTGATGTCAAATCCGCATGAACATTTAATAGAGTCGCATATTCTTTTATTAATTATTTTTTCGAATATTTTATTCATACAGCTTGTAAGTGTTATAGGCCGATAATTAGATGTATCCAAAGGAGAGCTATTTTTTATATTGGAATCACAGTACTACATTTTAGTGAATTAATAACATTATACACTTCATTAGTAGGTACCAGGAATTTAAGATGCTGTATACCCAGGAATATTGAAGTATTTTTCTTCTTCTGAGTATAACCAAGTTTCTCCAACCAGGATTATATCAAAATCAGTTTTAAATTTTATAAATGCTCCTATTTCACTTAGATTTTTCCTCAAGCTTCTAGCATTAAAATGCACCATTTTCATATTCAATAGTTTATCCAGCGTCATGGTTTTCCAATTAAATAGTTTTGCCATGATTCTCTAATTCTCTGTAGATGCTCCTTGTATTTATTTTGCACATGTCTCCTGAAATAAGCTAGATCCTGTAGCACTTCTTTTCTTGATATTTCTGTGGTTTCATGGTAACTAAAGTATAAGTTTGAAAGTTCATGATAGTTATTTGGCAGTTCTTCCTGGTGTATAAGTACTTTTAGGCTAGTTTACGTCATTCCCTCATAACATGCATCATCATTGTCATGAAAATATGCCAGAAAAAATCTAATATTGTTATATATTCTGTGTTCTCTAAATCGAGATGTAGTATTAATATTTTCACCAGTGGTATTTTTTTTTTTTTTTTTTTTTTTTTTGTCCTTTATAACTCCTCTTGGGAGCATAGGGCTTCCACTTGGCATCTCCATCTCACTCGGTTTGTTGCTGTTGTTCTTACATCGTTCCAAGTGAGATTGCATCTTCCTAGTTCCAGGAGTACTGATCGCCTCCAGGTGTTTTTGGGACGACCTCTTGTTCTTTTTCCCTGAGGGTTCCACTCTAACGCCATTCTGGTTATGCTATCGGCTGTTTTCCTGATGGTATGTCCGATCCATTTCCATTTGCGTTTCCTTATCTGTTTCACAATTGGTTCTTCTCTTGTTATCTCTAACAGATTCACGTTGCTGATGGTGTTAGGCCAGAATATTCCGCATATGATACGAAGACATTTGTTGACGAATACCTGCAATTTCTGTATGATGTTGTTTGAAATTAGCCAGGTTTCGCTACCATATGTTAGTATTGATTTGACGCATGCGTTGAATATTCTTAGCTTCGTGTTTCTGGAGATCTGAGAGCTTCTCCATATGGTTCTTAATTGTCCGAATGCCGATCTTGCTTTTCGAAGTCTGTTATTAACATCTGCTTCTGCACCGCCATCTGTTGTAATTGTACTGCCTAGGTAGCAGAAGGCATCTACATATTCGATGGTGTTTCCTTCAATGCTAATGTTTCCTCTATTGCAGGTGTTAATTCGCATGGCCTTAGTTTTCTGGATATTTATCTCCAATCCAACGCATCGTGCTAATTTTGTGAGGTGTTCTAATTTAGCTTGGATGTCGCTGAGCTTGTGCGATAGTAGACAAATATCATCTGCGTAGTCTAAGTCCTCGAGTTGCCGTGTGAGACTCCAAGTTATTCCACGTCTCTGCACGCATACTTCTCGCATAATTTCATCCAGGACAATTGTGAACAGTTGAGGTGAGAGTGGACATCCTTGTTTTACTCCTGTGTTTGTAGTGAAAGAGTCACTGATGTTTCCGTTGTGCAGAACCGCGAGATCCGCATCCTCGTACATCGCTTTGATAATGTTTATTATTTTCTGGGGTACTCCTTTCTTGCTTAATGCTTTCCAAATTGCAACACGTTTGATGGTGTCAAAGGCCTTCTTGAAGTCTATGAACAGGAGGTAGAGAGGTGTACGCCATTCCACAGATTGTTCGACTATTATGCGTAGAGTGTTGGCTTGATCTACGCAGCTTCTGTTAGGGCGGAAGCCTGCCTGTTCATCACGTAAACTTCCTTCGATCTTGCTTTGAATTCTGCCTTGTATGATTGTTGCCAGTATTTTATATATGGAGTTAAGCACGGTTATTCCTCTCCAGTTGCTGCATTCTCTTAAGTCATCCTTCTTTGGTATTTTAACGATGATGCCTTTCTTCCAAGATGTAGGCAGCCTTTCCTCATCCCATGCCTTTCTAATGTGTGGATATAGAAGTTCGGCTGATATTCTAGCGTTAGCGCGTAGCAATTCGGCTGCAACACCATCCTCGCCAGCTGCTTTGTTGCATTTCAACTTCCTTATAGCCTCATTTATCTCATTGACATTGGGTGGGTCACACGATATACTTAAGTTGTTGTTTGTGTGGCTGTTGGTTTCGTCTGTCTGCCATGTTTCGCTGATGTCAGCTATATTGCTGATTTCTTCGAAATGTTCCCTCCATCTTTGTGTTTGAGCGTCAGTGTTTACTAGTAGCACGCCATTACGATCCCTGACTGGTTGGTTTCTGTTACATTTGCGATTTGTGAGACTTCTTATGATCTGATGTAACTCTCTCATATTGTTTTGCCCTGCCGCTGTTTCAGCTGCTGTTGCTAATTTCTCTAGGAACTGTTTTTTGTCTCTTTTTGCTGCCTTCTTTACTTGTTTGGCAATTATGTTGTACTGATTGCTAAAAGCTATGTTGTTATTCAGCTGCCGCTTTAGTTCTCTTCTTTGGGCTATAAGGTGCCATGTATCATCAGAGATCCATATTTTTCGTTCTGGCTGTGCTATACCAAGTGTTTCTTCTCCGACTTGATTGAATACCGCTACAATGTCGTTCCATGTATGATTTTCCGCCAGTGTTGATGTTTTTTCTAGCAGGTTGTTTACTAATTCATTTTTTGTAGGTACACTTAGGAGTTTCCGGAGGTTTAGTCGTCTTTTTCTTCTATGTCTGGTTGTTCTTTGTGCTTTCAACTTAATTTTGAAGTCACCAGTTATAAGTTCATGGTCGCTGCCGATATCAGCACCTCTTCTATTTCTGACATCTATTAATGAACTACGCCATCTTCAGCTCACACATATGTGGTCTATCTGATTGCGAGTGCGGCCTCCAGGTGATGTCCAAGTATACTTGTGTATCTCTTTGTGGGGGAAGATGGTGCCACCGATGACTAATTGAAATGTTTGACATATTTCGACTAATCTATCTCCATTGTTATTTCGAACTCCACAACCGTGTTTTCCCACGATGTTTTCTTGGTTGGTGTTTCCTATTTTGGCGTTGAAATCTCCCATTAGTATGACAATGTCTCTTTTTTGTACATTATTAAGCGTTGATGTTAATTGTTCGTAGAATTCTTCTTTCTTGGCTATTTCTGCATCTTCAGTGGGTGCGTAGCATTGTATGATGGTTATTTTTCTAATTTTGCCGAGGAAACGAGCTGTGATTATCCTATCTGATGTTGGTAACCAGGATATTAGAGAATTGCGCATTTTCCTCGATATTATAATTCCAACTCCACCTTGACCTCCAGTTTCCTCACCACTGTATATTAGAGTATTGCCATTTGCTGTAACAAGCTCGCCGGTGTTATTCCATCTCATTTCACTTATTCCTAGGATTTCGATCTTATATGATGTCATTTGTTGTTGTACTTGGGACAGCCTTGATGCTTCACGAAGAGTTCTCACATTCCATTGCGCTAAGCGCGTCCTATTTCGTAAGCCAAAGGTTGTTGCCGTAAGATCCATCCTGTTTTCTTGCCTTGTTTCAGTTTCTGTAATCGTTCTTTTCAGCTAAGTAGGTGATTGGTCTACTGTAGCCTATCCTAGGGATGGGGCTGCCATCTGTCGTTGCCTAGAAACAACGTCCTGAGTCTGGTCCAGTACCACTGAGGGCGATGTTATAGTGTCGTCTCAGGGAGCCTTAGTGGTATTTTGATGTTACTGGTATGCATGATGTTATTGTTATTCTATTTATTATTATAGTTATTATTATTATTATTATTATTATTATTATTATTATTATTATTATTATTATTATTATTATTATTATTATTATTATTATTATTATTATTATTTTTTTTATTGATATATTATATATTACCCAGCCAGGGATCGAACCCGAGACCTTTCGCATGAAAGGCCGACGCCACAACCACTGCGCCATCGGCTGGATCACCAGTGGTATAGCATTTCTTATTAATCTGACAATCGGTGGAGCTAGCGGATTAATAAAGCTTTAGCTGTTAGTACTTTACTTTACAATATCACTACTGCCTACATTTATTGTTTCACCTTTAATCCAATTAGCATAATTAACTGTTCGCATTTCAAGTTAGCGTCCATCTTTAGCTACCTATATCTTTAATAATCTTTGTTTTAATTGTATTAGCATTAATATCATTAACATTATTAATATTAACAATATTCTTTTTATTGATAGAATTATTATTTTGACTACTAAATTATTCTGAATCTGACAATTTTTCCAACCAGAATCGGTTACTATAAGGCATTCTTTTTTAGAGTTACAACATAGAGAAATCATATTCCTAGAGTATTGATCTAGAACAAAAAATGTTAGTCAATTTTGTTGATTTGAAATCACCGCATTATCGTAAAAAGATGACCGTAATTTTGTTATACATAGTAAAATCAAATTGAGATTATTTCTTTGCTTTGTTTTTATTTTTCTTTTTATTTTGTTTGTTTGTCAATCGATGTATGTACAATTGTTTATATTTCCTTATCAAGTTAGACGATTTCTTTTTAAAAAATTTCATTTAATATTTTTATTGTTGTTATACCCTACACCTATAGAATAGGTAAAGGGGTATATTAACTTTGGTATGGTGTTTGTAACCACCTAAAGGAAGCGAGCTAGATATGGAAAAGTATATATATTTGTGATCAGCGTGACCGCCTTAGTCGATATAGCCATGTCCGTCCGTCCGTCCGTCCGTAGGCACGATAACTCAAAAAATAATGGAGCTATCTTGATGAAATTTTAACTGTAGGTTACTAGGACTGAAAGTACGGCGGGGATTGCATATGGGCGAAATCGGCCTATGGGTTCGGATTTTGGACCTTTTAATCGATCGAAGGGCTAACGAACATATATAAAAAATCACGATAACTCAACAACTAATGACGCTATCTTCATCAAATTTGTGCTGTAGGTTACTAGTAATGAAACTACTTCGGGGATTGCCTAAGGTCGGGATTGGACCATGGGTTCGGAACCTAGAACTTTTTGATCGAATTTAGGCCAAACGAGCATAATTCCGAAACCAATGAAGATGGAACCTCCAAATTTGGTATCAGGGTGTCCCTTCCTATTTCCTAAGTGTCTTGGGAATTTGGGCCCCATTGGAGTAGTGGGTCGGGGACCAGCCACACATTTCCGAAGACTTTAAAGCATATCTTTAAAATTAATAAAGATAACAACTTGAAAAAATGTAGAAGCTTCCAATTTGCCACAAGGGTGTTCTTTACTATCTCTTGCGTGTTCCCTTAATTTGGGATCAATTGGAGAGGTGGTTCAGTACCCCTCTCAGACCTCCCAAGTTTTAAAAGCTTATAATCGAAATTACTAAAAATAGTTACTTAAAATTAAGATAGACCGTTCAAATTGTGTACAAGGGTTAACTAGTACTATAAGTAAAGCGCGGGCTGTATAAGGGCGAAATCAGCCCATGGGTTCGGATTCTGGACCTTTTAGTCGGTGTCAGGGATAACGAACATATATTAAAAATCACGATAACTCAACAACTAATGAGTCTATCTTCATGAAATTTGTGCTGTAGGTTATTGGTAATGAAACTACGGCGGTGATTACGTACGGTGAGGATTGGACAATGGGTTCGGAACTGAGAACTTTTTGATTGAATTTAGGCCAAACTAGCGTAATTCCGAAACCAATGAAGATATAACCTCCAAATTTGGTATCAGGGTGTCCCTTCCTATTGCGTAAGTGTCTTTGAAATTTGGGCCCCATTGGACTAGTGGGTCGGGGACCAGCCACTCAGATCCGAGGACCTTAAAGCATATTTTCGAAATTAATAAAAAAAAACTTGAAACAAATGTAGAAGCTTCAAATTTGGCCCAGGGTGTTCTTTACTATTTCTTCCGTGCCCCTCCTAATTTGGGATCATTTGGCGTGGTGGTTCAGGACCTCTCTTAGACCCCCAAATGTGTAAAAGCTTATCATCGAAATTAATAAAACTAGTAACTTAAAATTAAGATAGAACGTTCCAATTGTATACAAGGGTTAACTAGTATTGAAAGTATGACGGGACTGCATATGGGCGAAATCGTACCATGGTTTCGGGTTCTGGAACCCTTGACAAGTTCAAGGACTAGAAAACATATATCTTAAAAACACCATAACTCAAAAAATAATGCCGGTATTTTGATGAAATTTAAACTCTAGGTTACTAGTAATGAAAGTACCATGCGAATTGGTTCTGGTCGAGTTTAATTTCAAAGCCAAAGAATATATTTCCTATGTCCTATGTGTCTCCGAAATCTAGACTAAATTGTAGTGGTTCAGCTATGTTCAAAGGTACTTGCTGCATTTATGTAAAATTTATTTGAATATTTAAATGAATTATATGAAAAGTTCAAAATTTGTAATTGTATTTTAGAAGTACATTTATTGCATATTTTGCGTTTATAAGCTTTTCTATTAGGTATATAAACTAACCATTTAAAATAATTGCAATTTTTAAAAATTTGGATTATTAAATATATTATGCTTTGATTATCTTTTTATCACAAAATTTAATAATTAGAATTTTTTCATTTTGTAATTGAATTGGAATAAATATATTTTCATTTATTTCAAGTTTGTTTGTTTTTTAATATTTTTAAATAGATAAATTAGTAAGATTTTGTAATATTTTTTAATAGATAGTGTAATTAGAAAATGTTTTTAGTATTATAAAGTTAATTTGGTTAGCTATGTCTTACGATCAAATTAATAACAGCTTTTATGGTGTTAAAATGACTTATGGATATGTCCTTAAATTTGAACCAAATAGGTGTAAGGTATTTCTAAGTCGGTTGCACCGACTGACTGTTTCTTTACTTGTTTTTGTTTTATTCAAGCACTAAATGCTATTCTAACAAAGATATAAGAAATTTGAATGTACTTTTTGAAAATTTTTAAACTGTCTCGTCAGATGAAAAAAGTTTGTTTAACAGGCATTGTTTGACATTTTAGAGGAGTGCAGATTTTTATTTAAAAAAGCTTTCGACAGTTCTTAAAAAGTTAGCTTTTTAAAAAAAAAAAAACATTATTTACTTAAAAAATCAAAATAAAAAGTTAAGGCAAAAATTAAAAAAAAGAAAAAAACAGGATTTATCTTTATTTAGCATTATTAATAGTTAATAATCAGTTTCACTTGCGTATCAAAGCCAAACAATTTTTAAAAATGAATTTTAAAAGTGTTAGTAAATGGTCCGAAGATGAAAAAAAAACGTAACAATAAATATTCATTTTAATTCATCAAAAGGGTTATAAATTTTTGAGAAATGGAGTAAAGCTTAATTTGCCCCATATTTTAATTGGCTTTTTCGCTTTTAGAATTCTAAATTAAATAATAGAATAATAAAACAAATTTTCAATAAGATAAACAAAAACTTTTAATTATATTTTTTTAGTAGGTAGTTAAAAACCTAAAAATTATAAAAAAATTTTACATACCTATTTTAAACTAACGAAAATTTAAAATACTTAGGTACAAGACAATTTATGGAATTATTTTCTAACGATTTGAAAGATTTGGTTAATGCAAGTAAAAAAATATAAAGCAAAAATAAGAAATTTTATTCTTCTTTTTCTATTAAAATTTTTTTATTTTATAATCAAAATATACACAAACTGCGTACATACACGATACAGCGATTGATATGATATACATAAAAAAAAAACAAAAATGAGAAGAAATTTATATAAATGTAAACACATCGATTGACATACAAACAAAAAAATAAAAATAACTAAAAATTAAAATAAAAATAAGCTTAAATACGATAAAGTTGTTTTTACAAAATAAAAAAACTTGGCTAACTTTTTTGTTCTATTTGAATACTCTATGTATATAGTTACTTTTCGGTTACATGTATTATTTTTGCTATTATTATTAATTTTAATTGTGCAAGATTTATTATTTCTTCTTTTTGAAAGTTCAAATTTGAGTATAACGGTACTTTTTTTTATAGGATATAGGGAGTCGAAGTATGAAAGCTTTGAGCGGCAGTTTTAAAGCTTTAAGCTATGGATATATGCACCTATGGGAACGAAATTTATGGAAGCTTTGAGCGGCAATTAGGGGCTTTAAGCTTTGGGTATCTTTGGGTTCATATAAGCACATAAAGATCGTTCGTTTCGTTTGAACATGAAACTTATTTGATTATGAACAGGACTAAAAAAGTTTTGAAACAAATAATAACAATCTTGAACTTGTACAAAAAATTTAAAAAAAAAAATTAAGTAAAATTAATTAAATTTTGAAAATTGGTTTTGAATTCGAAGCTATTTAACAACTGGTCCATTATGTTTGAAAATTGAGCAGCCGAATGTAATTTTAAAGTCGGAAAGTTTATAAAACCGATGGAACATTTTTTGTTTAATTATTAACTTGACTTTACTAAAAAAGTTTAAGAAAATAAAACAAATTACAACGACGTTTGAAATTATATTATCAATAATATTAAGCCCTGATCATAAAAAACAGATTGAAAACATGATCAAATTCAAGTTTAAAAAAAATATAATAAAATCCTGGGTTCAAAAAATTGTTTTTGATATTAAATACAACAGTGTATTTATTACTAAAAGTTTATAAATTATTATTTATTAAATAATATCTTTTTTATTTATCCATGAATCATGGCTTTTCCAACGCTAAGCCACCTAACCAAGGTTTCTGGACAAAAAGCTCAAAAGTTTGTATTGTCATGTATCCGTTATGTTTGAAAATTATGCTGTCAACTGACATTTAAAGTTGAAAAGCTTAAAAAACCGATGAAATGTTTTTGTTTGATTATTAACTTAACCAAACACTTTTAAAAACAAGCGATGAAAAAAAACCGAGTGTTTTTAAAAAAGCACATTTTCAAAATTATATTGTATTACATACTGAGTTTAACTTTGGAAATATATACCGTGGTGACTAAGTTACTGCTTACTTTTAAAATTTACTGCTAACAGTAAATTTTTTATTTTAAAGTTCTAATAGCCCTTCAATGGGGAAGGTTGCCAAAGAATCTAACTTCAACTCCCCCCCCCCCTCATCATCTAATTTTTTAGGTTCTAGGAATTAAATTGTGAATTACACAAAAACTTGGAATTTTACTTAGAATTTTATTATCTAAGCAAAAATGGGTAAAACTGAGAGACACTTTCTTCAATTTAAGGAACCTCTTTTAAATTTAAGAAAAACCTTTAACATATGTTAAAATATAATGTTGGACCTTTAAATTTTGTATATTAATAAAAAAAAAATTGGACAGGTATTCAAGTTACAGGTGCTTAAAAATAGCATAATTTCAATTTTCAGGTTCTTATAGCTCCAAAACAGAGGGCTTGACAAAAAAATTTTGTTAACTGACTCCCACAATTTTTTTGAGATCTAACTTCTCCCAAAATTTCAAGATCCTAGCTTGAACCGTTTAGAAGATATGTGGGGCCAAAAATTTTGCAAAAATTGAGTTTTATATAATAGTGAATTTTAGCACCGTATGGCAACCCTATACATTTAGGCAACATAGTTTTGTAAAGTCTATAAAAGCAACTCTCTAATACCGTTTTTCGATTGAAAATAAACCTAACAGAACCCTTGTTATATCAATTTAAATATAGGGCTTTTTTGGAAATTTCAGGGGCTGTAACTTCGTCACCCTTCAAAATTAAGAAAAACCTTTGACGCATGTTGAAATATAGTTATAGGGCTTTGAACTTTGTATATCACTAAAAAAAAATTTGGACAGGTATTCAAGTTACAGGTGTTTAAAAATAGCTAAATTTCAATTTTCGAGCCCTTATAGCTCCTAAACATGGGGCTGGAAAAAAAAATTTTGTTAACCGACTCCTACTAATTTCTTAGTATCTAACTTCTCCCAAAATTTCAAGACCCTAGCTTGAACCGTTCAGAAGATATGTGTGGCCAAAAATTTTGCGAAAATTGAGTTTTGCGTAATGTTAAATTTTAGTACCGTATGGCAACCCTAAACATTTGCCTTTTAAAAATTTATAAAGTTTATGAAACCAGCTATCATTTGCCGTTTTCAGATTGAAAATATGTGTTGATAGCTTGTTATAACAATTTAAATATAGGGCTTTTTCCAACTTTGGGGGGCTGTAGCCCCGTAACAGGTAGGGCTACAGAAAAAAATTCTTCTACGAAATTATTTTTTTTGCAAAAACTACCCATGGTTAAAATTTATTTTCTTTATTTCAAACGGTGTAAAAGTTTTTGTAAACATACGGACGGACGGACTGACGGACGGACAGAGTGAAGCTATATAGGCACATTTTTACAAATTTTTTTGAAAATGTGCTAAAAACTTCTCTTACTGACATTAATATTAATGAACAAATATTTTCCAGCTATCTAAATAAACTAGGTGATAATACTTTTCCAGGACCAGATGGTATACCAGAAATAATTTTGAGCAAGTGTTCTAACATTCTCAGTACGCCTTTAACATTACTCTTTAAAAATTCATTAAATTCCGGATATTTTCCTCCTATTTGGAAAATATCTTATATCAGGCCAATTCACAAAAAGAATGCTAAAAATGAAATCACTAACTATCGCCCGATAGCTAAATTATCTTCAATTCCTCAATTATTTGAATTAATTATAACGGATTCAATTTATAATCATTGTAGGAATCTTTTAATAGATAACCAACATGGCTTTGTAAAACAAAAATCTACTAATCTAGTTGAAACCACATCTTTTCTTCTTAAAAACATGGAAGAAGGATGATATGAAACTTTTTAAAAAAATTTAAAAAAAGATTTTAAAGGATTTGTTAAACGTTCTGCAAAGGAATTTTCAAATCCTTATGTTCTTAAACCGTTGTACACTTGTCTTTTAAAACCAAACTTGGAATATGCTAGTCAAGTTTGCTCTCCGCTTTATATGGTACACATTGATAGGATTGAGGCAATACAAAAAAATTTTCTTATATTTGCCTTACGCCATTTGCCAGGGTGGAATCCCATTATTTTACCACCATATGAACAAAGGCTAAAATTAATTGATTTGTGTACTTTAAATTTTCGACGTGAAGTTTGTGATGTTATTTTTATTACAGAAATTGTCAAGGGTAACGTTAAATCTATTTTAATTTCTAGTAAAAATACTATTAGAAATCTTCAACGCTTTCGCTCTTGCAATTTATTTAAAACTAATAATCATAGGACTAACTATGGCAAATTCGAACCTATTAATAGAATGCTTATTATAGGTAACAAACATAAACATAATATTGACTTTACACTTTCAAAACACTCCCAAAAATAAAAATTATGAAATCGCTATTATTAGGATTATTTTTATTGTTTTTCTTGTAGTAATGTAAAGTTTATAATTTTTAACTTTTAATTTTAATTTTAGTTTGAACTTATTTATATTTACTCAAATATGTAATTTTTTATATTGATTTTAATTGTATAATTTTAATTGTTATTTGTATGCTTTTTTGTAAACTGTTTGTGTTAAGCAGTATAATAAATAAATAAATAAAAAAACATTTTTTAAAACCAATTATTATTATCTTTTACCAGTTAAGTTAAGCACAAGTTAATACAATTTTTTGTAGTAGTATGATGGTGATGAAATTCCTTAATTTTTGTGGAGGTGGAATTTTATTATTTAAATTGACAACTTCTACTCAATTCGAAGCAAGTTTCTAAAAACATATTTTTTTGGTACCCTTTTACGTAAAAGATATTGAATGAGGTTAAATATTCCTCTAAGATATTTTTAATTTCTAAATTTTCTTATATATCTATCATTCCAGTCAAGATCATTAACTTTATTTTTATACCCTACACCTATAGAATAGGTAAAAAGGTATATTAACTTTGGTATGGTGTTTGTAACCACCTAAAGGAAGCGAGCTAGATATGGAAAAGTATATATATTTGTGATCAGCGTGACCGCCTTAGTCGATATAGCCATGTCCGTCCGTCCGTCCGTCCGTAGGCACGATAACTCAAAAAATAATGGAGCTATCTTGATGAAATTTTAACTGTAGGTTACTAGGACTGAAAGTACGGTGGGGATTGCATATGGGCAAAATCGGCCCATGGATTCGGATTCTGGACCTTTTAATCGATCGAAGCGTTAACGAACATATATAAAAAATCACGATAACCTAACAAATAATGACGCTCATGAAATCTGTGCTGTAGGTTACTAGTAATGAAACTACTTCGAGGATTGCGTAAGTTCGGGATTGGATACTGGGTTCTAAACCTAAAACTTTTTGATCGAATTTAGGTCAAACAAGCAGAATTCCGAAATCAATGAAGATAGAACCTCCAAATTTGGTATCAGGGTGTCCCTTCCGATTTCCTAAGTGTCTTGCGAATTTGGGCCCCATTGGAGTAGTGAGTCGGGGACCAGCCACACATTTCCGAAGACCTTAAAGTATATCTTTAAAAATAAAAAAGATAGCAACTTGAAAACATATAGAAGCTTCAAATTTGACCCAAGGTTGTTCTTTACTATCTCTTGCGTGTCCCCCTAATTTGGGATCAATTGGAGTTCAGTACCCCTCTTAGACCTCCAAAGTTTTAAAAGCTTATAATCGACATTACTAAAAATAGTTACTTAAAATTAATATAGAACGTTCCAATTGTGTACAAGGGTTAACTTGTACTTAAAGTACAGCGCGGACTGCATAAGAGCAAAATCAGCCCAAGGGTTCGGATTCTGGACCTTTTAATCGGTTTCAGGGCTAAGGAACATATATAAAAAATCACGATAACTCAACAACTAATTACGCTATCTTCATGAAATTTGTGCTGTAGGTTATTGGTAACGAAACTACGGCGGCGATTGCGTAGGGTGAGGGTTGGACAATGGGATCTTAGAACTTTTTGATCGAATTTAGGCCAAACTAGCATAATTCCGAAACCAATGAAGATAGACCTCCAAATTTGGTATCAGGGTGTCGCTTTCGATTTCCTTAGTCTCCTTGAAATTTGAGCCCAATTGGTGGAGTGGGTGGGGAGATTTGAGCCACTCACTTCCAAGCATATTTTCAAAATTAAAGCATATTTTCGAAATTAAAAAAGATAGTAACTTGAAACAAATGTTGAAGCTTCAAATTTGTCACATGGGTGTTTTTTACTATTTCCTGGGTGTCCTTCTAATTTCAGATCATTTGGAGTGGTGGTTCAGTACCTCCCTTAGACCCCCCAATGAGTAAAAGCTTATCATCGAAATTAATAAAACTGGTCACTCAAAATTAAGATAGAACGTTCCAATTGTTTACAATGGTTAACTAGTATTGAAAGTATGACGCGGAATGCATATGGGCGAAATCATACTATGGTTTCGGGTTCTGGAACCCTTGAAAAGTTCTAGGGCTAATAAACAAATATTTTAAAAACCCCATAACTCAAAAAATAATGCCGCTATTTTGATGAAATTTAAACTTTAGGTTACTAGTAATGAAAGTACCATGGGAATTGGTTCTGGTCGAGTTTTGTCAATGAGTTCGGATTCTAGAAGCTTTTGATCGATTTGAGGCCGAACGAGTATAATTTGGAAGCTAAAGAATATATTTCCTATGTGTCCCCGAAATTTAGATTTAATTGTTGTGGTTCAGCTATGTTCAAAGGTACTTGCTGCATTTATGTAAAATTTATTTTTATATTTAAATGAATTATATCCCCTAGACGTGGGTATTACAGTAGAGAAACCGTTTCATTTAAGAATAAGTGAACTAGAGAAGATGTGTAGCGACTTAATGAGTCACATTCACACTTTAACCGAAGAAAATAAAATGCTAAAGAAAAAGCAATTAACTAAAAGTGCAGTAGAATACTGTACAGATGAAGAAGAACTAACTCGGGAAACCGAGTGGATTGTAAAACGTACAGGGAAAAAAAGAAATGCGGAGCACTCACCAGAAATACACAAAGAAAGTAGTGTAGAAAAATTAAAGGTGATTAAACCAAAAATTGCAATTGATAAACCCATCATTACAAGAAAAAAAAACCCTCCTCCGGTTATCTTAAGTAATGTTGTAGAATACCCCAAAGTTAATAAAATACTGGTAGATGTACAAATTAACTATAAAATAAATATGATGAATAACCATCAACTGAAGATTAATGTTGAAAAAGAAGGGGAATACAGAGAACTAACAAAGATTATAAATGAAGCTAATTTAGAATGGCATACTTATGAAAACAAGTTGACCAGGCCAATTAAAGTTATGGCTAGGAACTTGCATCCTTCATGCGATCCTGAAAATATAAAACAAGAGCTTTAATGTAAGGGTTTTAAAATCATTGAAGTTGTAAACAAAAGAAAAAAAATTAAAAAGAATGAGGAAGAAACTATAGTTAAACTACCTCTTTTTATGTTAACATTTGAAAATACTGAGGACATTGATAAGATTTATAAAATAGAGTTTATTCAGCATATGAGAGTGCAAATTGAAGCTCTGAAAAAAACAAATCTGATTCCTCAGTGTAAAAAATGTCAAAGATATGGTCACACACAAAAATTTTGCCAGCGTCTAGCTAAATGTGTAAAATGTGCAGGGTCACATCTATCAACGAATTGTGACAAAAACAAAAAGGCTACGCCGAAGTGTGCTAACTGCCTTGAGGCACACCCTGCAAACTATAGGGGGTGCGTAGTTGCAAAAGAATTACAAAAGAGAAAAAAAAACAGTAGTCCAAAACATACCAAAGAATGTGCGTCGAATTCACCTAACCCTAAATCTAGAAGGTTAAATCCTAGCAGGGTCATCGAAGGTTTATCGTATGCCCAAGTATCACAAAATAGAGCAAAAGAACCTATTAGTGCAACAAAACAGAACAATGTAGCATTGGAAAAATCAGCTGAAAAAATAATAAAACGCACTAACGTTAGGAATATAACTCATAGTACAAATAGCATTCATAAACCTAACAGTAAAGCTGATAATAACATTTTAATGCAGATGATGTAAAATTTGTTAAATTCAATGAACGATATCTCTAAAAGAATAACTAATTTAGAAAACAATTCTAGCAAAAGCTATAGTGGTACTCCGAGAAAATTTCTAAATAATGGCCCAAAATAAAATTAGTATTGCTACATGGAACGCAAACGACGTACTAAATAAAAAACTAGCATTAGAGCTATTTCTAAAAACTAAAAACATTGATGTGTGTCTCCTATCAGAAACTCACATGACAAGGCAGTCAAAACTAAAAATAATAGGCTTCACATGTTATAATGCAACACACCCTAGTAATAAACCGCGAGGTAGTAAATCAACTTATAGTGGTACACCTAGTAAATCAACTTTTGATCTCCTGCTGCTGCTGTTGCTGTTTCTGTTGCAGCTTTTTTTCTTTACTTTACTAAATTAAATCAGGAGGCTTTTATTTATACATTTGAACACAGTAACTATAAGGTGGAGGGTACCTTGATATTATACAGAGCAGGGAAATTTTGTGCAACCATTTGCTATTTATAATCTCAAATCGCTGAAAAAAATTATTTTTATTTAATTAATTTTTCACGCGAACATATATCAGTTTGTTTATGTTGGTCAAATAACGCAATGTTCCATCTTTTAGGATCTCGTCCCCTGAATTTAATGAAAAAGGGGTTCCATTTAATTATTCCCACTGTGACGTATTAGTCACTTTTTCGAAAATTGATCCGGCATAAATTTAGTTATTTTGTCATCATTTATCTTTAACGTTGCAACTTCCACTCATTCACTTCATATAATTTGTCTTTAATTAATGAATCAATTTTGTGGTAAGTAGGTTATTTTCGCCCTTTCCTAAGGCAATTAAATTTTCTAGAAAAGCCTAGTGATATATAATATAATTTATAATATTAGAAATAATAAACAAGTAAATAAACAGTCGGTCGGTGCAATCCTACACTTATATGGTTTAAGTTTAACCAGAAGTACAAAAGTCATTTTAAAACCATAAAAGCTTTTATTAGTTTGATCGTAAGACATAGCTAGCAAAATTAATTTTATAATATTATTTTATCTATTCAAAAATATTAAAAATTCCTACTAATTTATCTATTTAAAAATATTAAAAAACAAAAAACTTGAATTCAGTTATCAAATTGGAAAATTGATTATCTTTTTATCACAAAATAATTATAATTTCTCAAAATCGAAATTAGTTTAAATTCCAATTATTTGTACTTATTCAAAAAGTACATATGCTATGAAATATATCTAAAATACAATGACAAATTTAGAACTTTTCATATAATTCATTTAAATATAAAAATAAATTTTACATACATGCAGCAAGTATCTTTGAATACAACTAAAGTTTCGTACACAATTTCTTAATTATATATTATCTATAGTAATAATTCAATAAAATATATGATATAATAAAAATTAAAATAAAAAATATTTTTTGTCTTACATTAAAAATATGTTTTGTTTTTAATTTATAAAATATAATACACAATATTTTTTATGGTAAAATTCTTAGCCTTTTAAAAATATAAAAGTGTTAAATAAGAACGGAAATAGGAAATAGTGTATCAAATTTGAAGTTTCTATCTTTATTAATTTCGACGTTAACAAAGTTAAACAGTTTTTTAGTTATGGTGTTTTTAGATGTATTTTTGTTAGTCCTTAACTTGTCAAAGGTTCCAGAACCCAAAACCATGGTCCATTTCGCCCATACGCAGTCCCCGCAGAACTTTCAATCCTAGTTCACCCTAGCACACAATTGGAACGTTCTAACTTAATTTTAAGTTACTATTTTTAATAATTTCAATGATAAGCTTTTAAACTTTGGGAGGTCATAAATTGGTTCCAAATTTTGAGAACACTAAGGGAATAGGAAGAGACACCCCAATACGAAATTTCGAAGTTCCATCTTCTTTGGTTTCGAAATTATTGTTGTTGGGCCTAAATTCGATCAAAAAGCTCTAGAATCCGAACCCACAGTACGATATCGGTCGTACGCAATCCCCGACGTACTTACATTACTTGTAACCTTTAGTAAAAATTTCATGAAGATAGCCTTATTAGTTGTTGAGCTATCGTGATTTTGAATTTATTTTCGTTAGCTCGTAGACCGATTAAAGGGTCCAGAGTCTGAACCCATTGGCTGATTTTACGCATATGCAGTCCCCGCTGTTCTTTCAATACTAGTACACACTTGTACACAATTGGAAGCTTTATCTTAATTTTAAGCTTAATTACGGATGGATGGACGGACGGACATGACTATATCGACTAAAGAGGTTACGCTGATCACAAATATATTTACTTTTCGATATCTAGCTCGCTTCCTTTAGGTGGTTACAAACACTATACCAATGTTGATATACCCTTTTCCTATTTCATAGGTGTAGAGTATAATAATTTAAAAAATATCTTTGTTTTTTTTTTACTTTTTGTACTGAGTGAAATATATAATTGAAAATACGCAATATTCGCTTACTTTATATAAGTTTGAAATGATTAGTTGTTCACAAAACCTTAATATGTAGAAATGTTTTACTATGCATTAGTATATAAATGTGTTAATATTAATTAAGTTATGTTTAAAATCAAATGCAACTTTGTTAATAATATTATTGATTTAAACAAAGTTGCAATTATAACTTTGTAAATCTATATATATAAAAGCGAAAGTTTGTTTATTTGTTTATTTATTTGTATATAGCGCATAGACTCCTAAACTGCTCAGCCGATTTTCTTGAAGATTTGTATAAAGAAGTTTTTGGGTACGGGAAGAAATCGTGGGCAAAAAATTTTGCTGTTAAAAAGAAATTAAAAAATTCGGCCCAACAGTTTTTTCGCAACTATACTTTAAATTAGAAACGGTTTGACCCATTTTGTTAAAATTTTGTATACGTGTTCCGGTTTGAGAATGAAGTCAACTCTATTAACAGACTTGGAATTTGTTAACATATGCCGGTCCGACGTTTTTTCAAAAAAATTTTGGAAGCAAATTACGTCTAAAGAGAAAGTCTCAATAAATTTTTTGTTAAGTTCCGTTATTGCGGAATAGTTCCCATTGCGGCGCAGCGGCTTTTTACGGATTTTTTCTTTACTTTTATTCAAATTAGAAACGATTTGACCGGTTGACTCCAAATTTTGTATGCGTGTAGCACCTTTAAAATGGAGTTGAGTCTGTTTAAAGGATTGGTGTTTGGTAACAAAAAATTTTTTGGAAGTAAATTACGTCCAATTTTGGAATCTAGTTAGTACTTCTTTGATTACAGAAAGTTTCAAAAAATACTAGAATTTTCGTAGAAAAATCGTTTTAAAAAAATTGCTTTAATTAACATTTTTACCATGTGTAATTTTTGTGTTAATTTTTTGCATTAAGATTAACTTAAAATAAATCTCCATTAAGAGGCACAGCAACACGCATCGGGTATTCCCTAGTTATCTATATAAATTGAAAAATAATCATGTATTATTTTCTATATCAAACAAGCGTTTGCAACTAATCATTTCACAAAAGCTTAATATGTAGAAAAGTTTTACTTAAAATGCAACTTTGTTAATATTATTATTAATAATATAAACAAAGTTGAATTATTATGATTTTCTGATGATTGATAGCTTATATTTAATTTTAGTTGTTTTTAATTTATAACTTAGTAAATTATCTATAGAAATTGAAAATGATAATTTTTAACATTTTATAATTTTTATTTATTATTAATAAAAATAGACTATATAATTAAAGTTGTAAAGATTAAAAACAGGTCAATCCTTTTAATTTAATAAAATAATTATTAAATGAAAAAGTTGCATTATTATCATTTTCTGGTGATTGACAACTTTTATATTTAAATTAAGTTGTTATTAAATTATAACTTAGTAATTCATCTATATAAATTGTAAATGATAACTTTTGACATTTTCAATTTTTAGCACATTTTCAAAAAATTTTGTACAAATGTGCCTATATAGTTTCACTCCGTCCGTCTGTCTTTTTACAACGTTTGAAATAAAGAAAAGATATTTTAACCACGAGTAGGTATTACAAAAAAAATTATTTCGTAGAAGAATTTTTTTCTGTAGCCCCACCGGACGGAGCTGCAGCCCCCCAAAGTTGGGAAAAGCCCAAATAGTAACTTAGTCACCAACGTATATATTTTCTAAATTAAACGTTAACATTAAAACACAAAATAGATCAAGAGAAACACTAAAACACAAAATAGATCTTGCAGCATTGCAAGAAATAAGATTTAAAGGCAGTGGAGTAATAGCAAAAAAAGATTTTTCCTTACTCTTTAGTGGACCCGATGAAAAAACAGGACAACTAGATACTGGCTTTCTATTATTTATTATTTATATTATTTTTTATTATTTATTAATAAAATAAAGAAGAGCCTATTAGCTTTTGAGACAGTTAACGATAGAATGTGTAAAATAAGAATAAAAGAAAAATTCCAAAATATTACAGTCATATCTGCTCACGCTCCAACGGAAGAAAAAGATGATGCAGAAAAGGAGCTATTCTATGATCAACTAGAAAGGATGTGCGATAGAATACCGAAATACGATATTATAGTGCTCTGTGGAGACTTCAATGCCAAAATCGGAAAGGAAAATTTTGTAAAACATATCTGCGGACAATATACTCTCCACGACGAAACCAGTGAAAATGGAATAAGATTGTGCAATTTTGCTTCAGCTAATAATTTAATTATTAAAAGCACTTGCTTCAACCACAAAAAAATCCATCTGGGTACCTGGACATCACCAGGAGGAAATACTTTAAATCAAATAGACCACATATTGATCACAAAAAAATTTGCAACGTCAATAATTGATGTAAAAGCGTGCAGAGGCCCAAACTGCGACTCAGATCATTTTCTGGTTAAATCAGTGATAAGACAACGAATTTCAAATATTGCGAAAGATCATGGAAAAAGAAAAACAAAGTGAAACGTGGATAAGTTAAAAAATGAAGAAACAAAATATCAGTTTAGCACAAAAATATCAGCAATGTTAAATGAGATTGAAGGGAGCAGTGACATAAATATAAAATGGAAACAAATAGAAGAAACAATAAAACAAGCCGCACAGGAAACGATTGGCATAAAAAAACACGAAAGAAACATAGAATGGTATAATAATGAATGCGCAGAGGAAATTAAGAGGAAAAATAACGCCAGAAATGTAATGCTACAAAGAAAAACTAGGGCAAACGTAAAAAAAGTATCAAGAGCTAAGAACGGAAGCAAATAAATTGTGCAAAAGTAAAAACAAGGCAGCAATGAACAAGAAAATTGAGGAAATAGAGGAGTACAACACAAAAAATGAAAGTAAAAACTTTTTCAGAAAAATTAAAACCCAAAATACAGAATATAAACCAAAATTAAGTGCTTGTAAAAATAAGAACGGAGAAATTATTAGTGAAGAGATTAAAGTGATTGAAAGATGGGCAGAATACTTCAAGGAACTCCTAAATGAAGAACGAGAAACGCAAGCAGATACATATGTAAGATATGTAACAGCACAACCATTTACCGAAGTACCCTCGTTGGAAGAAGTTAAAATAACAATAGACAAAATGCATAATTGAAAAGCCCCAGGAGAGGACTCAATAACATCTGAACTATTCAAAAATGGAGGCCCAACTCTATACAAAGAAATGCATGAACTAATTAACATGGTATGGGAGCAAGAACTTATGCCAGAATCGTGGAATATCGGAGTTATTAACCCTATCTTTAAAAAAGGCGATAAACTCGCATGTAACAACTACAGAGATATAACGTTACTTAACGTAGCTTATAAAATATTTTCAAATGTTTTACATTCCCGACTCAGCGTTTATATAGAAGAAAGACTAGGAGAATATCAAGCAGGCTTTAGGCCAAACCGTTCAACATGCGATCAAATTTTTGCAATAAGACAGGCTGTGGAAAAGGCCTATGAATTCCAAACTGACTTACATTTTATATTTGTCGACTTTATGCAAGCATTTGATAAACTAAACCGTACTGCTATTTACATAACTCTGGAAAAAAATGGAATACCACACAAGCTAATCAGACTCGTAAAACTTAGTTTAGAAAATTCAAAAGCCAAAGTCTGTGTCAACAATAAAATGTCTGAGCTATTCCAAATAAACTCCGGAGTCAGACAGGGGGACGCACTGTCCACACTGCTTTTTAATATCACCTTAGAGGCAGCAATGGAGAACGTGGAAAAAAGTGGCACGATTCTGACAAAATCCATACAAACGTGTGCTTATGCGGATGACATAGCACTTATTGCCAAAAGAGAGGACGTACTAAGAGAAAACTTCATCACATTGGAAAAATCAGCAAAAAAAGTAGGACTGACGATCAATGAAAACAAAACTAAATATATGACAATGTCTAGAAGAGCAAATAGAAGAAATCGACAAAACTACACAATAGGAGTTTACAATTTTGAAGAAGTCAAGGAATTTACCTATCTGGGTACGCAGCTAAATAATACCAACCTAATTAGCACCTGTATTCAGGAAAGAATACAAGCAGCGAACAGATGTTACTATGCCAATGCAAAAATGTTCAAATCTAAGTTCTAATATCTTGTCCAGAAAGTCTAAAATGAAAATATATAAATCAATAGGGGGAAGAATGCTGGTCCATGACAACCCAAGATGAAAGTGCCCTAAGAATATTCGAACGAAAGGTTATCAGAAACATCTATGGGCCTATCAAAATAAACGAAAACAGCTGGAGAATAAGAACAAATGCTGAAATAAATGAATTGATTGGAAACGCGGATATTGTCTGATTCATTAAATCTCAAAGAATACGTTGGGCAGGCCATGTACAAAGAATGGCAGAAACAAGCATACCGAAAAAACTCTTGAACGGGAAGATGAATGGCACAAGAAATACAGGGAGACCAAGGAAAAGATGGTCAGATGACCTTTATCAAGATCTGCAAATTATGGGAGTTAGAAATTGGAAGAATGTTGCGCAAGACAGAGATATCTGGAGAGGCATTGTAAAGGAAGCCAAGGCCCACACCGGGCTGTAGCGCTGCTGATGATGATGAAACGTTAACATTGAAGATTAAACATCATATTCCGATAAAATACTCAGTATGAAACACTATATTATTTGAAAATGTGCTTTTTTAAAAACCCTTGGTTTCTTTCATCACTTGTTATTTTTGAAATCTAACTTAAAAGTTGCATTATAATCATGTATTATTTTTTATATCAAACAAGCGTTTACAACTAATCATTTCACAAAAGCTTAATATGTAGAAAGGTTTTACTTAAAATTTAACTTTGTTAATATTATTATTAATAACTAGTATCGCCCTGTGCTCGAAATTTGAGCTATTTTTGCTTTTAACATATAAAATGTTAACATATAAAATGTTAACATATAAAATTCGTTTTGTGTAAATTATATTAGACTATACATAATAAAAATTATGCCAACAGTGTTGTCAACAATTCTTGCGCTTGAAATTTGCTTAAAAAAAATTTATAATTTTTCTTAATTATTAAAACGTTGTTAAGTACCGATTTTTGAGTTTTATTTCTATAGCTTAAGCCGCTTTAAAGAGTGGATAAATTGGTACAGTTAAATTAAATTTAAATTCTAAATACATATAAATATAGTGTGTTTCATATTTATATAGCCACCTATTTTTGCTTATATCTCCAAGACTATGACAGATAGAACAAAACAATGTTCTATAAAAATGAAGAGAGTAACGGGATCAATTAATATTTGCTTGTAATTATCTCTTATCAATGCTGTAATCTCTAAAAGAGACAAAGATGGTATATTTTGTTGTTTCATATTTATAAAGCCACCTGATTATTTAAACAAAAACTTTAATTTTTTACATTATTTATTTTAATTTAAGCAGAAATATTCAATTTTTTTTTTTTAAATTAATTAATTATTTGCTCTTTTTTTAAAATAACATTAAATATTCTGGTTTTCATGCCATTAATTAGGTTTTGAATACAATTAAAATCAATGGAATTCCACTCCGTTATTATAGCCCTTTTCAGCTCTTCAACTGAATCAAATTGGCGATGATCTTTATATACTCTGCGAACTAAGATTCCCCATAGATTTTCAATGGGATTAAGATCAGGAGAGCATGCGGGCCAATCCATAACCAAAATAGATTTTGATGCAAACCAGGCTTTAGATTCTCGACTGACGTGTATTCGAGCATTATCTTGCTGAAAACACCATTCAACTCCAGAGTTGTGTTGCAAAAATGGTACTAAACTCATTTGGAGGACATCAGTATAGTCTTTGCTATTCATTTTAGACGAAACAAATTGTAATTCTAAACACCCATTTGCACAAAATGCTCCCCAAACCATAACACTTCCACCACCGAAATTTCTTTTAGAAAAATATAGAGGTTCCTTCCTCAAATCATGCCAGTATCCACACCAGCCATCAGGACCATCTAAATTCCACTTTTTTTCATCTGAGAAAATAACCTGTTGAAGATATTTAATCGTAGTGGATTTTTTTTTTAAATTTAAATCAAAACAATACTTTATTCCAATTTCGATCCATATTTTCTTTAGCAAAATCCATTCTGGCTTGCTTATGTTTTTCGGTTAAGCGGAAAATTTTTTTCATTTTTTCGTACCGAATATTTCGCTTTTATTTAGCACCCTCCATACAGTGGATCGCGAAACTGGAGTGCCAGCTAATGCTCTTAACTCTTGTAAACTCTTGCAAGAGTTGCTAGCTGCACGTAAAATTCTCCTAGCTCCCTGTTCATTAATTTTTCTTTTTCGACCAGATCGTTTTTTTGTTCCATATTCTTCCGTATTTTTCAAAAAATTTTGCACAACTCCGTGACTTCGGCCAATTTTTCTAGCAATTAAATGCATAGAATCATTGTTTTCTTTATATGCAAGAATTTTGCCTTTTTCTATGTCAGATAGTGCTCTTCCACGAGGCATATTTGAACAAAATAATAATAATAAATTATCGCTAACAGACTACTTTCAATTTCTAAGTTGTAATGATACTTAATTAAATAATTTAAAATTAAACTTTTTGTTTAAAAATTAATGTTTTTGTTTAAATAAAGCCACCTGCTTTATAAATATGAAACAACAAAATATACCATCTTTGTCTCTTTTAGAGATTACAGCATTGATAAGAGATAATAACAAGCAAATATTAATTGATCCCGTTACTCTCTTCATTTTTATAGAACATTGTTTTGTTCTATCTGTCATAGTCTTGGAGATATAAGCAAAAAATAGGTGGCTATATAAATATGAAACACACTTTATTATTCTAATAAATACATATTTCTAAACATATACATACAAATGGGATAACCGATGGTAACACCATTAGTTACCATATCTGCCGAAAGGGGGTTTGAACTTCAAATCTCCATATGATGAAAACTCTACACATCCTGTAATAAAGGAGAAATACAAAAAATACTTTCTTCTTGATACTGAAGTCGAAGACCGTGGATAATATACTTTAAAGTATCATTTTGTATAATTTTCTAATTAAATCATTTTCAATAAATAATTAAATTTTATAATCATTTGTATAAAATATATTAATTTTTATAATTTTTGTATACTATAAACATTACATAAAATTTTGTTAAACATTAAATATGAAACACTGAATTTTATTAACCAATTCCCACATGGGGGCTCAACCGGGATGAACGACAAGACATTAAGCTAACCTAATTATTAAACACGTGGATACGAAGTTGAACTGCAGAATTAAAAGCAAGAAAGTTGGAACCAGAAGTGTTCTTGAAAATGATGTATGTAATGAAGTATGTAACAATAAATGAAAATTATTTATACTAACAATTTTTTCAAAAAATTCAAATGAAAACTTTACGAATAATAATTTTATGTTAGCTATTAGCATCTTTTATAATCCGGAATTACAAATTCCTATACAAATTAAAAAATATATTTGCGCCTCATATAATTTATATATTGAGTGATGCAATCTCATATAATCGTCTTTAAAAAATAAACTAAACTTTAAAATAGTTTAAAAAAAAAAAAATTATATTAGTGATTTAATTAGTGACTATTGCTAAATAATGTACTTATATAAAATTACATGAACAGTTGTATTTTATTTGCTAAAACTGATAAATTTTAGAACAAAAAATTAAGAAAAAAACAAAACAAATTTGATAACCAAATAAATTAATTTTTATAGAACCAGTTTTAAAAGAATAAAAAACAAAAATTTAAATTTTATGATAAAGAAAATTTATTTAAAAATTACTATTGGATTACACTATAAATATTACACATGAATTATATATTTACCTAGTTTATTTAAGTTAAATGAAAAATAACATTTTATTAACTATAATTAAATGTTTATGAACTACATAATTTATTTCAATTAAAAGAAAATTAATATTTATATCATTCAAAATTTTACATTATTAAAAATCACGCTATATTAAGTTTATAAACAATTTACATATTACATTAAACTTAAAAAAATTTTAATTAAACAAAATATATTTTAACCACTTAAATTTACATTTAAAATTATTTTGATAACATTAAATACAATTATTATATTAATATATTACCATCAAATTAATTATCAATTAATTAACGAAGAGAATTATTATTTATATTAAAAAATAATAAAAAAAAATTATATATTATATAAACAATAAATAATATGATCACTATCTTATTCCAAATTTTGAAAACATTTTAATTATATTATTAAGTTTAATTGCTAAACACTCTGTAATAATATTGAACTCACAAAACATACTGAACTGATTAGTGATCGCTGATATAACATTGAAATAAAAAAAAAAATTTTTGATTTTAAAAGCAGCTGCCAAGAATTTAATAATTCATTTAAATTCAATTATTTTAATAATTCTATACAACTAAATAACAAACAATAAACCGGTATTCAAAACAAACAAAAAAAAAAAAACTATAATCTTAATTTACGAAGGCAGATTCAAAAGTACAATTCAAATTATTAATCTAAATTAATTTGAACAATTATTAATTCGAATTAAAAAAAAAATATTTAAAAATAGTAATATTTATAAGTTATAAATGTAAAAATAAATATTTAAAAAAAAAACAAATAATAAAAACAACAGCCACAACACTACTTTCGAATTACCATACATCAAAGTGTTTTAATTATTTTACACCATTATAATACAGTTTAAAAATAAATTCAGTTTCAGCATTATTATTTTGTATTATTATTCATAATTAATTCAGGATTTAAATATCTAAATATCGATTACAACCGAAAATGGGTGGCAGGAGACGAAACACCTTGCAAAGAAGTGATTCAGGTGTTAACTTTGAATCAACTCGGCATGAAACTATACGTCCTTCTCAGGACCGGGAAACAACCGCAACAAGAATTAATTTTGCAAATGCTGAAAATATGATTAGAAAATTTAATGGTACAGATGTGTTAAGTGTGCGACAATGGATTCGTGAATTTGATGACTATGCAAATGTTTTTCAATGAAACGATTTGCAGAAACTTATATTCTGTAAAAGAACACTCACCGGTGCTGCAAAGTTATTCGTCGAATGTGAAGCAAAACCAATGAGTTATGGTGAGCTTAGAAAAGCACTAATAAACGAATTTCAAACAAAAATAACCAGCGCGGAAGTTCATGCAAAACTCCGTGAAATGGATGAAGCCTCTATAATCAGCTACGTAATCGATGGAATAAAAGACACTGTAAGTAACAAAATGGTTCTGTTTGGAGCTAAGGACATAGCTGAACTGAAAGAAAAGCTGCTTATATATGAGAAAATCCCTAAAACATTTACAACACATACAACACACATAGCTAAAACCGATAGAAGGAACGGTAGTACGACAAGAAACAATCTCGATCCAGCAACTAGTAGACGATCATATCAAAGATATTGCTTCAATTGTGGTTCTCACCAGCATGAATTTCATAGTTGCCCACAAAAGCAAAAAGGACCCAAGTGTTTCAGATGTAACAAATATGGGCACAAAAAACCCGAATGTAAGGAACAAGTTGAGGTCACTACAAATATTATACTAAACCAAGGTTCCATGGTTACAAAATCAAGAGCCACAAAATTGTCAATTAAAGCTGAAATTAATAACATACCATTTGATTGTTTCGTGCACACTGGAAGCGATATCTGCGTCATAAAAGAGTGTTATTATAAATTAATATGCCGGTCCGATAAAATTAAAAATACAGAAATAACAATAGCAGGTTTGGGCGCAAATGTAAAAACTAAAGGCTCTTGCAAAGTTGCCATAAAGATTAATACTGATGTGTACAAAAATATAGAAATATTTGCCGTGGATGATAGTTATTTAAAATATGACGTGATAGATTCTACAATTGTCAACAGTTAATATATCAGAAGGGAAAATCAAAATTGAAAAGATGTTGTCTACACATAGTGAAAATGAAGAAGGTGAAAACGAAGAACCGTCCTGCTACTTAGCCAAGATCAAAGTTGACGTTGATAACGAGAACTACAAAGATATAGAAAGTATTAAAAAACTAAGAAAAGAAGAATCTGAAAAAATTATTTCGATTATAAAGAGCTATAAACCTACTACTCCAAAAGAAACTCCTATTCAGTTAAAAATTGTCACAGTAGACGATAGCCCGGTTTATAGACCACCACGAAGATTCCCACCACACGAATTGAAAATGATTGAAGAACAAGTTAACCAGTGGATGAGAGAAGGAATTATAAGGGAATGCGCATCAGATTATGCAAGCCAAATTGTCCTAGTAAAAAAGAAAGATGGCTCCAATAGGTTGTGTATTGACTATAGAGGAATTAATAAAAAGATAATGAAAGACAGGTATCCGCTTCCAAATATTGAAGAACAGATAGATAAACTACAATTAGCCAAAGTTTTTTCATCATTGGACCTCAGAAACGGATTTTTTCACGTTACGGTGGAAGAAAAAAGCAAAAAGTATACTTCGTTCGTGGCCCATTGCGGCCAATATGAATTTAACGGAGTGCCATTTGGACTTTGCAACTCGCCTAGCGTGTTCCAAAAATATATTAATTTTATATTGAAAGATCTAATAAATAAAAATTTCGTTGTAGTCTACATCGACGATATTATTATACCATCGCAAACAATCGAAGAAGGAATCAGCCGTCTACAAGAAGTTCTACGAGTTGCAGCACAAAATGGATTAGAAATTAAATCGTCCAAATGTCAGTTCCTCCAGGGGAATATCGAGTATCTCGGATATCGAATTCATAATGGCAGAATTTCCCCTTCACCACTGAAAACAAAAGCAGTGTTAAAATTCCCTGTTCCAACAACGGTTAAGCAGCTTCAAAGTTTTCTTGGTTTAGCAAATTACTTCCGCAAATTTATACCAAATTTTGCTACTAGAGCACAACCACTTACGGAACTATTGAAGAAACAAATATATTTTAGAATGGGTAACGTAGAATTGACTGCAATCAAGGAATTGCAGGAAGCACTTGCTAATGAACCGGTCCTAAACATATTTAGATATGGAACGATGACCGAGCTCCACACTGATGCATCTTTAGATGGATATGGCGCTATACTTATGCAAAAGAATGAGGAAGATGGAAAATTTCATCCTATTTATTATTACAGCCGAAAAACCACAGAAGCAGAGAGAAAATATTCTTCCTACGAATTGGAGGTTTTAGCAATTGTACAGGCTCTTAAAAAATTCAGAATTTACCTTTTAGGTCAAAAATTCAAATTAGTAACTGACTGCAAAGCTTTCGAGGGCACAATGAAGAAAAGGGACCTAACCACAAGGGTCGCCAGATGGGCACTGTTAATAGAAGAATACGAATATGTTATTGAACATCGAGCAGGAATCAAGTTGAAACACGTAGATGCCTTAAGTAGAAATCCTGTTGTTATGTGTATTTTGGAAAAAAACGTATTTCTGGAAAAATTATCAGAGGCTCAAAGAAAAGATGATCGCCTATTCGCTATTATTGAAATTCTTAAAGAAAAGTCATATAAAAACTATGTTTTATATAACAACATTCTTTGTAAAAATATTAATAACACATTTTTATTTGTAGTTCCTGAAGAGATGAAGCATCAAATAATTAAAAACGTTCACGAGAAGGGTCATTTTCATCACGAAAAAATGACCGAAATAATTCAAAAAGAATTTTATATCCCTGATCTACAGAAAAGAATATCAAACGTAATAGCGAACTGCGTAAGATGCATTCTAGTTGAACGAAAAGCGGGAAAATCTGATGGATTTTTAGAGCCTGTTCCAAAAGGAGAACGTCCTTTAGAAACGTTTCACATTGATCATCTGGGACCCATGCAGACTACGAAGAAGGGTTACAAATATATTTTCTCAGCGGTCGATGCTTTCTCAAAACATCTTTGGCTGTTTCCAACAAAATCATTAAACAGTGAAGAGTCAATACAAAAATTGGAAGTAATAGCAGAAGTATTCGGACATCCAGAAAGAATCATAGCAGATAAGGCAGGAGCCTTTACTTCCAATCAATTTCAAAATTACTGTAAAGAACGAGAGATTAATATTCATTTTATTACTGTTGGAGTGCCGCGTGGCAACGGTCAAGTTGAAAGAACACATTCAGTTGTAATTGGATCTTTAGCGAAACTTTCCCTAGATGACAACGAAAGGTGGTACACTTACGTCAAAGAGGTGCAGCAAGCCATAAATTCAACTTACCACAGGTCAATTAAAAGCACACCATTCCCAATATTGACAGGATGTAATATGAAGACACAAAGGGACTTAAAAATACTCAACATAATTGAAGAGGAAAACCTGAAATATTTTGAAGAAAAGCGTCAAGAAGAACGAGACAAGGCTAGAATGGATATTATCCAAATCCAGCAAGAAAACCGAATAGAATATAACAAAAGAAGGAAATCACCTAGCAAATACCAAATTGGTGATCTGGTTGCTATAGAAAAAGTCCAATTCGCTACAGCTTCGAAAATACGACCTAAATTTCTAGGACCGTATCGCATAACAGCAGTTAAAGATTTTCATAGATATAAAGTGCAGAAAGAAGGCCAACATGAAGGACCATTCTTCACTGATACCAGTGTTGATAAAATGAAACCGTGGTGTGACTTTGAAACCTCTGATACTTCATATGATGATATCGATATTTAAAAATTATCATTAAATTACATAACCTATTTTAACTATATTTAAAAATTCTTTTTATCTTCAGGGCCTGAAGATTACTTAGGATGGCCGAATGGGATAACTGATGGTAACACCATTAGTTACCATATCTGCCGAAAGGGGGTTTGAACTTCAAATCTCCATATGATGAAAACTCTACACATCCTGTAATAAAGGAGAAATACAAAAAATACTTTCTTCTTGATTCTGAAGTCGAAGACCGTGGATAATATACTTTAAAGTATCATTTTGTATAATTTTCTAATTAAATCATTTTCAATAAATAATTAAATTTTATAATCATTTGTATAAAATATATTAATTTTTATAATTTTTGTATACTATAAACATTACATAAAATTTTGTTAAACATTAAATATGAAACACTGAATTTTATTAACCAATTCCCACATACATACATATATTTATTGAAGTCAAGAACCCAAAATTCGAGTTAATGCTGTCCTTCATATAGCAAACTGTACTTTTTATACCCTACACCTATAGAATAGGTAAAGGGGTATATTAACTTTGGTATGGTGTTTGTAACCACCTAAAGGAAGCGAGCTAGATATGGAAAAGTATATATATTTGTGATCAGCGTGACCGCCTTAGTCGATATAGCCATGTCCGTCCGTCCGTCCGTCCGTAGGCACGATAACTCAAAAAATAATGGAGCTATCTTGATGAAATTTTAACTGTAGGTTACTAGGACTGAAAGTACGGCGGGGATTGCATATGGGCGAAATCGGCCCATGGGTTCGGATTCTGGACCTTTTAATCGGTTTCAGGGCTAACGAACAAATATAAAAAATCACGATAACTCAACAACTAATGACGCTATCTTCATCAAATTTGTGCTGTAGATTACTAGTAATGAAACTACTTCGGGAATTGCGTAAGATCGGGATTGGACCATGGGTTCGGAACCTAGAACTTTTTGATCGAATTTAGGCCAAACGAGCATAATTCCGAAACCCATGAAGATAGAACCTCCAAATTTAGTATCAGGGTGTCCCTTCCTATTTCCTAAGTGTCTTGTGAATTTGGGTCCCATTGGAGTAGTGGGTCGGGGACCAGCTACACATTTCCGAAGACCTTAAAGCATATCTTTAAAATTAATAAAGATAACAACTTGAAAAAATGTAGAAGCTTCCAATTTGCCAAAGAAGGGTGTTCTTTACTATCTCTTGCGTGTTCCCCTAATTTGGGATCAATTGGAGTGGTGGTTCTGTACTCCTCTCAGACCTCCCAAGTTTTAAAGGCTTATAATCGAAATTACTAAAAATAGTTACTTAAAATTAGGATAGAACGTTCAAATTGTGTACAAGGGTTAACTAGTACTATAAGTACAGCGCGGACTATATAAGGGCGAAATCAGCCCAACGGTTCGGATTCCGGATCTTTTAATCGATGGGCTAAGGAACATATATAAAAAATCACGATAACTTAACAACTAATGAGGCTATCTTCATGAAATTTTTGTTGTAGGTTATTGGCAGCGAAACTACGGCGGTGATTACGTACGGTGAGGATTGGACAATGGGTTCGGAACTTAGAACTTTTTGATCGAATTTAGGCCAAACGAGCATAATTCCGAAACCAATGAAGATAGAACCTCCAAATTTGGTATCAGAGTGTCCCTTCCTATTTCGTAAGTGTCTTTGAAATTTGGGCCCCATTGGAGTAGTGGATCGGGGACCAGCCACTCAGTTCTTAGGCCCTTAAAGCATATTTTCGAAATTAATAAAGCTAGTAACTTGAAACAAATGTAGAAGCTTCCAATTTGCCACAAGGGTGTTCTTTACTATTTCTTGCGTGCCCCCCTAAATTGGGATCAATTGGAGTGGTGGTTCAGAACCTCTCTTAGACCCCCCAATGTGTAAAAGCTTATCATCGAAATTAATAAAACTAGTAACTTAAAATTAAGATAGAGCGTTCCAATTGTGTACAAGGGTTAACTAGTATTGAAAGTATGACGGGACTGCATATTGGCGAAATCGTACCATAATTTTGGGTTCTGGAACCCTTGAAAAGTTCAAGGACTAACAAACATATATCTTACAAACACCATAACTCAAAAAATAATGCCGGTATTTTGATGAAATTTAACAGTAGGTTACTAGTAATGAAAGTACCATGGGAATTGGTTGTGGTCGAGTTTAATTTCGAAGCCAAAGAATATATTTCCTATGTCCTATGTGTCTCCGAAATCTAGACCTAATTGTAGTGGTTCAGCTATGTTCAAAGGTACTTGCTGCATTTATGTAAAATTTATTTTTATATTTAAATGAATTATATGAAAAGGTGTAAATTTTTAATTGTATTTTAGAAATACATTTTTTGCATATTTAGCGTTTATAAGCTTTTCTATTAGGTATATAAACTAACCATTTAAAATAATTGTAATTTTTAAAAATTTGGATTATTAAATATATTATGCTTTGATTATCTTTTTATCACAAAATTTAATAATTAGAATTTTTTCATTTTGTAATTGAATTGGAATAAATATATTTTCATTTATTTCAAGTTTGTTTGTTTTTTAATATTTTTAAATAGATAAATTAGTAAGAATTTGTAGTATTTTTTAATAGATAGGGTAATTAGAAAATGTTTTTAGTATTATAAAGTTAATTTGGTTAGCTATGTCTTACGATCAAATTAATAACAGCTTCTATGGTGTTAAAATGACTTATGGATATGTCCTTAAATTTGAACCAAATAGGTGTAGGGTATTTCTAAGTCGGTTGCACCGACTGACTGTTTCTTTACTTGTTTCTAAACATTTTAGTACGATATGAACTATGTTGTACGTATTCTGTATCCTAATTAAAAAACTCTATGAATACATAATATGTACAACAAAATTTAACATATCATAGTTCATAAGTTTAGTATTTAGTATTATATTATATTGAAGCTGCCAGAAGTACAAATAATAGTCAAGTCGACCGAAGTTTTTTTTTTAATTCTCAATCTTCAGATCATAGCAAAAAAAAAAGTTTTTCAATAAATCAAAGAATAAATTTTTCCTACCCTTTTTTCATTTTTAAATTAATAGCAACATAGGTAAAGTTTTACTTCAAATGTATGCCTATTTAAAGTTCTGAAAACATGCGAAAAATGATTCTGAATTCCTTAGTTTACTTTATACCTTTTTGTCTAGTTTATTTATTTAATATTTCCTAAGTTTTTTATTGACAAAAATATATTTCTATACATGGTTATGAGTCATGACTCATAAGTTTCTTAAAACAAATAAATATTATTGCTTTTATTCCTTTATGAGAAGTAAACTCCTTTCTACTCTCAACTATTGCCAGCTACTTCAGCCCTTGTAAAAGAGTATATGACTGAGTAGATAAATAATTTCCGGCAGATGGCTTTAATTAAAATTCTCTTGAATAGGTTATGATAAATCATATTTTTTAATTGATAACCAATAAGCACTTACCCCCTTGCATTTTAAAAAATATTCTTTATATTTATATCAGCAATAAACCTTAATTTTTTCACTTTATTAATATTTAAATACTATTAAATATAATTAACTTCTCAAATGACAGGCAGTTTTAAAATGTCAAATATATATATGACGATTAATCTGACAATTATGTACTCCTGAAACAAAAATTAGCGTTCCATTTACAAACTACACCCCTCTAATCTTCATGTACACTTTTTGATATATAAAATTCGTTCATTTTGTCAAAGCAAAACTAAAAATAGTTTTTGTTATTATAAAAAAACATTATTCGATGTTGAAAGTGTGAAATAAACTTTTCAATTATTAGAATGAAATCAAAACATACGACATACAATTTTTATACGGCAGTACGTCAATACGTCTGTCTACATATCCATTATCGGTAAATCGATACGCGCATACAATATTTAATTTATCAAAAATATTTTTTTGATATTTTTTATTTAGTACCTACAAAAAATAATTTCATATTATAGGTATTTTGAATATAAGATATTTTTTAATAAAACATAATATTAGAAATATAAGAAAAACCAATAATAATATTTTTATACATTTTGTCAATATTTGTAAATTTTAAAAATCCGAGATACAGTACATTGCGTTACGCGTATGTTCGCTGCTCTAATGTAAATTTATGTACCTATTTATTTCTCAATTTTTTGACAGAAATTGTACGCTGCACGCTTTTATTTCGGTTAGGACCTAAGGAACAAATAACTTTTTTTTAATAAGATAATTTTTTTAGTTTTGCAAACATATTGTACTGTAGGTATTTTCAATTTATTTGAATATTTGTATTTTTTAAACTAAATTATATAAAAAAAATGTTATTTTAAAATATTTTATTTTTAAAATTTAATCGCATCACCATAAGAAAAAACAATTACAATATGAATTTTTATACACTTTTTAATTTTTAAATTTTAAAACTCTGAGGTACAGCACGTCGCGTATGCTTTCATGTAAATTTGTTTACATAACTAATTATTTCAAAATTTTTTGACAGAAACTGAATGCCGTACATGCTGATTTTGGCTGATCCATAAGAAACAAATCATTTTTCTTAAGAAATATTATTTTTTTTTTTTAAGTTTCTGCTTTCAGAATTCGGTTTTTAATTTTACAAAAAACTTAACAAAAAGCAACAACAATTTACGATTTACAAAAAATTTTTTTTTTAGTACCTAATGTATAATAATAAATTGCAAACAAAAAAAAAATACAGTACAGTTTCGGTTATAACGACCATTATGGGACTGAAAATATTCGTCGTAATAAACGAATGTCGTTTTAAAAAATTGCAGTGAATTTTGAAAAATTAGTATAAGACTTGAACATTGTAGAATGTGCTGATTCTAGAATGGACACTTCGAACTCATTTGCTAAAATTTTATTTGATGTGTAAGCCTCAAGCCTGTGTATAGTGCTTTTTCTTCTATCTATTTTTTTTTGTATTTTTGATGCGTTATTATGATTTTTTTTTATATTCAAAACTAAATAAAAGACACTTAATTAATCGCCAAGCAACATTATTAGATATAATAAGATTAAATAAAAGAAATATCAATGTAATAAAAAACTTACATTTTTAGGTAAAACTTAATTCATTATCAAAAAGTGTAAAGTTTATTATAATTAAATTGAACCGAGTTCGTTATAAATGAAAACTACTGCATAAACCAAATGTATTGCTTTCATTTCGAACAGAACTCATTTTTTTTTTCACTGGAATTTTAGAGAGATAAAAAAAAAATAAACAAAAAACAAAAAAAAAAATTTTAAAAAAGTTTCAATCTCCTTGTTCATTGAACATTTGAACTAAACAAAAAACAGAAAGACATAAGTCGGCGCATATAATAGTTTGATTGAGCTGCGAGTTACAACCGAAAATGAATAACTTTTACCCAGAAAGTCGGCGCATAATATTAGGCACAATATTAAAGTCATAAGCCTTAACTTTTAACAGCGTGACCGTTAAATTCAAATTTACGTTAAATTAAAGACGGGTTTTCACCTGAAAAAACGCAATATTCTAAAAAAAAAATGTCATTATCCTATGAAAACAAAAAAAACCTTTCTTTTGGTTGTTGTTTCATTAAAATTGGTCTTATAGTTTACCCAGAAAAAGGATGTTTATATTTGTATGGGAAAAAATAAGCCGATTAAATATTATGATATAAACAAAGTTGAATTATTATCATTTTCTGATGATTGATAGCTTATATTTAATTTTAGTTGTTTTTAATTTATAACTTAGTAAATTATGTATAGAAATTGAAAATGATAATTTTTATTATTTATTAATAAGAAGAGACTATATAATTTAAATTGAAAAGATTAAAAACAGATCGATCTTATTAATTTAACAAGTAAAGAAACAGTCAGTCGGTGCAACCGACTTAGAACTACCCTACACCTATTTGGTTCAAATTTAATAGGAAGTCCATAAGTCATTTTAAAACCATACAAGCTGTTATTAGTTTGATCGTAAGACATAGCTAACTAAATTAACTTTATAATACTAAAAACATTTTCTAATTACACTATCTATTAAAAAATATTACAAATTCTTACTAATTTATCTATTTAAAAATATTAAAATACAAAAAACTTGAAATAAATGAAAATATATTTATTTAAATTCAATTACTAAAATTACTACAATTACTAAAAGTTCAAAAAATTGAATTATTAAATTTTGTGATAAAAAGCTAATCCAAGCATAATATATTTAATAATTAAAATTTTTCAAAATTGCAATTATTTTAAATTGATAGTTTATGTACGTATTAGAAAAGCTTATAAACGCAAAATATGCAATAAATGTATTTCTAAAATATAATTACAAATTTAGAACTTTTCATATAGTTCATTTAAATATAACAATAAATTTTACATAAATGCAGCAAGTACCTTTGAACATAGCTTAGGTATTGTACACGATGTCTTAATTATATATCACCTATGGTTTTTAATTTATAAAATATTATACTAAATATGCTTTATGTTAACATTCTTAGCCTTTTAAAAATATAAAAGTGTTAAATAAAAACGGAAATAGGAAAGAACCCTCGTGTATCAAATTTAAAGTTTCTATCTTCATGAATTTCGAATATAAGCTTTTTAATTTTGGGATTTCTTACGAGGAACCTAAACCACGACTACAATTAAGTCTAAATTTCGGGGACAAATAGGAAATAGGAATCATTTTCTTTGGCTTTGTAATTATGCTCGTTTGGCCTCAGATCGATCAAAAGCTTCTAGAATCCGAACTCATTGTTCGAACTCGACCAGAACCAATTCCCATTGTAGTTTCACTACTAGTAACCTAGAGTTTAAATTTCATCAAACTAGCGGCATTAGTTTTTGAGTTATGCTGTTTTTAAAATATATGTTCTTTAGCCCTTGAACTTTTTAAACTTTTTATATAACTTATTATATATGTTCTTTAACCCTTAGAAACGATTAAAAGGTCGAGAATCCGAACCCTTGGGCCGATTTCGTCCATATGCAGTGCGCACTGTATTTAAATGCTAGTTAACCCTTGTACACAAGTGGAACATTCTATATTAATTTTAAGTTACTATTTTTAGTAATTTCGATTATAAGCTTTTAAACTTTTGGAGGTCTAAGAGGGTTACTGAACCACCTCTCCAATAGATCCCAAATTAGGGAGACACACAAATAGTAAAGAACAACCTTGTGCCAATTTTGAAGCTTCTACATGTTTTCAAGTTGCTATCTTTATTAATTTTAAAGATATGCTTTAAGGTCTTCAGAAATGTGTGGCTGGACTCACTACTCCAATGGGGCCCAAATTACAAGGACCATAAGGAAATAGGAAGGGACACCCTGATACCCAATTTTGAGGTTCCATCTTCATTGGTTTCGGAATTATGCCAGTTTGGCCTAAATTCGATCAAAAAGTTCTAGGTTCCGATCCCATGGTGCAATCTCGATCGTACGCAATCCCCGCCTTAGTTTCATTACTACTAACCAACAGCACAAATTTGATGAAGATAGCGTCATTAGTTGTTGAGTTATCATGATGTTTTATATGTGTTCGTTAGCCCTTGGACCGATTAAAAGGTCCAGAATCCGAACCCATGGGCCGATTTCGCCCATATGCAATCCCCGCCGTACTTTCAGTTCTAGTAACCTACAGTGAAAATTTCATCAAGATGTCTCTATTATTTTTTGTGTTATCGTGCCTACGGATGGACTGACGGACGGACGGATGTGGCTATATCGACTTAGGAGGTCACGCTGATCACAAATATATATACTTTTTCATATACCAAAGATAATATACCCCTTTACCTTTTCTATAGGTGTAGGTTATAACAAGTAAAGAAAGAGTGAGTCGGTGCAACCGACTTAGGAATACCCTTAAGTACCCTTGATTAATTGTTTCAATTTATATATATAAAAGCGGAAGTTTGTTTGTATGTTTGTTTGTTTGTTTGTTTGTTTATTTGCCGATTCAAATAAACAAACAAACCCAGCCGATTCTCATGAAAATTTGTATATAGGGGTTTTGGGTACGGAAAGAAATTGTGGGTTAAAAATTTTGAATTAACCAAGCCAAGTTGGAGCTGTGTTGCAATTATTTAAACTTTTTTGTTCAAAAATGAAAACAGAAAAAAAATTTTGTTGAGTTACATTAACCCATTGCGGCCCAACAGCTTTTTATAAGTTCTTTTTAATAATTTACTCTAAATTAGAAACGGTTCGACCGATTTTCTTCAAATTCTGTATACGTGCTCCTCTGTGAGAATTGAGTTGACACTATTAGCAGATTTGGAATTTGTTACCCCATGCTGGCCCAAGGGTTAGCCAAAAAAAATTTGGGAAGCAAATATTATCTAGTTTTGCGAAATACTACTTGGGCTAAAAAGAATACCTAAAAAGACAAATTTTGTTGATCTCCGTTAACCTATTGAGGCACGCTTTTTATAAGTTTTTTCATTAGTTTACTCTAAACTAGAAACGGTTTGACCGATTTTCTTCAATTTGTATACGTGTTCCGTTTTGAGAATGGAGTTAACTCTATTAACCAACTTGAAATTTGTTAATCCAAGCCGGCCCGACGATTGCCGAAAAAAAATGTTGAAAGCAAATTTCGTCCAATTTTACGCAGTACTGCTTTAAACGGTTCCAAAAAACCAACCGCCACCCACCCTACGTGGTTATTTTTTGGTGGACAATTTTTAATTTAAATAATTTTGAAGAATAATTATTATTATTAATATATTTGTCAAAGATGAGGTGTAACAAACGCATTCAATTAAATGTGTTTTGTTGGATGTGTTCAATTATAAATAAATTTATTTAATATATTTTGAGTAATAGTGGATAATAGTGGAACTTTTGTCTTACTTTGTAATAGACGTCCCACAGTGTTTAATTTTCTTTTACTGATTTGTGTGCCATCTATATGTGAAAAGAAATACTAAAACTACATTAGGAATTTCGATATTTTTCCTGTTTCTGGTTAGATAATTATGAATATTCTCCCTATTTTGAAGTTTTAGTTTTGACTTAATATTATTGTTCAGGATATTATACATGTATTTACATTTTGCAAAGTAAATTAGTTGGTTAATATCCAGTGTATCAATTATTATTATTATTATTTTATTAATATATTTGTCTAGAATGAGGTGTAACAAACGCATTCAATTAAATGTGTTTTGTTGGATGTGTTCAATTATAAAAAAATAAAATATTAACGTTTTGTTGGATGTGTTTTATTTTAGAAAATAAAATATCATAAATTATCATAAGCAGGCCAAAAAATATTTTATTTATTTTTAATAAAAAAAAAAAATTTTTTTTGAAATAAAATTTACTTATTAGTTTATGAAAAATTTCATTTCAGTTTTAAAAATCACAGAAGATTTTCTGGAAATTTTAAATATATAGTAAGACATTTTGTAAATAAAAACTAAGAAGACAATGCTTCACAGGAACATTTGTGTAGTAAGTCTTAATAATTTTCAGTAAAAATCTGAAATAAGGGCGAAAGCCCAATGTATGCTTTGATGCATTGCTTGGTTTGCTTAAGCAAATAAACCAAGAAATGTATTAAAGTAATTTCAAAGTTTCCCCTCATCTCGCTCTGAACTCTACCTCATGTATCTCTCATCCCTTCCTTCATAACTTTTTAATTATTTATCTATTTAAAAGTTAAAATGGAAAAAAATTATGTAACAACTGAAGGTTGGGAAAGTGGGTTCAGGTATACAATACCTCTGAGTTCAATGCACCACAAAAACCAGACAAAATAGATTTTAAACTTAGTTAGGGTTAGGTATATTAAAAAAATTTCAAATAAAATTTATAATTTGCATTTGATAATGCAAAACTCAATTCAAAAATCAACATTTATTTAATACAATTTCACGTACATATAAATAGATACATTATTTAGCATGTTAAATAGGTACATTATAGAACGGTCAGCCTTCAAACAAGTATTTTGATTTGAATCTAAACAAAGGAAACAATATAGAATGTATAACAACATTTTTTAAAAATGTATATACAAAACATTAATAGTTGGAGAAATAAATCATTATTGAAACAAAATAAATCTATTTCACATCTCTTATTAACACAAATTTATCGAACTTAATTTTAAAAAGTACGTAATTAAATAAAAAAAAAATATTAATTGAAATTAAAAAAACATTTCACCAAGAAGGGATTTGAACTAACAGCCCCAAAATTTTATCAAATTCAAAACATAAAAAAGGTAGACTAAATAAATTATTCATCTTCAAATTTTTAAGATACAACAACATATAAGTTTTTGTTTTTTTTGTACATAACTATAGAATTGAAGCATAGTCTGTATTACGTAGAATGCAACGGTTACCATTTTATTTAAGAAAATGGTATTGATATATAATATATGTATATGTAATATATGTAATTAAATTAGAAATAGTTCTTAATTAGAAAAAGTTCTTCTTTCAAGTGACCTTCCGTCATTCTGTGACGGGCCAACAGCTAGTTTTATAATAAGTGATTTTTTTTTTAAGACAATTTATAGTTTGTATCTTTTAATATATACATAAGCGAATTAAGTGACATCTTAGTTGGAAAAAACTAATTAAAATTTTACAAAAAAAAATAAAAACAAAAACTCAAAATCAAAAAGTTAACTGAAAAAAAAAATTTTTTAGAATACAAGAAATAAAAATATAAGAAAGAAAAATAAAAAAAAAATAAACTTATTTAATATAATAAATTGTGCATGAGAAATATTAGAAGCAAAATTTTCGATAAAAATAGAATAATGGCAGAAGCTGAAACAAACTCTGAAAGACTCAAAGAAATAATTCTCCAACAAGAAACCCAATAAACCAAACAATAAAACTCAAAGAAATAATTGTCCAACAAGAAACCCAATTAACAGGTTTTCGACAACAAAACTTACAACTGCAAGGTACTATTCAACAACTACAACAACAAATACAACAATTACAAGAACAACAACAACAAGAACAACAACCAATAATTCAACAACAACAAGTTCAACATTTTTCATTAACACCAGAACAGTTCCTGAATTACATAACAAAGTTAAGAGAATTTAATGGGAAAAATGAATATACAATACAGGAATTCATTAGTTCTGTAGAACGTAGTTTCGAACTTTGTGCAAATAACCCAGGATTAAAAGAGTATGCAAATTTCATAATAATTAATGAAAAAATACAAGGAGAAGCAAAAAAATGTATTCAACGTCTAGGATCAAATAAAAATTGGGACGAAGTTAAACAGGAATTAAAATTACATTTCCGCCCCCAACATAATTATGCTGAATTACTGGATCAATGCAGATCATTAAAGGTAAGTTCTTTAAGAGAACTTTTTAGTAACGTAAGAGAAATAAATTATAAACTTAATGAGTTGTATGAATTTGATGATATGAAACCTGAAACATATCATCCTAAAAATAGTGATAAATATTTAGTAGATATTGTAAGTAGTAAAATTCATGATTTTTTAAGAGGTAATATACCTGAAAATTCTAGCTTAATTGAAATATATAATAAATTTGAAAAACTTAAACTTTTAGATAACGAAGATGCGGTAGAAAAACAAAGTAAGAAATTTAATTCCTTTAAAGTAAAAAATCAAGCGTTTAACAGTAAGAGTTCTAGAAATTATAATAACAGCTTAAATTTAATTAAACCTTCTCATAATTTTAATAGTTCCTTCCAAGTAAATAAACCTTCTCATAATAATAACGGTTTTTCAAATAACAAAAACTCCACGAATAACTTTAACAGCAGGTTCAATAATTATAATAAAACTAATGATAATAATAAATATTATAATAATAATCAAAATTTTAACAGTAGGTCAAATAATTACCAAAACAATAATCAAAATTTCAAAAATAATTTCAACATTAATCAACACAATGTTTCTGGTCAATAGCATTCTCAAAATAAAACTCCTAATTCATATCAGACAAAAATTTTTTCAAACCAAACTAGAAGAAGTTCAGATCAAAATGACGCAATGGAAATTGGTAATTTAAATAAAGACCAAGACGTAAATTTTCAATAAATGCCTCGGAACCAAAAATACCTATTATAATAATTACTTTAGGTAACCAACAAATCAAATGTCTTATTGATACTGGATCAGCTACCAGTGTCATTAAACCAAATATTCTTAACGAATATAAAGAAGAAAAATTAAATAAAATAGTTTATTATTCAACCATTAATGACACGATTAAAATTGCCAGAAAAATAGTAACACCCATGCCAAAAGAATTTAAATTCTTTGGTAATATAACCTGGAAAATTATAGATTTAAAAAACAAAAATTATGATGCAATAATGGGTCAAAACTTTAGTACCTTTTAAGGCTAAAATAAATTTAGAAAGTAAATTCATAGAAGTAAATAATGTTAAAATTTTGTTTGAAGAATATAATTATCCGTATATACTTAACGAAATATGTTCTTTAAACACCGTCTCAAAAAATCTTTTCAATAAAATTAATTTTGATCATTTAAATATAGAAGAAAAAGAGAAATTAACTAATTTATTAAAAGGGAATGAAAATTTATTCTTCAAAGAAGGAGAAAAATTAACATTTACGAACCAGATAAAACACGAAATAACAACTACAACAGAAAGACCAATTTACTCGAAAATTTATAGATACTCACAAATACATGAAAAAGAGATTGCAAGACAAATTCAAGAAATGCTCGAACAGGGAATTATTAAAGAAAGTAACTCCCCTTACAATAGTCCGTTATGGATTGTCCCAAAAAAGGCAGACAACTCCGGTGAAAAAAATGGAGAGTTGTCATTGATTATAGGAAACTAAATGAAGTTACTGTGGGTGATAAGTTTCCCATACCCAATATCGACAGTATACTGGATAAACTTGGAAGAGCACAGTATTTTACTACTCTCGATCTTGCTAAAGGCTTTCACCAAATTTTAATGAAAGAATCCGACAGCGAGAAAACAGCTTTCTCAACACCATTTGGCCACTACGAATACTTAAGAATGCCATTTGGCCTTAAAAATGCGCCAGCAACCTTCCAAAGGTTAATTAATACGGTTTTACGAGAATATATCAATAGAATATGTGTAGTCTATTTGGATGATATTCTAATATTTAGCACTTCGTTAGAAGAACATTTAACCAACTTAAAAATAATTTTTAATAAATTAAGACAAGCTGGGCTAAAGATCCAGGTAGATAAGTGCAATTTTCTAAAAAAAGAAACAGAATTTCTAGGTCACATTCTGACTTCTAAAGGAACTAAGCCTAATCCAAACAAAAAATAGAAACCATACAAAATTTAAAACTGCCAACCACCCAAAAACAAATTAAGTCGTTTCTAGGCATAACTGGATATTATAGGAAATTTATAAAAGATTATGCCAAAATATCCGGTCCTATAGTTAAATATCTTAAAAAAGAAAGTAAAATTAACATAAATGATCCGAGCTATATCACAGCGTTTGAAAAACTCAAAGAAGTTATTACAAATTATCCTATTTTAAGATATCCTGATTTCAGTAAGAAATTCAAACTTGTTACTGATGCAAGTAACTTAGTAATTGGAGCCGTTCTTACACAAGAAGGCCACCCAGTTGCATATGCATCCAGAACACTTAATGATCACGAAAAAAGGTACTCAACTATCGAAAAAGAACTTTTAGCGATAGTATGGGGAACCAAATATTTTCGGCCATATTTGTTTGGCAATGAATTCGATCTGCAAACAGATCATCAACCAATTAAGTGGCTTCACATTAAAAATACCGGTAAAGATGTTAATCCTCGCCTACAACTTCAATTAGGCAAATACAACATTAAAATTGATTATATAAAAGGAAGAGAAAATAAGGTAGCAGACTTCCTTAGTCGAATTAACTCGGAAACAAATGAAATTAACTTGTTCGAGACGAACAATCCTAATAAGGAAGGGTATGTAAATGAAAAATCTGAAATTAACATAGAAAATTTTAGTACTTCACCACATGTTTCGTTGGATGTAACAATGCATTCACAAAGAGAAGATCTTAATGATCATATTCCTATACTTGACACAGTAGTGAACCGCTTTAAAATTCAAATTATTTTTACGGAACAAAAAGAAAAGGAATATGACGAAATTTTCAATAATAAGAGAATATATGTTGATAAAAATGATCTAGAACAACAAACAGACATTTTTACAAAGTATATTAGTCAAAAACATAAAATAGGTATATACTCCGAATTGAATGATCGAGAATATAATAAATTACAGAAAGAATTGATTAAATTATTTCCAAATAGAAATCTTATAAAGATATATAATTTTGCTAAGGACTTCGACAACGAAGACGAGTTAAGAAAACAAATTTCAATTTTTCATAAGAAAGAATCAGGACATTGCGGAATAATAGCAACCTATAAAGATTTAAAAACTAAGATATATAACCCGAAATTGAAATTTAGAATTCATGAAATTATAAACAACTGTGATATTTGTACAGGAGCAAAATATGATAGAAAACCGATAAAAAAAAAGTTTAAAATCACAGAAACTCCTAAAACAATAAATGAAATTGTACATATAGATATTTATACAAATAGTAAAAATAATTTTATTAACGTAATTGATAAGTTTTAAAAATATGCTATCAGTCTGTACTTAGAAGATAGAAACCATATAACTATTTTAGAAAAATTAAGACAAATAATAACAATTAGGGGTAAAATGAAAAAGTTAGTTTTCGATAACGAATTCGCGTCAAAATACATAAAAGACTTTTGCGAAAAAGAAAACATAGAGTATCACACAACAAAACCAAATAGTCATACAGGCAATGGTGATGTTGAAAAACTTAACGGGACTCTAACAGAAAGAATCAGATTCTTAAATTTAGAAGAGAAATTGCATATTAGAATTCAAATTCTTAAAGCAGTAGAAATGTACAATAAGTCTTATCATTCTACTATTAAAACAACACCCCTTCATGTTCATAATAGAGAAGTAGATTTTAAAACAATTTATGACAGATTAATTAAAGCAAAAGAATATTCATAAAAGAAACAAAAATAGGGAACAATACGACGAACAAAGAAAAGTAGGTTTTATAAAAAATTATAAATCTTTAAGGCACAAAGAGCAGCCAAAATTTAGAAAATACAATTTAACTAATGTACATGAAATCAACATAAAACGTTCATTTACATTTACAGATCAAAACCATCAGCCTCAAGAAAATATTCCTGGTAATACTTCTGCTACTAATACCAACTTTAACACACCAAAAAATGGCCATTGAAAAAATAGAAGCTGAATTAGGATATACTGAAATTAAAGTAGATACAGTTGAAATAGCAGATAAATTCGAAATTATAATACATCAAATATATCCCAAGGATATTTTAAATTTAGTGAGTAATTTAGAACAACTTTAAGTACTTTAAAATTAAAAAATCATAAAGATTTTATTAAACATAAAATTAATAGAATTAAAAATAAAATAAATACACTCTTACCAATTAGACATAAGAGAGGATTAATAGATTTAGGTGGTTCATTTTTGAAGTGGATCTTTGGAACAATGGACCACGAAGACCAAATAAATATCGAAGAGTATTTTAATATTGTAGATCAAAACAATCATAATTTAATAAAAAAATCTTAATCAACAAATATCAATTAATGACAATTTCAATCAAACTTTTTCGCAGTTAAAAAGTATAATTGAAACAGATAGGAATAAAATATTAAATATGTTAAATGCGGTTAAGGTTACTGAAAGAAAACTTCTTCTCGAAAATCTTTTCTTAGAACAAATATTTAAACTTGACTATATAGAAAGACAAGTTGAACATATTCAAGATAATAAGCCTCTGCAAGGTTAGGTATCTTACATCCAAATATTTTAAACGATGAAGAAATAACCGCTTATAATATTGATTTCCATAAACTTTCTAACATTCGTCAAGCTGTTGCAAAGCACATAGATAACTCAATAATTTTCGCTATAAAAATCCCAATTCACAGCATTATAGTTAGTAAAAATATCCTCATACCTATAACAAATTCACAGAATTTACAAGTAGATTCTGATATGGAATATATTATAAGACACCAAAATCTGGTGTTTACCTATTCTGAAGGAAAATCATTAAAGGAATTAAATAAAAGTAAAAATTGTATTATTCTAAAAAATTGTGAATTTATTTTATTAATAAACATAATGAAGAAATTCTATTTATAGAAAATAATATAATTATAATTAATAACATTAAGTTTGCAAAATTGAAAAGTACTTGTGATGAAAGAACTATGCCACTTAAAGGTAACTATTTTATAAATTTCAATAACTGTACGGTTGAAATTAATGATAGAGAATTTAACAATAAACTTAGAATGTTTACAGAAAAATTTATAATACCTAAATATGAAAATGTAACATTAAATAATACTAAACTTTCATTTGACAAAATTCAAATTAATTATGAAAATAATATTAAAGAAATCGAAGAACTTAAATACCACAATACTTTAAATTACACTTTTAATATAACAGTAATAATAGTACTAGTATTGCTCATAATAATTTAAATTTTTTATGTATTGTACAAAAATAAACAGTCAAAACTCAATATTGTAAATAAAACTTCAGAAGATACAAATTTTCAAGATATATTAAAAAAGTATACTAATTCAGTCATTTTATATTATTAAATTCATTCATAATAATTAAAAAAAAAAAAAAAAAAAAAAAAACCAAACTGTTTTTTCTCCTCCCTTCATAATTTGTTAATGTAGGTTAGTTATTATTTTAAGGTTAACTGTCTAATGTTACACTATTTTTACTTTAAGTTGTAAAAAAAAAAAAAAATATTTTTTTGTTAAACTGTTTATGCAAAAAAAAGAAAAAAATTTATATATTTATATGTACAATTTATATGTACAGATGTTTGTTCAAATATTACGAATTATGTACATAATAAAGTTTAAAGATTGTAAACTGATATAAAAAAAAAAAAAAAAAAAAACAAATATAACAAAATTTTTTTTTATTTTTGAATATAATATATATTTCGTTATATGTACTTTTACAATTAAAATTTTCAATCTATGTATACTTTTCATAACTATTTCAAAACAAAGATTTTTTATACATTAATACAAGTAATTGTAAATTTATGTATGTAATTCAAACTCAGGAGAGTTTTAAAACTTAGGGAAGGAGGAGTTACATAATCATTCAACCTTGATTAATAAAAGCTAAAATTAATTCATTCAACTTTTATGAATGAATTAATCAATAAAGGAAATGCAATTCAGCATTTCCGTTAATTTACTATGTTAATTAAGTTTGAACAAAATTAATAAAAAAAAAAACACTGGATTAGCATTTCGCAATTAGTAATAATAAGTAATAACAATAATGTTTTTTATAATATTAAGAAATGCTTATCTTAACAATAACTTATTTGTAATTTTTAATATAAGTTAAAATTAGGAAAAATAAAAAGTAATCTTAAGACAACACTAAAAAAAACAATATCGTTTTCATTTATGTTCTAAAGAACATATACACATAAAAAACGTAACTCGCGCAACGGGTATTACCTAGTTCTAAATAATTTTTAAATTTTATTTCTTAAGTTATAAGTATATTATGTTTTATATAATTAAACTCAAAGTTATTCGAAAGAAATATTAATTTGTAATAATATAAATATAAAAATTTATATAATTTCATGGTTTTTAATGTTAGTTAAAACCATTAATGCTTTCATTAGCTTTTTATCACACAATTTAATCAGAATATGCAATAAATATATTTCTACAGTGACAAATTTAGAACTTTTCATATAATTAATTTAAATATAAAAATATATTTTACAACTTAAGTATCGTACACAATTTCTTAATTATATATTACCTATGGTAATAATTCAATAAAATATTAAATATATTATTAACACTAACTAATTAATATATAAATTAAAAACAAAAAAAATTTCGCCGTTTATTAAAAAAATATTTTGTTTTTAATTTATCAAATATTATACATAATATGTTTTGTAGTAAAATATATTATACATGTCTCATGTCCATATAAAAAAGCGATACCATTAGTTTCTATAGCCGACATCTCGCTGGCTGACAAAAAGCTTTAATAATAACAAAATAATGAAAAAAAAACAAAAAAAATATAAAGTTAGAGCTTTCTTAGTGTATATTGAAATTAAATATGTATGTATATACTCGTAGTAATCAAAATTAAAACAAAAAATTATATTCAACTGAAAAACAAGGCAGTATGTAAAGTAAAGGTTTTTAATGTCGCGCATTTTAAAAAGAGAAATAGAAAGGATCACTATATTTTTGGTTTAAAAGTTGTAATATTCTTTTTGGAATTTTATGTAAGAAAATCAAGTAACAATACGATATTGGAGGTTTAATTTTATGGTTTTACTTAAAAGAAATATCCAAAGTTTCCTAATTTACAGGTTTATAGACATACAAAATTTTACATTTTTTACCCTAAAAAACTCTTAAGGAAGGAGGAAAACAAAGGCTCGACAATTGTGCAAAGTAATGGTTTTTTATAATTTTTTTTTGCTAAAAAGATAAAAGTGACGAGTGAAGAAAGACCGAAAAAATTTTACATAATTTTTTTTCACCCCAAATGCGAATCAAATCAATTATTAGATATTGTTTATTTTTCGACAAGAGACAACCAGATCATATATCAATATTAATAAAATTGAATTATAAAAAAATCATCATATTGAGCTTCTTTGACGACAAACGAATTTTATTGAAAAAGAATAAAAAAACAAAAGTATAAAAGTATGAATAATCATACATATTAATGCAATATAATAGATATGAATCATTGAGTGTATATTACTAAGCTTCGTATAAATATATATAAGCCTATTACGTGTAGTGTTAGTGTATAATATATGCCTAATATATAATATATATATATAGATATTACAAAATTAATATACATAACATACTTTACTTAGTTAATAGGTATGCTTATATAAGGGTTTGTTAGACTTGAAAATGTGACTGAGTTAGTATATTTCGATCACATCACAATTTTTTTTAAAGCTTTTATAAGAATAATAAAAGCTTTATTGTAATAAATTGTTTTGTTTTTTTTTTGTGAGCTTTAACCGTAGAATATCACTTTTTTATATGGGCATGAGACATCTGAATAATGTATTTATATGTGGTAAGACTCTTAGCCTCTTAAAAATATAAAAGTGTTAAATAAGAACAGAAATAGGAAATAGTATATCATATTCGATTTTTTACGTGATTTTTTTATCTTAAAAAATTTCGAATATATTATGCTTTAAAGTCTTTGGAGTAGTGGGAGTCGTACGCAAACCGCTTTTCGAATAGAGGTCAAACTAGTAAAATTTCGAAACCAAAGAAGACAGAACCTTATATTTGGGACACAGGTGTTTCTTCTTATTTGTTTTGTGTACGTGAAATTGTTGATGAAATAGCGGTTTGCGTACCATCCCCACTACTCACAAGACCTTAAAGCATAATATATTCGAAATTAATAGAGATAAAAAAATCAAATTTGATTCCTTTTTCCGTTATTATTTAACACTTTTATATTTTTAAAAGTCTAAGAGTTTTACTATTAAACATATTATGTATTATATTTTATAAATTAAAAACTTTTTTTTTTTGGTAAGGATGGTGGAAATCATCCAAAGATATTGAGCGCAACCACAGTTATGTGTGACTTTAACACACTAAAAACACCCGCCCCGTTTTAAAATATTAAAACTAGTCTTAGAGACTAACCATTAATTTTCCGCTAACTTTTTATGATCTACTGGAATTACAGACCTCCGTTAAGGTGATCTGAATTTATCGCTAGTTGGAGGGGCCTAGTTATTTTAAGCCTTCTATTGACATTTGAAGATAGTAGAAGTTTTGACGCTTCTATGTTTATGTGACCATATTTTTTAGGTAATAGTTGCCGCAACTAATTAAATTAAGCCTTCGTGCCAAACTTTATCAAATGTTTGTGCTACGTCTAGAAATGTTGTAGAGCATATTTGTTTTTCTTCTAGAGCTTTCTCAATTATATCAGTAATTCTATATACTTGATCAACAGTAGAGTGTTTTTCTCTATAACCAAATTGATAGTTTGGAATCATACTTAATCGACAGTAGAGTGTTTTTCTCTAAAACCAAATTGATAGTTTGGAATTTGTTTTCTATTTTCTATTATAGGTTTCAACCTTTTTAATAACAGTTTCTCAAAGAGTTTTGACATAATTGGTAACAGAGAGATAGGTCTATAAGACTTTGTTTGTTTGGAGGCTTTCCTGGCTTAAGTATCATAATTATTTCTGCCACCTTCCAAACGTTAGGTACATAATTTAGCCTTAACATAGCATTCATTATATATGTTAACATTGTTATCCCTTTTTTCGGGAGTTGTTTTTGTCTGCAGTTATTAGATCGAAACCTGGTGCTTTTTTTGACTTCAGAGCTTTAATTTCTTCAACCATTTCTATATGAGTAATTAGTTCAATGGCATTTTCTTCTCTTCTGAAATCATTTTCAATGTAAAGGTCTGACTTTATTTCATTGGGCCGAAAAATTTCTTCCAGGTGATCTGCGAATGCTTCGGATTTTTCTTTATTATTTTTTGCCCATTTACCATCCATTTTCCGAATTGGTGGGACTGGCACTACAGGTTTTTTCAAACTTTTTGTTGCTTTCCACAAAGAGTAATTACTCTCTTTTTTAGATGATAAATTCTCAACATATTTTTCATATGACTTGTTTTTTATTTCGATTCTGCGTTATTCTATTCAACACAGTTTTATCAGCTGGGTCACGTGTTAATGCCATCTTCGTCTAGCTCTTCTCTTTACTTTAATCGCATTTAAATTATCTCTAGGATAATTAGGTCCTGCTGTCATGTATTTACATTCTTTTGTATTATTCAATGCAGCATTTTGGACAATTTTATTAAGATTTTCAATTGCTAAATCTATTTCATCTTTAGTTGTTATTTTAACCCTTAAATTTTTATTATTTTCTATCTCTTGTTTAAAGTTGAACCAATTTGTTGATTTATTAACAAGTGTAGGCTTATTTTGTTTCTTAACAATTTTTTCATGCAGGTTTAGTACGACAGCCGAATGGTCTGAGTCTAAATCCTCATTATTTGGAGATATTTTTTTTGTTATGAAGAAATCCAGTAGATCAGGAGTTTTATTTGAATCAGTAGGCCAATAAGGTGGTTCGCCTGTAGAATGAAAATAGCAACCCAACTCTCTAATAGCTTTCCTTAGCTCTCTTCTTCTTGTTGAGGTAAGTCTTGAACCCCAATCGATATGTTTGGCATTGTAGTCACCTCCTAGGATGAACCTATCCCCAAGTCGGTTCAAGAGGTCTTTAAGGATCATATTCTTTAAATTGTAATTAGGAGGGCAATATAAATCCCCAATGTTTAAATCCTGTTTAAGGGACTTGACACGTATTACTGAGAGTTGAAATTCGTCAGTTTCTATTTTACACTCTTCGTAATGTTTTTCATCAAAATTGCACTACCTCCTCGCGGTTTATTACTAGGGTGTGTCGCATTATAACATGTGAAACCTATTATTTTTAGTTTTGACTGTCTTGTCATGTGAGTTTCTGATAGGAGACACACATCAATGTTTTTAGTTTATAGAAATAGCTCTAATGCTAGTTTTTTATTTAGTACGCCGTTTGCGTTCCATGTAGCAATACTAATTTTATTTTGGGCTATTATTTAGAAATTTTCTCGGAGTACCACTATAGCTTTTGCTAGAATTGTTTTCTAAATTAGTTATTCTTTTAGAGATATCGTTCATTGAATTTAACAAATTTTGCATCATCTGCATTAAAATGTTATTATCAGCTTTAGTGTTAGGTTTATGAATGCTATTTGTACTATGAGTTATATTCCTAACGTTAGTGCGTTTTATTATTTTTTCAATTGATTTTTCTAATGCTACATTGTTCTGTTTTGTTGCACTAATAGGTTCTTTTGCTCTATTTTGTGATACGTGGGCATACGATAAACCGTCGATGACCCTGCTAGGATTTAAGCTTGTACATTTACGGTTAGGTGCATTCGACGCACCTTCTTTGGTATGTTTTGGATTACTATTTTTTTTTCTTTATAATTCTTTTGCAACTACTCACCCCCTATTGTTTGCAGGGTGTGCCTCAAGGCAGTTAGCACACTTCGGCGTAGCCTTTTTGTCTTTGTCACAATTCGTTGATAGATGTGACCCTGCACATTTTACACATGTAGCTAGACGCTGGCAAAATTTTTGTGTGTGACCATATCTTTGACATTTTTTACACTGAGGAATCAGATTTGTTTTTTTCAGAGCTTCAATTTTCACTCTCATATGCTGAATAAAATCTATTTTATAAATCTTATCAATGTCCTCAGTATTTTCAAATGTTAACATAAAAAGAGGTAGTTTAACTATAGTTTCTTCCTCATTCTTTTTAATTTTTTTTCTTTTGTTTACAACTTCAATGATTTTAAAACCCTTACATTTAAGCTCTTGCTTTATATCGTCAGGATCGCATGAAGGATGCAAGTTCCTAGCCATAACTTTAATTGGCCTGGTCAACTTGTTTTCATAAGTATGCCATTCTAAATTAGCTTCATTTATAATCTTTGTTAGTTCTCTGTATTCCCCTTCTTTTTCAACATTAATCTTCAGTTGATGGTTATTCATCATATTTATTTTATAGTTAATTTGTACATCTACCAGTATTTTATTAACTTTGGGGTATTCTACAACATTACTTAAGATAACCTGAGGAGGTTTGTTTTTTCTTGTAATGATGGGTTTATCAATTACAATTTTTGGTTTAATCACCTTTAATTTTTCTACACTATTTTCTTTGTGTATTTCTGGTGAGTGCTCCGCATTTCTTTTTTTCCCTGTACGTTTAACTATCCACTCGGTTTCCCGAGTTAGTTCTTCTTCATCTGTACAGTATTCTACTGCACTTTTAGTTAATTGCTTTTTCTTTAGCATTTTATTTTCTTCGGTTAGAGAGTGAATCTGACTCATTAAGTCGCTACACATCTTCTCTAGTTCACTTATTCTTAAATGAAACTGTTTCTCTACTGTAATACCCACGTCTAGGGGTTTATTCTGACAGTCATCATTAGACATAATTTTTATTAATTTCGAACCAGTAATATTTCTAGTGACATTAGCCTGGATTCCCGCTTTGTCACTGGTTTTATTTTCAACTACAGATGGTGATCTTCCCACTAAACCGCCCTTTTTAAAAGGGTCGGTTGCGTTCAACGTAGATACATTTTTAACCACTGGCGACTTAACTAATCCCTTTGTGGATTTAGCCAAGCCCTCGTGGTCGTGGTCTCTGCCGACATTTTGGTAGATATCCCTACCATATTTTTATCTTTATTTGTGTTCATTATTTTATATTATTATATTTTGTATTTTATACCAACTACCAGGTATTTTAACTGCCGCCCCTTTGGAGAACCGACGCAGACCTGAGAGTCGTCCATTCTGGATCAGTCGCTTCTGGATTTTCGTTAGATTTTAGAGGACTCGTACCCCAAGCATTCCTTACTGCGGATGTTTCTCAGCCGCCGGGGATAAATTAAAAACTAAATATTTTTTTAATATACGACGAAATTTTATTTTGTTTTTAATTTTTAATATATCATATCTATATTTTATTGAATTATTACCATAGGTAATAAATATATAATTAAGAAATTGTGTACGATACTTAAGTTGTAAAATTTATTTTTGTATTAAAATTAATTAAATGAACGGTACTAAATTTATCATTGCATTTTAGAAATACATTTATTGCATATTTTGATTATTAAATTTTGTGATAAAAAGGTAATGAAAGAATTAATGGTTTTAACTAACTTTAAATTAAAACCATGAAATTATATAAACTTTTATATTTTTCTTTCGAATAACTTTGAGTTTAATTATAATTAATAAATAAGGAAATTAAGTGAATAAATTTAAAAATTATTGAAAATGTAAATAATTAACCAAGGGTACTAAATCATTCAAAAGCACTAGAGCTAAAAATCCCGAAAAGGAGTAATTGCTGCATGTGTGTAAAATTTTATTGAATTGAATAAAAGTTTTAAATAAGTAATTTTGTAATTGCATTTTACGAATTCATTTATCTCAACTTTATTTTTTGTTTAATATTTTTAAATAGATAAATTAGTAAGAATTGCTAATATTTTTGAATTGATAAAATAATTAGAAAATGTTTTTAGTATTATAAAGTAAATTTGGTTAGCCATGTCGTACGATCAAACTAATAAAAGCTTTTATAATTTTAAAATGACTTATGGACTTCCCATTAAATTTGAACCAAATAGGTGGATTTCTAAGTCGGTTGCACCAACTGACTGTTTCTTTAATTGTTTGTTTTAATTTTGATTACTACGAGTATATACATACATATTTAATTTCAATATCCACTAAGAAAGCTTTTGAACTTTATATTTTTCTTGTTTTTTTTTCATTGTTTTGCTGTTATAAAAGCTTTTTGTTTAATTATTATAAAACATAATTAATTATTATAGTTAAACTCAAAGTTATAAGAATAACTCTAGGGTTTTCTATAAGAACATGATAACTACATTTTTGACAGATAAGAGTTATGAATGCAATAGTATTTTAAAATTTTACGCCATTCTAATAAAAAAAAAAAAAATTTAATTATATTAGTAGTTTTTAAAAAAAATCCTTAAAAAACTTTATAACTAACAAATTTCTTTAAAAATAATCTAACAAAACTATATATCTGCAGTTATTCATTTATGGAGATCATATAATATCTAAAACGCCATTAAAATATTGATATGTCATTTTATACACTTTTACAATGCAAATGTAATCGTTTCGCAACAAAATGAAAATGAAACAACTACAGTTATATACTTATACGTTTCAAATTTATATTGTTGCTCGTTCAGATATCATGTTTATGCAAGAATATAACTGCAGTTATACAATTATGATTTGAAAATAATTTAACGTATTTGCAAGTTATACATTAATACTATTATATTCAATACTAGAAGACGTGTTATAAAAATTTTTAAATCACAGTGATTTTTATTTTTTTAAATATTCTTATAATATTATTTTTTGCAATATAATATTATTGTAATGGAGGAGTTATATCGAGAGATTTTTGGAGAATCAGAAGATTTTTTGGAAATAGTTGAAGGTACACCAATTGAAATTATTGACATTACTAATTCAGGTAGTTTTTTTTTTTTAAATTGTTAGTGTTTTATATTTTGTTAATCTGTAAAATTAATACAATATTATGTTATTAGAAAACATTGTGTCACATAATTTAAATATCTCTTCATTGAAGCAGGAAAAACAAAAGGATGAAAATATAGGTATACCTATATAATAATTCTTACTATCTGCAATATCAAGTTATTTTATTCAACTGTTTTTTTTTAGATCAAAATGACCGCAACAAGAATCAAGAAAAGACTTTCACTCAATGTGCATCTACCTTTCCAAATGAAATAAATGAAATTCGTGCATCACCATCTATCTTTCCAGATGAAAACTACAATGAAATAAATGAAATGCAAAGTGCACAACCAACACCTTCTATCCTTCCATATGAAAACGACAATGAAATACAACAAAACAACAGTGATAAAGAGAACGATGTGATTTTGGGTTTTGACATGTCAACTATTCAAAAACAACGTAGGAGAAATAATAGAAACAATGCAAAGACTAATAGAAACTTAGGACTTGAATACACATCTCCATGGAATAATAAAGTGATACAAGCAAGATCAAGCAAAGTTCTACTAAATTGTCGAAATAAGTGTAAGGAAAAAATATCAGTCGACATTCAGGAAAATCTTTTCCAAGAATATTGGAATATGGGTTCTTATGCACTACGTCAAGGTTATATGAGTAAATTAATAACAGTTACTAGTAAAAGCCGAATTACTAATTTAAAATCTACGCTTAAAAACAGAGAGAATACAATACAATATCATGTGGAATTCGATAAAAAAAATGTAAAAGTATGTAAATCATGCTTCCTTTGTATCTTTGGTGAAAAAACGGGGTTTATTAATTATCTTTGTCAAAAAATGCAAAACAAAACCATAATGAAAGATTGCAGAGGAAAAGCTAATTTTAAAAAGTGTATAGATTCAAATAAAAAAAAGGAGGTGGATGACCACATTAAATTATTCCCAACATATATATCACACTATGGTCGTTCTTATTCAGCAGATAAAAAATATTTATCGCCGGGATTAAACTTACAAAAGATGTACAAATTATATAAAGAAAGATCAATGGATTGTGTAAGTTACTCAACATACAGAAGAATTTTTAAACATCATGGTTTAAAATTTAAAAAACCTATGGTTGATACGTGTTCTAAATGCGATATTTTTGAACTTAAAATAAAACAGGAGAAAAATAATACAAAAAAGGAAGAGTTTATTGTACAAAGGAACATACATCAAAATTTTGCAGAAAATGCATATGAACAAAAAAGGCTGGACAAAGCTGATTCTCAAAAGATGGTATTATGCTTTGATTTACAACAATGTCTACCTACACCTTGGATTAAATCGGGTAATGGATTTTATAAAAGATGTTTATGGACTTTTAACTTGACTGTGAGAAATTGCTCACGTAATGAAACGACATGCTTTATTTGGGACGAAAGCATAAGTGGTAGAGGACCGAATGAAATAGGTTCCTGCATTTGGAAATATTTTGAAATTAATAAAGATCGTTTATCAGAACACATTGTACTTTATTCAGATACCTGTATGGGGCAAAATAAAAATTTTTTTATATGGACTATGTTTAACCTTTTGATGAAAAAAGAAAATATGAATTGTAATATTTTGGAACATAAATTCCTTGAACCCGGACATACTTTTCTAGAATGCGACAACGATCATGCAGTAATTGAAAAGGCAAAAAAGAAACATGGAGCTCAAATTTGCCATCCATATGATTGGCGTCAACTTATTGCATCTTGCCGAACAAAAAATCCATTCCAAGTTTATGAAATGACGTCAAAGGACATTTTTGATTTTAAAAATGCGGCTAAAACTATTTTTAAAAGAAATACCAAAAACATTATAAATGAAAAAGTACAATGGAAAGAAATACGTAATATAAAATATACGAAAGACAATTTTGGCAAATTGGAATACAGAGTAAGTTATGATGCGTAATACACGTTCGCCGACATGATGAAAGGAAGAAATCGAAATAAAATACCACCACTGAAAATATTACGAAATGGTCCTAACACTATATCAAAGGAAAAGAAGAAAGATATTGTGAGCATGTTTGGAGAGATTCCATCTATATTTCACGACTACTACAATAATTTACGCACCGATGATATGACGGAAGATGTTCTCTACGACATTGATGAAGAAGATTAAATTTTTGCTAATAGTTATCAAAATAAATTTTTTATTTTTAATGTTACTTTGTTATTTTATTTATTATTTTTATTTATGTTATAATTTTGTATGTTAAATTTTGAAGTATGAATTAATTTTTTAAGTTTAAAATAAAATATTTTCCAACTTTGTGATGTAAGTTTTATTTATTATTTTTATTCTGATCTTTTTATTTTAATTAATGTACAATATGAGTGAATAAAGTAATCTGACTTAGTTCTGAATTATAATAAATTTAAAATTTTTCCTGATCTTTACATAAATGAATAACTGCAGTTATCTACTTTTTTTCGAAAAGTTTGAAAAGTCAAAAGCATATTTCAAATCATTCATAACCAAATAACCGCACTTACTCATTACTTATTGAATATAGTTTCAATTGGCAAAACTGTACATCTTATTCGATATATAGAAATATATGTTAAAATTTTAATACAAAGTAATATTTAGTAATAATATTTAAAAATGTTAACTTTTTAAATATTTTTACTAAATTTTTAGTATTTAATGTTTTTATAAAAGTAAAATAAAACAGAAATAAAATTTTTTCAATTCAATCGTCTTTTACTCGAAATAACAAAAATGTAGTTATCATGTTCTTATAGAAAACCCTAGAACTTTGAGTTTAATTATTATAAAACATAATATACTTATAAATTAAGAGAATAGATTTAAAAATTATTTAGAATTGAAATAATTAATCAAGGGTACTAAATCATTCAACAGTAAAAGCGCTACAGCTAAAAATCCTGAAGAGAAGTAATTGCTGCATGTTTATAAAATTTTATTTAATTTGATAGAAAGTTATAAATATGTAATTTTGTAATTGCATTTTATTCCATTTATCTCAAGCTTTTTTGTTGTTCAATATTTTTAAATAGATAAATTAGTAAGAATTGTAAATATTTTTTAATGAGAAAATAATTAAAATATATTTTTGGTTTTATAAAGTAAATTTGGTTAACCATGTCTTACGATCAAACTAATAAAAGCTTTTATGGTTGTAAAATGACTTATGGACTTCCCATTAAATTTAAACCAAATAGGTGTAGGGTATTTCTATGTCTGACGACTGACTCTTTCTTTACTTGTTTACATTTATCTTCAACTTATCGACCTTCTATTTTAATATTACTTGCAGTTCTTTAGGTAACAAATTTCCTTTTAATAATACTTTAGAGCATGAGTAAGAGAAAAAAAAAGAATATACGAAAGTTAAGAATTTTAATACAAATTCTTTTAAAAAGAAATAATTTTTTGAATTAATGTCCACTTTATTAATTACTTTTAGATTGACAAATTTAAACTGTAACTTAACTAAAAATTAACTGCTAATTTTTATTATAAAATATGCTGATATGACAATTTTACTTATTTTTACCGATATTTTTGATATGACAAATAAAGGTAGTTGCATAGTTTGTTCAGTGCCAATATAATTACAAGCATTTCTCGCTCGTTGGAGGCGTAGTTTTCCTCAGTTTTATTAAGCGATCTTGATATATACGTTACGGGTCTATCTTTGCCCAAGGCGAAATGTTGCGATAGAACCGCTTCTATTGCTTCGTTTGAGGCGTCTGTTGTAAGATTAAAAGGATAACGAAGTCCAGAAATATTAAAAGATCTGATAATGAAAAAAATTCTTTTAAGTTCCAAAATGAGGTGAGCTTATTATTAAACTTTATTTTAATTTTCTTTGATTGATTCTATTCTATTTGAGAATTTTTGCCTCTTGTTAGGTTTGTTAGAGGCTTAGCAATTTTAGCGAATTGTCTGATAAATTGTCTGTAATATGAAGCTAAACCAAAAAATGATTTCAGTTCCTTGAGCCTTTCGGGAGCACGAATTCTTTGGATTGCTTGAATCTTTGTTTAGTCCGGTTTGATACCTTGGCTTCTTAATACACCCGAGACACTGGACTTCTTCCTTCAGAAATTCTGTTTTTTCGAGGTTTGTTTTAAGGTTTGCTGCTTGTAATTTGCTGAATACCTCTTTAACTTTTTTTAGATGTTCTCGTTTTTACCATGAAAGATGATGACGTCGTCGATGTATACGTAGGAAATCTTTCCGATATATTCCTTGAGTGCATCGTTGATCATGCGCTGGAAGATCGCGGGTGCATTCTTCAGTCCAAAAGGCAATCTCAAAAATTCATATTTTCCGTTTAGTGTGGAAAATGCGGTTTTTGGAATGTCGCTTGGCTTCATTCTTATCTGGTGGAAACCAGAAATTAGATCGATAGTAGTGTAAAACTTAGAGTTTCCCATACTAGCTATTGCTGATGTTATATCTGGAATTGGGTAGGAATTCGAAACCGTTACTGCATTTAACCTTTTGAAATCGATTACAAGTCGGTATTTTTTTAAACTTGAAGCATCGATTTTGCTTTCTACGATCCATATGGGTGAGTTATATGGACTTTTGGAATGTCTAATTATTCCATCTTGAAGCATTTGATGTATTTGCTTTTCTACTTCCGCTCTAATGTGGACAGGATATGGATAAACTTTACTGTAAATAGATGCATCAATTGTAGTTTCAATTTCAGCTTCTACAGTTGTGTCGATGGTTTTTTGATTGTTGATTGAACCAAAAAGCTCATTAATTGACTTATTAACCCTTTTAAATGATTTCTTGTATTTTCATTCAAGTGATTATCCCGAATTTCGATGCTGTTGACTTGGAGAGATCGATTCTCTTTTAGCGGTATTTTTATTCCGGGAGTTATTGTAAGCATATGATTTTTGTGGTCAATTACTGCTTCGAGTTTTTTAAGCGTATCGTCGCCTATCATCCCATCAAAACTTTTTGAACCAGGGAGTATGAAAAATTCTGTTTTCAGGCTGTTCTCAATGCATTCAAAAAATTTTGCCACTGTTTTCTTTGTTATATCGATATCTCCAACTGCTGACTTAATTTTGAATGTTTTATTTGTTGGGATTGCGTTTGGTGCTAATTCTTGTTTGCACCTGTATCTATCAAGAATTTGAGAATTTTGTTGTCTTTTGTAATATACTCTAAGTAGGGAATGCTACTATTGAGGCTTGGTCATTAAAATTTATCTGCTGTTCATCATATTCATTTTCTGCCTCTTCATGGTCATCATTATTTTATATGTAACCTTCATAATTTTCATCGTATTTTTCCGAATCGGTTGTTTCGAGATTGAAAATTCTTTGATGATTTGGTTGCATACTTGGTCTGTAATTATTTCGGGCTCTTGATAGTTAATTTTTTGAAGTATCAACTTCCATTGGTAAATTTTTTGGTTGTGCCGGTCTCTCAGAAAAATTATTTCGAATTGGTTGATTTGCGCTTTGGATTGGGTGTTGGTTGTATTGCATAAATTTATTCCGATGTTGTGGGTATGAAGTATTTTGTTTGGTTTGTTAACATAGATTTTGAATATTTTTTGGTTGTGTTTAAATTTGAAATGGTTTTTTCTTCAAAATTTGATTTATTTATTGTGCCAAGGTGTTGGAATTTTGACTGTGAATTGTGATATTACGGAGATTAGAATTTTCGATTTCCAACAAATAGGAGTACGCTTCTGGAATGTTTGTGGTCTCTGTATCTTCAGCATGTTTGAGAGGTTTCCGTTGAGGTTTCTGATAAAGACATCTAGAGTTCTGTCACGATAAGTTTTAGTAAGAGCGTTTATTACATCTGTATTGCCATTTTCAGTTTTTATTTTATTTATGATTAACGATAATTGGTTGTTTACAATCGCGAAGTGAAGGTTTGATAATTGGTGTTACAAAGACCTTAAATTTCGCTTATCGGCATAATGCAAGGGCAGACAATAGTAGTAAACCTGGCACTCTGTCATGGGAAAAAATCATGCCATATCGCACCGAAGGCCACGCCCTACCCCATATTGCACGACATATTGACCTACATTTTGATTAATGACCAGGTCCCTCAGAAGTAGGGCACCTGTAAGTAGGTTAACTCTTAATAAATCAGCTTGTTGACTTGATTTAATGTAATAGGTGCACATGAAAAAGTAGTAAGCAAAATAATTTTTTAAATATAAATAGAAAGTAGTATAAAAGTTCTGATTTGAAGGTGTAGCAAAGTGTATTTTATTTTTATTAATTTTGATACCTACCTATACTTTAAAATGAAAAGAAAAAACTCAGAAGAATTATGTATCTAGTTATGTACTCATCGAGAAAAAAATGCAAATTCTTTTAAAGTAAACCAGTTTTCTGTTAAGTAAGGTAATTTTGAATATGCGAATTATAGTTAACAGGAAAAAACTAATTCTTGGTAAAGAAGATGTGTAGTGTACCTTTACATTACGAATGAAAGAAAACAAAAGTTAATGATCATGGTGTAATATGAAGTAACATTACCTGTTTTATGACTGTAGTTGAATCTTTGTATTATTTAAGAATGCTATATAATAAAATCGAAAAAATGATAATAAATAAATTGAAAAATTTAAATGATTCTGAAAATATATACTTATTGTAAATCTAAAATTTCACTATATAATATAAGGAATGAAAATTGTTTGTTAGATAGGAGTTAATTGTTTTGGTACCTCTATAGTTAACATAAAAATAAAAATAAAACAGATGAGATAATATGTATAAATTATTTTTATTTAACTGAAAAAGCTTTAACAATTTTGCGATGATCAGATATTAAAATTCTAGAAATAATGATACTAACATTTTCAATGTGTCTTTGAAATCTACTTCTATCACATGCCTATTGTTGCCAATGACCTTTGCGAGCAGCTCCGTAGGCATAGTTCCATACATGACGTGAATTTCTATATTTGTGTTGAAGTGAACTTTTTTAGTTTTATTATTTAATTTCATATTGTATCATTGTATGTATGAAGGACTTAGTTTAGAATATTTTCTTTTAAGAGATACATATATATATTAAAACAATTTTTAACTGCACGTCTAAAATTGTGGTTTGATAAATGTATAGGACATGATGTTTTAAAGTTATCAGTCTTTCCTAATGGCGGCAAAATTCAGCTTAGATCTTCTTTTTTTTGTTCTCCTTTAACATAAATTTTTTCAGCTGGTTCTAAATAATGTTTTATTATACATTTTACATCTAAATATTCAACTTAACCACTACCCCATTTAAGTCCATTTATTTTATTTTCGCAAAACTGATTGGTATATCTGATTTCTTGACTAAGTTCTTCTGCAGGGTATGGTGGTTTAAAGTGATACACAGTCGGAATTAAACTTCCTTTTTCAAGTATGGCTAGTTCTTTTATGAAATTTTGTTTATCATTTCCTAATAAAAATTGTAGATCAACTACAAACCATGTTGAATGTTATCAGTGGTATAATCTTTTCATTATTTAAATTTCTGTTTATATTAATTTTAAAATAGTTTTTATATAAATATAGGTTAGTAATATTAGTTTCCACTAACACAACTATGTTTTTTCACCCATTTACTATGACGGTGGCAGGACCATCTTGTTGTGGTAAAACCACTTTTATTCATAATTTAATTAAATATAAAAAAGAAAATATGCAATCAGAAATTAATAAAATTGTTTGGTGTAATCCAGATAAAAATGCAGTTCCGCGATATATGAAAGATGTTGAATATAGTAAAACTATACCAGATTTTAATGATAATCAAGAACCTTTGTCGATTCTAATCGATGATATGATGTTAAATTCTATGATAAGAATGTGTGTGATTTATTTACTAGAGGTTCACATCATCAGAATTTGTCTGTAATATTTGTAACTCAAAATATATTTCATCAATGTAAATTTCCAAGAGATATTTCACTTAACTGTAAATTTCTAGTGCTTTTTAAAAATCCAAGAGATAAATCACAGATATTACCTTTAGCTCGCCAGATTTATCCAAATCAAATCAAAGCATTTTTAACTCCGCCGTAGCCGGTCCCAAGCCCGGTTGAGAAAGGAGGAGGGAAGAATAGTTGCAACCTGAATGGCCACATACATTGGCGTCTCAGGAAGTAGGAAAACGCTATATAATGCAGTTGAACTCGTAACATAGTTATGAGAACTTCAACGCATTATATGGCAAATTCTGAAGCAACTCTTCAAACCCAACGGCCCTCCAGTCTGGGGGTTGGCGTAAGGCTAACTACCTTACCCATAAAAACCAACAAATAGTTATGAATGACGAAAATGCCTCGGATATGAGAACGAATAGATTACACGGAAAACGACCATGGAACAACTATAAGGACAAAGATTTAAGAATTTGCTCCTGGAATGTAAGAACACTCTACACCCCAGGAGCATCTAACAATTTGGAAAAGGTTCTCGCGCAGTATAAAGCCGATATTACTGCGATACAGGAAATACGTTGGAAAGGAACCGGTACACAAAAAAAGCGAAAATGCGACATTTACTACAGCTGCCATGAAAAGCACCACATATTAGGATGCGGTTTTGTAGTGGGAGAAAGGTTGAGGTCGTTGGTCATTGACTTTACACCTGTCAATGAACGACTTGCAACCATCCGCATCAAAGGCAGATTTTACAACATCTCCATTATATGTGCGCATGTTCCTACCGACGAAGCAGAGGATGCAGACAAGGAAGAATATTACGATACCCTTGAGCGAACATACGCAGCCTGCCCCGAACACGATGCCAAGATTGTAATCGGAGATTTTAATGCTAAAGTCGGTAGAGAAGCAATACATGGAAAAACAATTGGTAGTCATAGTCTCCACAACACCACCACAGACAATGGTTACCGATTAGTTAATTTTGCAGCTGCGCGTAACATGGTTATAAGTAGCACCAAATTTCACATAAGAACATCCACAAAATAACCTGGCTATCCCCTGATGGTCGTACATCTAATCAGATTGACCATCTATTGATTGACGCACGACACTCAACATTCGTGCTAGATGTACGAACCTTCAGAGGGGCTAACATCGACTCTGATCATTATCTAATAGCGGCACAATTCAGAGCACGAATATCTAATGTGAGGAAGCTGCAGAACACACGATCACAAAAATTCCACATTAGAAGCCTACAACCGCCTGATATAGCCAGAGAATACAGCCAACAAATTAGCTCTAGACTCCAATCGGCACCTCCTTTGAATAATCCATCCATCGATGAACAATAGCAACATTGTTCTAACATTATCAAGGAGGTGGCTTCAAATACCATAGGTTTCGAACCAACACCAACCAGAAACCCTTGGTATGATGAAGAATGCTCAATTAAAACAGCACTCAAAAATGTAGCATACCGCAAGACCCTGCAGAGGAAAACCAGAGCGGCGCAGGAGGAGTACAGAGCTAAAAGACGAGATAAAAAGTACACCATTAGGCGAAAAAAAAGGGTTTATGAAAAATCTCGTCTTGTGGACATTGAAACATGCAGAGACAGAGGCGAAGTACGTAAGTTCTACAAACAAACCAAGCAGTTGGCAGCTGGCTACAAACAACGTACACACGCGCTTAAAGACAGCATGGGAAATTTGGTAACCGATACGCGAGAGATATTGAAGACATGGAAACAACGTTTCGAACAGTTGTTAAATGATGGGCATACAGAACACCAGAATAATGCACCAGTCACAATGATCAACGATGACGAAACACTACCACCGAGCCTAATGGAAGTTGATCAAGCCATTCAGAAACTGAAAAATAACAAAGCTGCTGGTTCAGATGGAATCCCAGCTGAGTTATTTAAGGTAGCAGGAGAAGATTTGGTTAGGAGCATGCACCAAATCATCACCAGAGTCTGGATGGAAGAATGCATGCCCGATGACTGGAACATTAGCACCATATGCCCCATCCACAAAAAGGGCGATGCCATGTCATGTGCCAACTATAGAGGAATATCTCTATTGAATGTCGCGTACAAGATCCTTTCCAACGTAATATGCGAACGACTGAAACCACATTGCAATAACATCATAGGCAACTACCAATGTGGTTTCCGTCCTGGTAAGTCTACCATCGACCAAATCTTCGCATTGAGGCAAATGCTGGAGAAGACCCATGAATTTCAAATCGATACACACCATCTTTTTATCGATTTTAAGGCAGCCTACGACAGTATCTGTCGCCGGGAACTGTACATTGCAATGTCGGAATATAGCATACCATCCAAGCTTATCCGACTTTGCCAAGTAACATTGGAGAACACTAAATGTGCAGTTGCTATTGGAGGAAATATGTCGGAGCTGTTTCGCACATGCACCGGCTTCCGTCAAGGTAATGCACTGTCGTGCGACTTCTTCAATTTAGTGCTCGAACAGATTATACGCCGCTCTGGTGTCAACACCGAAGGAACAATCTTCAGAAAATCTGTTCAGCTATTAGGCTTCGCGGACGACGTCGACATAATAGCAACGAGCCGTCATCGAAGCCATCGTCCGTATTGAAGAAGAAGCAAAGAAAATGGGTCTTCTAGTGAACGAGAACAAAACGAAGTATATGTTATCAATTAATAAAGAGGCCAGAATACATCGAGCAGGTCCAAACATCACTGTTGGTACATATAACTTTGAGGTAGTTAAGGAGTTTATCTACCTAGGTACAAATGTAAACTCCGCAAATGACATCAATGTGGAGATCCGACGAAGAATAAACCTAGCAAACCGCTGCTACTTCGGTTTGTCAAAACAACTGGGTTCAAAACTCCTCTCGCGCAGTTCCAAAGTGCAACTGTACAAAACACTCATACTTCCGGTGCAACTATATGGAGCAGAATGCAGGACATTGCCCAGAGCAAGTGAGCAAGCACGAAGCCAGGCCAGAGGGAACACGTCGCAGAGGTCGCCCAAACCTTCGTTGGAGAGACGAGATTTCGACAGACATCAGAAGGCTCCAAATCTCCAACTAGAGAGAATCTGTTCGGGACCGAACGAGGTGGAGAGGAATGCTACGTCAGGCCCAGGACCTTCATGGTCTGTAGCGCCACCTAAGTAAGTAAGTAAATCAAAGCATTTGAAAAAGTATATAATGAAGTGACGTCAGACCCATACGGGTATATATTAATAGATCTTCCCCAAGACGTTAATGATATATTTCAATTAAGAAGGGATATATTTGGAAAAAACTTCTGCTTTTGTACGAGAGAACAATTAGAACAATTTCGGGGAGAATATGAAACGTTTGAAAACCAATCGACACATATTGCATCTATTAAAAAGTTCTAAACCGAAATTTGAAAAAGTAATAATAAAACATTGTGATGCCGAAGTAATAAAAACTTTTTGTGAAATTGCTTTAAATATTTTAAAAGGTAATTCTAATCTGAGTAAAAAAGCAACAACTCAATTACGAAAGTATAAAAAGGAATTGAGATCACTCATTTGCCGTAAAAAATAGCAAATGAAAAATCATTATTCAACGAGGTGGATTTTTACCTACACTTCTTGGTGCACTACTTTCAGGAATAATAGGAAATTTTATAAAATGAATAATACAACATTTAACAAAATGATTATACTAAAACCAGAGGTTTATGAGAAAATGAAACAAAATGCAGACGTAGAAGTGAATGAGTTGGATAAAGCTATGAAAAAAATTTTGTTAAATAAACACCTGACTGATACACAAAAATGGTACTTATATCGTCAAAATCTATTTAAAGTCAGAAACAAAAATAGAGTTCTTCCTCTAAATAAAAAGGAGCAGGTAAAAATTACAAAAGCAAAAGGTACTCAAACTCATGCAAGACCTATGTATGTAGATGTAGAAACTCAATCAAATGCTCCTGTATATAAGGATGCTGCAACACAAGCTTTTGCTCAAGAAGATGTATATGAAAAAGAAGTTGAGGAAGTATTCGATGACGAAATGGAAGAAGTTTTTAAAAAAGCATTGTCTGCTGCTTCAGCTGGAGAACGTCTAAGAAAAAGAAAATCTATTAGAAATAAAAATGTACAAATTTTTGAAACTGATACAGCAGACATAATATCAGTTCCTTTAGATAGCCCAAGCCCACCAACGAAGAAAGAAAACACTATAAATGAAGAGTGGGATAAAAGTACACAAATTTATATCTGAGGTATGAAAAACGATATGCTTGGTGTAGGAACTACATACATACCATACAATTCAAAACAAATGTTATGCGACTGGAAGGTATTTTTAATACCAACATTAACTCAAAATGTACGACCATTTCCTGGTTATTCTAGGAAAGAAGTTGTGTGGCAGCTGATTTGAGGAATTTTTAACTTTTTGAATGATGATAACAACTACACTGAACCAGATAAAAATTAAGATTTTCCTACAAATTTTACCTATACTACTATCTGTTTAAGTAAACCAAAGGCAGATATTAAGATCAGAACAAAATTCGCATACATTTTAGAGGGACCTTTAAAAACATGGTTCCAACGAGTATTATCTAAGGTAAAGGAGCTTAAACAACAGAAACCTCGAGTACTTGAAGCTTACAAACTTTTAATTAATGGTTTAGGTTTATTTCCTGTAGGAAAACCTGATATGTTTTTTACATATACTGATATTATTAAAACACAGAATGTAGGTGGAAAAGATGTAACATGTTTAAGAACTATGAACATAGAGAACACTTTTACAGTCATAGTGGAAAAATCATTTGATAGTATTTCTGTATTATTATGTGATAAATATGGTTATAAAATACATTTTTCCGGAAGTAGTATTCCCACAAAAGTTGTATTGCATTTCAAAAAACTATAAATAAAAGGAATTTAAAAACATTATATATTATTTTATTTAAACATTATGGAAAGAGCATACTATAAATATTATTTAGTTCAAGCAGGAAAAGGACTTGACGATATGGATCCCTTGTTACATTAAGTTGTACCTTACCAAAGGGGGCGAGGGTTAGGAAGCTTTTTCGGTGGACTTTTCAGATATTTAAAACCAATATTTACGTCTGGAGCTAATATACTAAAAAAGGAGGTAATTAACTCTGGTATTAATGCATTGTCTGATATTGCAACAGGTGCAAATTTAAAAGAAGTGGTACAAGATCGAGGTAAAGAGATAATTAAAAATGTAAGACTAGGTGCAGTTCAAAAACTAAATGAAATGTATGGACAAGGGAAAATTAACAGAGGAAAACTTATAAAAAGAACACTCATTAATAATTTAAATTATTTTACGTCAAAGCGACGCAAAGTGAGTAACAACAAGTAAAGAAACAGTCAGTCGGTGCAACCGACTTAGAAATACCCTACACCTATTTGATTCAAATTTAAGGACATATCCATAAGTCGTTTTAACACAGCTGTTATTAATTTGATCGTAAGACATAGCTAACCAAATTAACTTTACAATACTAAAAACATTTTCTAATATTACACTATCTATTAAAAAATATTACAAATTCTTACTAATTTATCTATTTAAAAATATTAAAACAAAAAAACTTGAAACAAATGAAAATATATTTATTCCAATTCAATTACTAAATGAAAAAATTTAAATTATTACATTTTGTGATAAAAAGCTAATATATTTAATAATTAAAATTTTTCAAAATTGCAATTATTTTAAATGGCTTGTTTATATACCTAAAAGAAAAGCTTATAAACGCAAAATATGCAATAAATGTATTTCTAAAATACATATACAAATTTAGACCTTGCCATATAATTCATTTAAATATAAAAATAAATTTTACATAAATGCAGCAAGTACCTTTGAACATAGCTGAACCAGTACAATTAAGTCAAAATTTCGGGGACACATAGCAAATAGGAAATATATTCTTTGGCTTCGAAATTGAGCTCGACCAGGACCAATTCCCATGGTACTTTCATTACTAGTAACCTAGAGTTTAAATTTCATCAAAATAGCGGCATTATTTTTTGAGTTATGGTGTTTTAAGACATATGTTTGTTAACCCTTTAACTTTGCAAGGGTTTCAGAACCCGGAACCATGGTACGAAGTCGCCCATACGCAGTCCCCGTCATACTTACAATACTAGTTAACTCTTGTACACAATTGGAACGTGTTATCTTAATTTTAAATTACTAGTTTTATTAATTTCGATGATAAGCTTTTACACATTGGTGGGTCTAAGAGAAGTTCTGAACCACCACTCCAATTGATCCAAAATTAAAGGGACACGCAGGAAATAGTAAAGAACATCCATGTGTTAAATTTGAAGCTTCTACTTTTGTTTCAAGTTATTATCTTTATTAATTGCAAAAATATGCTTTAAGGTCCTCGGAACTGAGTGGCTGGTCCCCACCCACTACTCCAATAGGGCTCAAATTTCAAGGAGACTAAGTAAATCGAAATCGACACTCTGATACCAAATTTGGAGGTTCTATCTTCATTGGTTACGGAATTATGCTAGTTTGGCCTAAATTCGATCAAAAAGTTCTAAGTTCCGAACCCATTGTCCAAACCTCACCGTGCGCAATTGCCGCCGTAGTTTCATTACCAATAACCTACAACACAAATTTCATGAAGATAGCGTCATTAGTTGTTGAGTTATCGTGATTTTTTACATATGTTCGTTAGCCCTGAAACCGATTAAAAGGTCCAGAATCCGAACCTTTGGGCTGATTTCGGTTTTATACAGTCCGCGCTTTACTTTAAGTACTAAAATTTGAACGTTCTATCTTAATTTTAAGTTACTATTTTTAGTAATTTCGAGTATAAGCTTTTAAAACTTTGGAGGTCTAAAGGGGTACTGAACCACCACTCCAATTGATCCCAAATTAGGGGGACATGCAAGAGATAGTAAAGAACACAAAATATGAAGCTTCTACATTTTTTCAAGTTGCTATCTTTATTAATTTTAAAGATATGCTTTAAGGTTTTCGGAAATGTGTGGCTGGTCTCCGACCCCCAACTCCAATGGGGCCCAAATTTCAAAGACACTTAGGAAATAGGAAGAGGAAGGGACACCCTGATACCAAATTTGGAGGTTCTATCTTTATTAGTTTCGGAATTATGCTTGTTTGGCCTAAATTCGATCAAAAAGTTCTAGGTTCCGAACGCATGATCCAATCCCGAACTTACGCAGTCCTCGAAGTAGTTTCATTACTAGTAACCTACAGCAGAAATTTTATGAAGATAGCGTCATTAGTTGTTGAGTTATTGTTAGCCCTTCGATCGGTTAAAAGGTCCAGAATCCGAACCCATGGGCCGATTTCGCCCATATGCAATCCCCGCCGTTTTTTCAGTCCTAGTAACCTACAGTTAAAATTTCATCAAGAATGGAGCTATATTTTTTGAGTTATCGTGCCTACGGACGGACGGACGGACGGACGGACATGGCTATATCGACTAAGGCGGTCACGCTGATCACAAATATATATACTTTTCCATATCTAGCTCGCTTCCTTTAGGTGGTTACAAACACCATACCAAAGTTAATATACCCTTTTACCTATTCTATAGGTGTAGGGTATAATAAAGAATAACATAAAAAATAAATTTATAAATATAAATTTATAAAAAAAAAAATAATTTAAAATGAAAAAAAAACAAATTAAAAAATTAAAATGTGTCTTTCACAACCATCAGGATTTGAACCTGAGACTAATGTTTAAAATTTGATAAAAGGAACACTATCACTCCGTTCTAGACCCTCATTTATATAAAATGTGCTAGATCTTTAATTTAAAGCAAATTCAAACATAAAAAAAATTAAATATAATATAATAACTGTAATTTAGAAAAACATTTTACTTAAAAAATTTTTTAAATAATTTTGTTTTATAAGTAAATGTAATATATACATCTTCTCATTAATTAAATACATACAAAATATATAATTATAAGTTAATAAATGCATAGAGGTGTATAATATTTAGGTAGGTACATTCGCAAAGTTTTATAAAATAATAAATTTTTTTTCATTAAATTGAAAATCTATTTTATTATTTTTATTTTGATAAATATAAAATATATTATATATATATATATATATATGTAAAGAAATTTATGTTATTTCTTTAATTTAAATATTTGACGCTACTAAATATTTGGCGCACTCTGCCGGTAGTTACAATGACACATGACATATGTGGAATGTTTGAAATCAGGTGTGTGCATTTCTTTTGCATTTTATCAAGCTGAACAAACAAGGTTAACAAAATTTAAGAAAATAAAATCAAAATAAATCTAGGTTTTTAAATAAAATCAAAGAATTTAAATTAATTAAAAAAGTAAAGGGAATTAGTAAATTGAGGAATTAGCTTTTATTGTCGTTTCTCTATTTACAGGTAAATAGTTATTAAAATTAAATGTTTCTTTGGTTATTAAAAATAAAGTTCTCTATTTACAGAGCAACACATTGGTTTTTCTTTATTTCTAATTCCTGAAAAAAATTTAGAAGATAGTTCTTATAAAACGACAATATTAGTCAACAAGGTGAAAAAAAGAAATGGATAAATTATACTTCACGTTTACAGTAAAGGCATCAGATGATGGAAAAACGAATATAATTTGTATAACCTCAATCACAACTGAAGATGGTAAAAGCTATAAAGTAGCAAAAGAACTCCAACCAGCAGTTCAACATGCGAGTATCACAGGATCTACAGTTTATGCAAATATCAAAAATACACTAAAAAAACGACATCAAACAAGAAATGTCTGGATTAAGGTAACTGAAAGTATGAAAAAAGCATACTGGGATGCTGATGGAAATGTGGCGCTTGGAGATACATACCCAGAAGAGATTACGGTTAAAGATGAAAACGAAAATAATACAAGCATGTCAGAAAATTCAATAGCAGACCAAATGGCAAAGGCTTTTCAAATGATAATGAACGATCAAAAAAGTAATGAAAGACCGAGTCTAAGGAAATTGTCAGAAAAGTTTGTAATTGAAAAATATAGTGGAAAAGGTAATGCTCATGAATGGTTAAATAATTTTGAAAAAGAATGTGAAAGATTAGATATTACAAAAAACGAAGAAAAAATTGAAATTTTAAAAGTTTTTTTAGAAAAATCCTGTTTAGACTGGTACAGTGCTATGATGATAAAATATACTTTAAATTCTGAATGGGATACCTGGAAAGAAAATTTTTGCACTACATATGCTAACAAAGGGTGGTCAAGTAGTAAGTATGCTTTATCATTCAAATACCAAACAGGTTCTCTACTGGAATATGCACTAAAGAAAGAAAAACTAATGCTTGAAGTGAGAACCTCAATAGACCAAGGAACATTGATTGACATAATTGCAGCTGGTTTACCAGATTATATTTCTGACAGAATAAACAGAGAAGAAATACTGGAAACAAAAGATTTGTTCAATGACATTGGAAGATTGGAGCACTTAGTAAATAATAGAAGTTATGGCAATAAAAAAAATACAAGGTCTGACTATAAATCAAAAATTGAAGATAAAAAGCCATGTGGAATTTGTGAGGGCTTAAACAAAAAAAATCGTTATCATTCTGAATCAATATGCTGGTTTAAAACAAATGAAAACGATAAAGGAAAAAAAAATCAAATTAAAAATGTGAATAGTTCAGTAATTGAAGCTGAATTAAATAACACCGATCAAAAAAACTGGTAATTACACCATTAATAAAAGTCAAACTATTATTAGAAAATAAATTAGAAATATTTGGAATATACGACTCAGGATCGAATGTTTCTTTAATAAACTCAAAATTATTGCAATTAAGAAACAATAAAGTAAATATTTCAAATCAAGAAAATTTAATAACAATTAATGGTGTGAAAAAAACAAATGGTTTGACAACTTTGAAAATAAAAATTTTTGAAATTGAAAAGAATGTGGAGGTTTATATTATAGATGATAAGAATTTTCAGTATGAATTTTTAATTGGATTAGATATGATAAAGATATTCTATTTAATTCAAGATGAGAACTTAAAAATATCTCAGAAAGATATTTTATATCTACAAGAGGAAGATAAAATTGAAAAACTTCCTGATGAAAATAAAAATAACAAATTAAAAAAATATGAAATAAACTTTAATGAACACGTAGAAGAAGAAAATTTTGAAATAAACATAAATCACTTAAATCGTGATCAAAAATTAATGATAAATAAACTAATTGATAAATATAAATCAATTTTTGCAAAAGATAAATATGATATTGGCACAGTTAAGGAATATGAAGCAAGAATAGACCTATTAATGGACAAATATTGTAGCAAGAGGCCTTACAAATGCACAATAGATGATAAAAAAGAAATAGAAGAGCAAATAGCAAGATTATTAGATAAAAACCTTATAGAGGAATCATACAGCCCATTTGCTGCACCAGTGACTTTAGCATTTAAAAAAGAAGACAATAAAAAATCCAGACTATGTATAGATTTCAGAGATCTCAATAAAATCGTAGTACCACAAGCTCAGCCGTTTCCACTGATTGAGGACCTAATGATAAAAACAAGAAATTGTAAATTTTATTCAACACTAGACATAAACTCTGCCTTTTGGTCAATCCCTCTAAAAATTGAAGATAGGAAAAAAACAGGTTTCGTCACACAAGAGGGACATTTTCAATGGACTGTCCTCCCTTTTGGATTAAAAACATCGCCAGCAATATTTCAACGAATACTAAGTAACATATTAAGAAAGTATAAACTTACAGATTTTGCAGTGAATTATATAGATGACATCCTTATATTTTCAAAATCCTTCGCGGAACACATTGACCATTTAACAAAATTGCTGGAAGCTATAAAAAAAGAAGGCTTCAGGTTAAAATTCAAAAAATGCACGTTTGCATCAGACATGGTAAAATATCTTGGCCATATAATTCAAAATAATTCAATCAGACCAGTAAAAGATAATTTGATTTCCATAAGGAATTTTCCTGTTCCAAAAACCCAGAAAAATATAAGACAATTTCTAGGAAAAATAAATTTTTATCATGAATACATACGAAAAAGGGCCATAATCCTAGACCCACTACATAATCTACTAAGAAAAAATCAGAAATTTATTTGGTCTGAAAATTGTCAAAATTCTTTTGAAAAGATAAAAGAGTTATTATGTTCACAACCAGTACTGGAAATTTTCGATCCAGATTTACCAATCAATATTTACACAGATGCATCGTTGGAAGGAATGGGTGCAATTTTGAAGCAGACACAAACTAACGGCAAAGAAAAACCTGTGGCATACTTCTCAAAAAAACTTAATGAAGTACAAAAAAAGAAAAAAGCAATATATTTAGAATGCTTGGCCATCAAAGAAGCAATAAGATATTGGCAATATTGGCTCATAGGTAAATCATTTACAGTTTATTCAGACCATAAACCACTTGAAAATATAAATTTGAAATCAAGAACGGATGAAGAGCTGGGTGATTTGACATATTATCTTTCACAATATGATTTTAAAATAAAATATGCTCCAGGAAAAAATAATTTGGAAGCAGACTGCTTAAGCAGAAATCCAGTATTGAACACAGAAGAAAATAAAGAAGAACAACTAAAAATCGTGAATTTAATAAAATTAAAAGAAATCTTGACAGACCAAGAAAAAAATGAAGAAATACAAAACAAAAAAAACAAGTTAATTCAAAAACATAAAGTATATTTCAAAAAAGTCAATAAAAAAGAAAAAATAATTTTATCAGAAGAATTTAGTATTAAACTTATAAAAAACATACATGAACACTTTTGCCACATTGGTATCAAACAGTTACAAAAGAAAATAAGTCCACTATACACAGCGAGAAATCTGACAAAAAACATTAGAAGGATCTGTAAAAATTGTGATATTTGCATTAAAAATAAATCTAGAGGACATGACAAGTTTGGTCTTATGTCTCATTTAGGTCCAGCCACAAGACCTTTTGAAATAATTTCAATAGATACCGTTGGAGGTTTCGGAGGTTCAAGATCAACAAAGAAATATCTACATCTCCTAGTAGATCATTTTACGAGATACGCATTTATTTTAACATCAAAAACCCAGAATGCAAATGATTTTATAAAACTAGTCACTAATATATCAGAAACAGAGGATATTGGCATGTTACTTACGGACCAATACCCTGGAATAAACTCAAAAGAATTCAAAAGCTTTTTAAATAAAAAATTAATACCAATAGTTTTTACTGCGGTTAACGCACCGTTCTCAAATGGATTGAATGAAAGACTTAATCAAACTTTAGTAAACAAAATTAGATGTAAAATAAATGAGGAAAATAAAAAGGTAGCTTGGGCCACAATAGCAAAAAACTGTGTGGATAAATACAATGACACCGAACACTCGGTTACTGGTTTTGCACCAAGATATCTATTGTATGGCACGGATGTAACGCTTTTACCGAGTGAGCTAAAACATAAAAAAACAGAAGACAATTGGATAAAAGATAAAGAGATAGCTTTAGAAAATACGACTAAATCTCATAATTATAACAAAAGACTTTTTGATAAAAACCGAAAATATTTCGAGTTCAAGATTGGAGATTGGGTATATGTAGAAAATGGAAACAAATTGAACAGAAAAAAATTGGATAAATTAAAAATTGGACCGTACGAAATTGTTGAAAAAATATCAGAATCAATATATAAAATAAACACAGGCCACACAAAGTCAGAGTCTAACATTTTTCATATCACAAAACTCAGTCCAGCTCATACACTAGAAATACAAGATGGAGAGACGGAAGATGAAGAAAATGAACATTTTCTCCCCTAAGGCGGGGGATGTAAAGAAATTTATGTTATTTCTTTAATTTAAATATTTGACGCTACTAAATATTTGGCGCACTCTGCCGGTAGTTACAATGACACATGACATATGTGGAATGTTTGAAATCAGGTGTGTGCATTTCTTTTGCATTTTATCAAGCTGAACAAACAAGGTTAACAAAATTTAAGAAAATAAAATCAAAATAAATCTAGGTTTTTAAATAAAATCAAAGAATTTAAATTAATTAAAAAAGTAAAGGGAATTAGTAAATTGAGGAATTAGCTTTTATTGTCGTTTCTCTATTTACAGGTAAATAGTTATTAAAATTAAATGTTTCTTTGGTTATTAAAAATAAAGTTCTCTATTTACAGAGCAACACATTGGTTTTTCTTTATTTCTAATTCCTGAAAAAAATTTAGAAGATAGTTCTTATATATATATATATATATATATATATACATATCATAAAATAACATAAAAAAGAATTTATATAATTACCGAATTAGTAATAATATGAATTATTATATTATATACTATTATATATTTTTTTATTTGGAAATTATTACTTACCTCACTATTAAATTTTAATTTACACAAACGATCAAAAGTTCCAGAACCCGAACCCGTGTTCCGATTTCACCCATATGTAGTCCCCGACGTACTTTCAATACTAGTTAATCCAACACAATTGGAGGTTCTATCTTAATTTTAAGTTATAATTTTTATTAATTTCGATGATAAGCTTTTAAAACTTGAAGGGGTTTAAGAGAAGTACTGAACCACCACCTCAATTGATCCCAAATTATGGGGACGAGCAGGAAATAGTAAATAACACCCATATGCGAAACTTGCAACTTCTACACTTGTTTCAAATTACTATCTTTATTAATTTCGAAAATATGCTTTAAGGTCCTCGGAACTGAGTGGCTGGTCCCCGACCCACTACTCCAATGGGACCCAAATTTCAAAGACACTTACGAAATAGGAAGGGACACCCTGATACCAAATTTGGAGGTTCTATCTCCATTGGTTTCGGAATTCTGCTCGTTTGGCCTAAATTCGATCATAAAGTTCTATGTTCCGAACCCATTGTCCAATCCTCACCGTACGTGATCACCGCCGTAGTTTCATTACCAATAACCTACAGCACAAATTTCATGAAGATAGCCTCATTAGTTGTTGAGTTATCGTGACTTTTTTTATATATGTTCGTTAGCCCTGACACCGATTAAAAGGTCCGGAATCCGAACCGTTGGGCTGATTTCGCCCTTATACAGTCCGCGCTGTACTTATAGTACTAGTTAACCCTTGTACACAATTTGAACAGTCTATCCTAATTTTAAGTAACTAATTTTAGGCATTTCGATTATAAGCCTTTAAAACTTGGTAGGTCAGAGAGGGGTACAGAACCACCACTCCAATTGATCCCAAATTAGGGGAGCACGCAAGAGATAGTAAAGAACACCCTTGTGGCAAATTGGAAGCTTCTACCTTTTTTCAAGTTGTTATCTTTCTTAATTTTAAAGATATGCTTTAAGGTCTTCGGAAATGTGTGGCTGGTCCCTGACCCACTACTCCAATGGCACCCAAATTCACAAGACACTTAGGAAATAGGAAGTGACATCCTGATACTAAATTTGGAGGTTCTATCTTCATTGGTTTCGGAATTATGCTCGTTTGGCCTAAATTCGATTAAAAGGTCCAGAATCCGAACCCATGGGCCGATTTCGCCCATATGCAATCCCCGCCGTACTTTCAGTCCTAGTAACCTACAGTTAAAATTTCATCAAGATAGCTCCATTATTTTTTGAGTTATCGTGCCTACGGACGGACGGACGGACGGACGGACATGGCTATATCGACTAAGGCGGTTACGCTGATCACAAATATATATACTTTTCCATATCTAGCTCGCTTCCTTTAGGTGGTTACAAACACCATACCAAAGTTAATATACCCCTTTACCTATTCTATAGGTGTAGGGTATAAAAAGAAACAAAAAGATATTTTTGTTTAATTATGATTGAATGTATGAAGTCTGAGTTGGATATTTTTAGAACCCAACCTATTCAGTCCAGTATATTACGATCTCTAGAAGTTTCCTACAACCCTATTGCTTCTTTGGATAATCCATCAGTCATAGAATTTGTTTCATTAGGTCATGGGGATACATATAGGGATCTTTCTTCTGCATATCTAAAATTAAAAGTACAAGTTTTAAAAAAAGATGGAACTAAATAGGATAATGATAAAAACACCGAGGGAAAATTTATTCAACAACCAAGTGTAGTCAATAATCTTTTACATTCATTAATAAAACAATGTAACGTTCAGCTAAACGGAAAGAATATATCTCCATCTGATGGAAATTATCATTATAGAGCTTATTTTGAATCATTATTAAATTATGGTACAAATGCCGCTACTACACATGTGTACAAATGTATGTGTACAAATTAGAAACCAAATATAGGAAAACATGATAATAATGGTTCCAAAAGAACGTCAAAAATTATACCAAAATAGCAATGTAGTAGAACTTATGGGAAAACTACATTTAGACATGTTTAATCAACCAACACTCCTCATAAACAATGTTGATATTCGAATTCTTTTAACACTTGAAAAACCAGAATTTTACTTTTTTGCAGATGATTCTGACGAATCACAACTAAAAATTTTAGAAGCGACTTTATTTATGAGACATGTAACTATTAATCCTAGTGTACTAATTGCACATAATACTGTTTTCGAAAAAACTAATGCCAAATACAATTATAAACGTGTAGAGGTAAAAAGTTTTACCATTCCACAGAATAATTCATCAGTATTACTTGATAATGTTTTCATTGGTCAGCTACCAAACACAATAATATTTTGTATGACAGAAAATGTAGGTTATTCTGGAAAAAGATCAAAAAACCCATACAATTTTAAACATTTCGATATTTCACAATTTGTGTTAAACGTAAATGGAGTTCAAATACCTAATTCAGCAATTGAAACCAGTTTTTCGGATGAAAATAATTGCTACACAAGAACATACAGTACACTTTTTTTAGGTACTGGAATTTACCACAATGATAAAGGTCATCAGATAACAAAGTCTATGTTTGGTAATGGATTTTTCATGTAAGCTTTTGATTTAACTCCAGATGCATCTGGAAATGAAGTGTGTCAAGGTTTATTAAATCAGGGTACAGTTAGAATTGAGGCAAGGCTATCAAAACCACTTACATCTACCCTGACTGGTATTGTCTATGGAGAATTTGATGCAAGCTTACAAATTGATAAAAACCGAAATATATTTACAAATCTATAAATACTACACATAAAAATGAATTTAAATATTTGACAAAAGGTCGCTGTCTTGTGCACTTTTGTCTTGTGTGTCTTGTGTAACGTTTTGTTGTGATTATAATAATACTTTATTTGTAAAAGATATTTGTATAGTTGGTATCAAAGAACCTTGTAAAAAGTTTGTGAAAGAGCTCAAGAGCTCTTTTGGAACTGTTAAAGAGCTCTGTCAG